>CM055273.1:63487545-63947293 GCA_029237695.1 Conchocele bisecta | reverse complement strand
CAATCACACATCTGGGGCTACACTAGCCACAAATGCCATAAACCCCAATTTTGCAATCACACGTCAGGAGCTGAAATAGCCACCCTTCAGCCATTACCGCTGCCCGAGGTGTTGAGACAGAAGAAAGCGAAATCCCCGACGTGTAGGGAAATACCGACATCACCACCAGCCATCATTAAACAGTGAGTTCTGTTTATTCGGTATATTTGATTCACTGGCTGTGATGTGTGCATCAATAGAAGGGGTTAGTGGAAGAAGGGGGCGAAGTCCATCACCTTCAAATAGTTTTATTCCACTTTGCCTAAGATGCATTTGAGCCTTCTGATTAAGACTGTTCCAATTAGAGGTAAACTGGTATAACCATTTGTTCAATATTGAATAGAAAAATAAATGATTTGAGTATATCAGTAGAGAGTTTTTTCAACCCAAACCATCCTCCAGAATAAAACGTTACTTCTATATAGAATACCATGCTAGTGTCTTTGATATCAAGTTTATCAGACGCGGATCGACGGTAGGAATTCCTCGGCGAGCCTTGTATCTACACCTCTACGCAGTATAGCCCCAGTTCAGCGCATCCACACAGTCACAATCCAGGTAACAAAAGAGCCAAAAATAAAAACTTACCTGAGGGCCAAACCAGGCAAATCGTGCGGAGTGCAGTAACAGTGATAACAATGTTCGTACAATGATTTTTATATTGTTACACATTACTTTTTGTCGCACCGCTTGTGGACAGCGCGATATAGTCGGCACATTGGCTTACGTGTGTACATACGTGAATTCGGTTACAGATTTTGGTTAAAGGTTTTGGTTAAAGTTTTTAGGTATACCATCAAAGCTCGTTTAGTACTATCAGATTCCTCGGCGGGCACGAAATGCAGGCCGCAGCCATCTAGTGTATACTAACACTATCATCTACTACCGACATATAAGTCATTAATATGAACAAATCCACCAAAGGTTTCACAAATCGGCTGTTAATGTGAATTTTGTTGTGAGTTTTTGGTTTGCACTTACGAACTTGTAGTCGTACGGAGTCTAGTGAAACAAGCCCGACCCCCTGGCAATCGGAACATCATGATAATTCCGCATTACTTCAATGTTTTTGACCGTGTATTAGAGGCCATATTGTACATGAAGTCTGATACTGGTCTAAAGTCAAATAGTTGATTAGGTCGAAATGCACAACTCTGGATCGCGGACCATTTTAACCCGAATCCTCTGTCTATAATGCAGGGCGACATACAGACAGAAAATTTGGGTTATGACAAAAAGAACATTTATTTTCGAGTATTATACAATAGTCTGGAGATTAGGCACAACTAAAAACAGCATTGCAGCCAGAGGAGTAATTTCATTCCATGTGGCAAATTAGCACCCTTCTTCCATTGACCCCTTCAATTGGTGATGAAAATATCGATGTATTATAGAATAGTACCGAGCCTGGAGATTAGACACAACTAAAAACAGCATTGCAGCCAGAGGAGTATTTTCATTCCATATGACAAATTAGCAACCTTCTTCTATTGATCCCATCAATTGGTGATGAAAATATCGATGATGACAAATGATTTAAGTGATTTAGAGTTTACCATCCCAGCTAATATCATATAGAGACGGGCGAGGCATCTGTTTACCATCCCAGCTAATATCATATAGAGACGGGCGAGGCATCTGTTTACCATCCCAGCTAATATCATATAGAGATGGGCGAGGCATCTGTTTACCATCCCAGCTAATATCATAGAGATGGGCGAGGCATCTGCTTACCATCCCAGTATATATATAGATGGGCGAGGCATCTGTTTACCATCCCAGCTAATATCATATAGAGATGGGCGAGGCATCTGTTTACCATCCCAGCTAATATAATATAGAGACGGGTGAGGCATCTGTTTACCATCCCAGTGGGTGGAAGGTGGGTGCAAGCGATGGGTAATTTAACGATCGGGGTTCATCCTTACCGTAATTCCGACTGGAGACCTGGTTTGGCCCTCACATACGTCTTTGGCATTTTGTATGTGACAGTTGAATCTGGTTATACCCCTTATGTGAGTATTACGATTATTCGTAATCCTATTTTAGGGGAAGGGGTCAAGTGACGTTGGTGTGGTATGGACCTGCCACCCGCATTCTAAGGGTTATTAACTTTTACAATGCTGAATGACATTTTGTCATCTGCTTGTAGTGTTCTAATTTCCATTGTTATGGCCCCGTCTCGGTAGAGCCGGAGGCATGTAGTGTTTGGACTGCGTCCGTCCGTCAGTATGTCAGGCACATTAAAAAGTTCACCGGAGTTTCTCAATTATATCAAAACTTCTATATCCCTTGAAGGATTGCTTAAATATTTCAACACAGCATACTTGTGGACAAATGACCTTCACAACTTTCGCAATTCTGTCATAATTCTTCAACTTTATTCCCGTGATAGAGTTACTTCAATATTTCAATACATCATACTTGCAGGATAATGCCACACATCCATGCTGTTCTTAATATGACCTTGACCTTTTGACCTTGACAACTTTTTCACACATTAAGAACTTTACAGGAGTTTCTCAATTCTGTCATATCTTCTATTGAAGGGTCACTATAGTTCTCAAATTAACATTTATTATTAACCCTTAAACCGGTATCTTAATTTTTTTGTCATCTGCTGTTTATTTTCTGTTTTCCATTTTTATCATCAAAAACATGCTTTAGCAGCACTTTATAATAATTTACAACATGCTTTTACAGCACTTCAGAATCATTTCCATTGGAAATGATTCTGAAGTGCTGTCAAACCATGTTTTTATTGATAAATAAGGCAAGATATAAAAGCAATAGCAGACAACAATTGTTGTGAGTAGCGGTCTAAGGGTTAACTTTGCCACAGTTTCTTCCATTTGCCATGGGGCGCATTCGTGCGCTGACAGGCCACATTGTCTTTTTTCCTCATAAAAAACATGGTTTACGAGCACTTTAGAATAATGAAACACGTCATAACATTCATGTGAAAAATAATTTTAGGGGACGCCGGCTGATAAAAGCTACCTTGCAACATTTGCGAAAAGCGTAGTCCCAGATCAGCCTGCATATCTGCACAGTTTGATCAGGGCCTACACTGTTCACCAGTCAGCCACTGAAGACAGCAGCATGATAAGGTACAGTGCAATGTCTCTACAACAGCCACTCTGGGGAGACGAAGAACTGACCGTAGTAGTGAGGTTAAATATAGAGGCAATTGTCCATTTGGGTTGTTGTAGAGAGGTGACCAGTTGGGGAGGTTTGACTGTGTATATGGATGGGCCGCCAGCTCAGAAATAAAGTACATTACAACGTTTGCGACCAGCGTAGTACCAGATCAGCCTGCACATCCGCACAGTCTTCTTGGGGGCATATGCTGTTCACAATTCAGTCACTGAAGTAGGTTGCCTGCAACCAGTAAACTAATTACAGTGGAACCTCTCTTAACTGGACACATGGGAGGTCCCCAGGGTGTCCGGCTCAGAGATGTGCCACTGTACGTCAGGCAGATGAGCACTCCAAGACATGCATGTGTACTTTATGATCACGAACATGCATTATAATCGGGGAAAGTGCCAATTAAATCCATCATAATTAAGCATACAAATGTTTACTTTGTGTCCATATTAGAGAGGTTCTACTGTATATCCTAATAATTATGTATGAATATTAAGTTTATCCTTTATATGCTGAAGTCAAACCACAGAAAATTCTAAATATTTTTCGTATTTCATGTCGGAAGTCGGGACCACCATTTGAACTGTTTCCACTAGACGGTTCAAACGAGTGGTCACAACATATACTTTGGATGAGAAACTAGAAACTAGAAAAACATTGCGGAAAAAAACATTGATTTTTTATATGCAAACGTGGGTTTTCCGATCCAAGATGTCCGAGCGCAGATAAAGCCTCATGTCGAAAGTATATGTCATGCCCAGCATTTGAACCGTCTCGATGAGACCACCTGGAACCTCCATACTGGTACAACTTCATGACCAAAGGGTGCCACCACATACCACTATCCATAATGTGACCTTTTTTACCGTGACCTATTTTTTTTGTGTCATCGACAAATTGGACAACACTCATCGGACAGCACAGATGCTCACTCGTATCTTGTACTAATACATGTAGACCAGCCTGCAACTGCATGTAGGTTCTCATACATTGGCTTCTTTGCCATCTTAAGCCACTGACAGCTGTCACTTTCAAGGGATGGCTAGTGACATAGAGGTTAGAACACCTGACTTCAAACCTCGCCTGAAGCATCAAAAATACTTTCATAGCCTGACAGATGAGACTTTAAACTGTGGTCCCGTCTCTATATGATCTTAGCTGTTCCTTTGACGTTAAACCCATTCACTTTCACTTTTTTGTCACTTTCAATTGTGGTCATTATAATATTAATAGCCAATTATCTGTTATCCAATTGTCTATGCCTTGAAGAAAACCCGGCCTTTGTGGCTTTACCTCGTCTCTTGTTTTACAATCACATATCAGGAGCTAAACTAGCCTCAAATGACATAAACCACAATTTTACAATCACACGTCAGGAACTAAACTAGCCACACATGCCATAAGCCCCATTTTTCAGTTACAGTGACCAATTCATCTAAATATCCACCCTTCAGCCACTTTTGCTGCCAGAGGTGTGGAGACAGAAGAAAGCAAAATCCCCGACGCGGAGGGAAATACCGACGTCACCACTGGCCATCATGAAACAGTGAGTTCTGTTTACTCGGTACATTTGATTCTCTATTTGTGCATCAATATAAGGGATTAGTGGAAGAAGGGGGCTAAGTCCATAAAGACTTAGCCCTCTTCTTTCACTTTCCCCTTCAATTTATTTTATTTCACTTTGCCTAAGATGCATTTGAACCTTCTGATTTAGACTGTTCCAATTAGAGGTAAACTGGTATAACCATTTGTTCAATATTGAATATATTATACATGATTTGAGTATATCAGTAGTGAGTCTTTTCAACCAAAACCATCCTCCAGCACAAAACGTTCCTGAAATTTAGAATACCATTATAGTGTCTTTGATATCAAGTTTATCAGACGCGGATCGACGTTAGGAATTCATCGACGAGCCTCGTATCTACACCTCTACGCAGTCTAATCAGCATAGCCCCAGTTCAGACTGCACATCCACACAGTCACAGTCCAGGTAACAAAAGACCCAACAATAAAAACGTGCCTGAGGGCCAAACCAGGCAAGTCGTGCGGAGTTCAGTACCAGTGATAACAAGAAAAAAGGCAAAGCCACGAAGGCCAGGTTTTTTCCAAGCATAGACACTTGGATAACATAATTATACCCACTTTTTGTAGACTGGATGGTCGTGGCCTGCATGTCGCGCCTTGGGGCGAGGCATGGACACTAAAAAAATAGATATTATAGTAGATGGAAAAACATTAACCAAACAACTTTAACCGGACACACGGACGAACGGACGGACGGACGTATGCCAAAATGCCGACGATATCGCACTTTCCGCAAGCGGGCGAGACAATGATGATAAACACCTATGTGAAGTATCAAGGTAATGGGTGAAGCAGTTGCAGAGATACAGTACACGAAAAAACTTTAACAAAAAAGTAATTTGACCTTGGGCACAGGGGCCGCACGGTTGGGGGCTGGAATGAAAATATGGATGATGATAAACACCCATGTGAAGTTTCAAGGTAATGGGCGAAGCAGTTGCAGAGATACAGTATAACGAAAAACTTTTAACCAACACACTTTAACCAGACGTACGTTAAAAAGCTAACGTTGAAAATGGCTATGTCAATTACGTAGAAATAATAGGTGAAGATAAAAAAAATGGTCACATGTTGGATAGTTGTATATGGTGGGCACCCCTTGGTTATGAAGCTGTGAAAGTTTGGTGATCCTAGGTGGTACAGTACCAAAGAAATGGACACGAAAACTTTACATTGTAAACGCGAAAAGTTAACATTGAAAATGGCTAAGTCGACTGCGCGGAAAAATGGGTCAAGTTCAAAAAAAGGTAACATGTTGGATAGTGATATGGGGTGGGCACCCCTTGATTATGAAGCTGTGAAAGTTTGGTGGTCCTAGGTGGTACAGTAACAAAGAAATGGACTCAAACACGAAAACTTAACATTGTAAACGCGAAAACTTAACATTGAAAATGGCTAAGTCGACTGCGCGGAAAAAATGGGTCAAGTTAAAAATAAGGTAACATGTTGGATAGTGATATGTGGTTGGCACCCCTTGATTATGAAGCTGTGAAAGTTTGGTGGTCCTAGGTGGTACAGTAACAAAGAAATGGACTCAAACACGAAAACTTAACATTGATTGTGTACGCCGCCCGCTGCCCGCTGCCCGCTGCCCGCTGCCCGCCGCCCGCCGCCCGCCGCCCGCCGCGCCGCCCGCGCTCGCCCGCCCGCCCGCCCGCCCGCCGGCCCGGCTTTCGCCAATCCAATAGCCTGGATTTAAAAAAAAAAAAGATCTGGCTAAAAATGTTTGTACGATGATTTTTATATTGTTACCTAGCACATTAGTTATTGTCATACCCGCCTGCGAACAGCGTTGTATAGTAGGTACATTGGCTTATGTACGTGCGTTCGGTTACAAATTTTGTTAAAGTTTTTGGTTAAAGTTTTTTTGTATACTATCAAATTCCTGGGCGGGCGCGACAAGCAGGCCGCGGCCATCTAGTGTATACTAACACTACCATTAGCTACCGACATGTAAGTCATTAATATGAACAAATCCACAAAAGATTTCACAAATCGGCTGTTAATGTGAATTTTGTTGGGAGTTTTAAGTTTGCAATTACGAACTTGTTCGTCGTACAAAGTTTAGTGAAACGGGCCCCCGATGTTAGGACGTGGTACAAAATGGCAATCGGAACATCTTCGATGTTTTTGACCGTGTATTAGAGGCCATCTTGTGCATGAAGTCTAATACTGGTCTAATGTCGAATAGTTTATTAGGTCGAAATGCACAACTCTGGATCGCGGACCATTTTAACCTGAATCCTTTCTATAATGCAGGGCAACATACAGACAGAAAATTTGGGTTACGACAAAAATATTTTTTATTTTCGAGTATTATAGAATAGTATCGAGCCTGGAGATTAGACACAACTAAAAACAGCATTGCAGCCAGAGGAGTAATTTCATTCCATATGGCAAATTAGCACCCTTCTTCCATTGACCCCTTCAATTGGTGATGACAATATTGATGATGACAAATGGCTTAAGTGATTTAGCGTTTACCATCCCAGCTAATATCATATAGAGACGGGCGAGGCATCTGTTTACCATCCCAGCTAATATGATATAGAGACGGGCGAGGCATCAGTTTACCATCCCAGCTAATATGATATAGAGACGGGCGAGGCATCTGTTTACCGTCCCAGCTAATATCATATAGAGACGGGCGAGGCACCTGTTTCTGTTTCAAATCTCATCCGAAGAAATCAGAGGGATGAAAATATTAATCGTAAATTGATTTCCATCAAACTGGTCCTTCGGATTGGATGTGATTTAGGGGCATGTGTGTCTACGAGTCTGTTTCATGCTTCAGGTGGGAGCTTGAACTCGCAACCTTTGGTATTAAAGTCCAATCTACTATCCACTTGCTCATCAAGCTATTCCTGGAGTCCGTCCGTGACTCTTGCCCACCTGATGTCAAAATATTCGAGCTCCGTGCCATTCTGCCGGAAAGTGCTGGAGTTCCGCAACATAACGGTTTTATGTGTAATAAATAATTAAAAATATACATTCGCCTAATGTTTTATTTGTACGTGTCAATCAACACTAATAACGTGTTATCTATAGACTCTTTACATCTGTAGACGTATTTTGTCCGTCAGTGTTATCAGTAATTGCAACATAACTTACAATGATGAATTAACGCTTTGAACCCGAAAGCCCGCTATAGCGGTTTATGCAAACGGTGCAGATCCAGATGAGCCGGCTTGTAACAAACCGTCTCATCAGGATCTGCACTTTTTGAAAGTAATTTTCATATTTTGAAGAACAAAAAATACCCCCTTTTCAGAAATGGACTAGTCTGAAAACCATTTTGTGACAGTTTGATCGGTTACAAAATTAACATATCAAAATCAGTTCCAGTTACTTAGGGGTGAAATGGTTAAATATTGCCGTTTGTTGTTTATTTTCTATTTTTCTCACCAACAACATGGTTTGATGGCACTACAGAAATGGAAATGAATTATGAAATTCTGTCAAACCATGTTTTTTATTGACAAAGAAGGCAAAATATACAACACCAGCAGACGACAATGTTTTCTTCCCGCATTCTAAGGGTTATTAACTTTTACAATGCTGAATGACATTTTGTCATTTGCTTGTAGTGTTCTAATTTCCATTGTTATGCCCCCCTCTAGGTAGAGCCGGAGACATACAGTGTTTGGACTGCGTCCGTCCGTCCGTCAGTGTGTCGGGCACATTATGAAGTTCCCCCAGAGTTTCTCAATTACGTAAAAACTTCTATATTCCTTGAAGGATTACTTAAATATTTCAACACAGCATACTTGTGGACAAATTCCACACATCCATGCTGCCCTTAATATGACCTTGACCTCTGCACCTTTATTTCTTCACAACTTTGAACTTTTTCTCACATCAATAAGTTCGCTGGAGTTTCGCAATTCTGTCATAAACTTATCCCGAGATAGATTACTTCAATATTTCAATACATCATACTTGAAGGATAATGCCACACATACATGTTGTTCTTAATATGACCTTGACCTTTGACAACTTTTTCACACATTAAGAACTTTGCAGGAGTTTCTCAATTCTGTCATATCTTCTTTATCCCTTGAAGGGTCACTATACTAGTTCAATACATCGATCGTACTTATGCACAAATACCACACATCCATACTGTCCTTAATATGACCATGATCATTTGACCTTCACAACTTTGATTTATTTTACAAATAACATTTATTATTAACTTTGCCACAGTTTCTTCCATCTGCCGCGGGGCGCATTCATGTGCTGACAGGCCACATTGTCTTTTTTCTTCATAACAAACATGGTTTACGAGCACTTTAGAATAATGTTCAATGGAAATGATTCTAAAGGGCTGTCAACCCATGTTTTTATTGAGAAAGGAGACAAAATCAACAAATTGTTGCTTCTCGCGTTCTAGGGTTAAAATGGTAGCGGTGTCCATCAATTAAAATTTCCAGACGATCCTAAATTTGCACTTACGAACATTTTAGTCATACGAAGTTTAGTGAAACGGGCCCCAGTTTTATTCTATTATACCGTATACTAGAAACACAAATAATCGTGTTTATAGTACTAGGTTACGTAGGGTAAACCAGGACAGAGGCAGTATTTGCCATTGGGTGTTTAAACCTCACTCTATGCATTCATGTGAAATGTGACAGGGGTTAACGTCCCAGCAACAGTTGTCATATAGAGCCGCGGTCTCATCCGAAAGACCAGTCCTGTCCAAAAGACCAATCGGTTGGAAGTCCTATGAAAATGATTGTTCATGCATAGGGCGAGGATTGAACCCACTCGCTGACTGGTCTACCAACTATACTGTCAACCCATCCACTGGTTACTTTTTTTTTGCTTATATTTAACGGCGGCACTAGCTCTAGGACCTTGCATGCCGTCTCCCAAGAATGGGAGAATGAACGGAGGTAGAGACTTTTTGAGAGAAGCCGGTAATTCGTATTTACAGAGCAACTACGAATTATCGGTACCCATTTACAGCTGGGTGAACTGGAGCAGTGTGGATAAAGTGTCTTGCTCAAGGACACAACGCACGCCGCTAGTCAGGCTCGAACCCACGACCCTTGGATCAGTAGTCCGACACACTAACCATTACGCCACGGCGCTCCACTCCACTGGTTACTGGTCAGTTTCACTTTATATACCATAGAAAAGGCATTACATTCCGGCAACAGCTACTGTGGTCACGTGGTTGTGAATGGAGAACTGGGGCTTATGGGTTTTGCGACCAGTGTAGATCCAGATCAGAATGTGCGGATCTGCACTGTTCACCATTCCACCAATGAAACACCCGTCATGCTTGTAACAAGCAATGCAGATCGTTATCAGGCTACAGGAGTATGCTATCTGACCAGGAGCTACACTGGTCTCAATTTACATAAGCTCCATTTTTCGAAACCACATATCGAGACAGGACATGGCTTGAAGACTGGTCTGAAAGACCAATGGGATGGGAATACTATGAACATATTTGTGGCTGTGACTGGAGAAATGGGGCTTATAGGATTTTTCACCAGTGTAGCTCCTGTCAAATAGCACACTCCTGTAGCCTGATAATGATCGACATTGTTATACGCATGACGGGTGACGGATGGCCTAACGAACAGGGCAGAACCAGTAGCCTATTTCATAAAAATTGCAAAATATACTTATCTAGCAAAGTATACTTTGAGGGAGTAATAATTTTTCCTAAGATGCATTATTTCATATAGAACCATGATAATATTCAGTCCTGGTTGCATTTCAGGAACATCAATGTTTCAAAATTCTTATCTGTAAGGAGCATCTCTCTGGCCGGAATATTTTTCCAGCAATGGAAAATAATCGCTCAACAGGAGCAGGTGACGCAGGTACTGATAGGTATAGCTTCGCCAGCTTTGCCATGCTACTTTATCATGTATGCTATTGCCATCATAATTCAATAAGTGATATTTAAGGCAATATATTTAAATATAAATTCTCATTAGAAAATACAGAATGTTTTCAGACAGATACATGATATCATGATGATATCATGTATCTGTCTGAAAACGTTCTGTAATTCTAATGAGAATTTATATTTAAATGTAATTGGTAATTTATTAATTACATTGGGAAAGTAATTGTAATTTAATTAATTACATTGCAAATTTCATGTAATTGTATTTGTAATTGTAACTTTGCCATGTAATTGGTAATTTAATTAATTACATTGCTATGTATTTGACCCCAGGTCTGTAGTGGAAGAAATTAGGCTATACCATTATGACCCAGAATCAAAATAGTCCAGTCAGTGGAAATGTGAGCCATCAACCCCACCAAGTTCGGAGCGGAAATGTTCAAACATCACCCATATTCACCCGACCTTTCACCTTGTGATTTTGCGTTATTCTCGCGATTGAAGAGTGAACTAATGGGCTAACGATTCATAGATAGATCGGAGTTATGGACTGAAACTACAAACATCTTAAACTCTTTTGAACCACAGTGGTATAAAGATCTTCGCAAGTAGAGGTTGAGTGGCATCAACAATTCATTGCTGTCGGTGGAGAATATTTCGGAAAACAATTATGTGAGTAAAGTCAAAATATTGTCCACATAACGTAACGTCACAAGTGACGTCGTGACCTGCTACGCTATACTCTGACCACCATTGTTCATGCCAACACAGCAACTATAATTAACCAGATATGTTCACGAAAGCCCAAACATATAGTCATGATATATAAAGAAACATGCCTGCAACATATTTCAAGAATACGTCCATGTTCGGTCTATTAACTGACGTTGTCCACAAACTTCTGGATCAGCCCTGGTATATTTATCCGAGATTTATCTACGTAATGATGTAATTTTCATTAT
This sequence comes from Conchocele bisecta, assembly GCA_029237695.1. Classification (NCBI taxonomy): domain Eukaryota; kingdom Metazoa; phylum Mollusca; class Bivalvia; order Lucinida; family Thyasiridae; genus Conchocele; species Conchocele bisecta. The sequence goes on along the minus strand of CM055273.1, from coordinate 63,935,686 downwards.
GCACTTCCCTCAGTTCATTATGCAGGACCTGATAAAACAGACATAATCGTTAAAACAATCTGTATTTATCAAGTTTATTGAATGCACATACAAGTATGTGTTCAAATTACTATTGACAAAACATGGCTTATTTCATTCATGCCCAGTGTATATCCTGATCAGCCTGCGCATTTATGGTGACTGCCCGATATGCGAACAATGTAGATCCTCACTAGATGGCTGGCCTGTATGGTTATTCACTGGTTACAAATGTAATAAGCCCGGTTTTATCAGATCATAGCTGAGTTAGTTTCACATTATCGATGTTGTGAATCCTACATGCCATAACTTTGTGCTCATGCAGGTGGGGTAATAACGTACGTAACTTAAGGTCCCAAATGTCACAGCGAGTCTTCAGACAGTGTTGAATCTCAATATAATCACAATTTTAAATCCTTCTTTTCACAGAAATGAACTTCACATTTTTCACATAAATGAATTTCACATTTTTCACAAAAATGAATTTCCCATATTTGACATAAATTAAATTTCAAATTGATACATAATGTGCATCATGATGATGCACAATTTTATTTACACTTTATATAATACAGGAGTAGGTAGATTTTGTAGTTAATGTTTCAACAAATCAGGATACCACGACGCACAAGTGGATATTGCACTGTTGGCAGGTGTTGACAACCTTGCGTCTTGTCTTTTCTTGCTGCATTGTCGGCAATGACCTTTATTCTCGGCTCTCTTTGGGAAACCAGTCTGACCGCTGGCTGTGTTTTTCGTGTAGATGTTTTAGTGCGATCACTAGTGTGGAGGTATCGGGATATCTTGTCAAAACGGTCTGTTTTCATGACTCCTGGTGTTCAGATTTCCGATGACCTTGGGCACGAGGGGGTGGATGCGGTGGGGAATGAAAATATGGATGGTAATAAACTAAAAACATGTACATGAAGTTTGAAGCCAATCGGTCATACGCTAAAGAGTTATAGTAGAATGGAATACCTGACAGACAGACAGACAAGACAGACTGGTGGACAACTTTTGCATCCCTATATCCCATTCTCGTGTCCCGGTATGGATCTAGTAACTCAGGAGAGAGAGAATATGTATCTGTGCCCGGTTAGCTCAGTCGGTAGAGCGACTGCCTTGTAAGCGGGAGGTGCCGGGTTCGAGTCCTGCGTTGGGTGCATGTTTTCTCTTCCTATTTCTAGATCCGTTACCGTGACACTCGCAACGCGATGGGATAAAAAGGTGTGATTTTGATGAACACTTCTGATCTGGGTCTATAATGGTCGCAAAGACAACTAGACATTATGTTTGTAAAACATGGATATGATGACCCTGTGGCATACTGGACTCTAACTGGAGAAACTATTACAAACGTTTCAAAGTAAATGTACACGGACAGACGTACGGACGGACGTACAGAATCTCAGGCCACATATTTTTGTTTTCTATTTCATTCATTTCTTATTGAAAGTGTATGTTGTTGCCACTCATTTGAACCGTCTCAGGGGAGACGGTTCAAATGAGTGGTCACAACATATACTTTTGTACATGGCTTTTCAGCTTGAAAAGGGTTAAATGTTTGTGTAGACCTACTGTGCTGACTAAAAAGGTGTCTTATGATCACTGCAACCAGGGTATACCCTAATCAGCCTGTGATGATCAGGTTTTACAATTGTGGCAATGGCAATATAACCATTCTTAGTTTGTAAAACTAACTTGTACTTTGTAAAACTAACTTTCATTTCATTGTACATTTTGTATTTACATTTTGTCGCCAATCCTCGACAAATTATGAATGAAATTTCTGATAGATACTTTTGAATACTCTGCATTTGATTTGTATATCTACACTGCTTATGCTTCTTATTTCGCATAAGAATCATACACAGAACAGATTGTAATCCAATGCCAAGTCTTCAATATGAAGGTTTTATTTTGCAACATCATCACAATAGGTGAAATATGGGATTCGACCCCGTTAAACTGGTCTAAAATGACCTTTACTGTTGACAGGCCGCTTACACCATTAAATAAATAAATATTTGGCAACATTGACCATTGAACTGGGATTGAAAAATTGATACATATCAAATATATTTATGTTCAGGAATATATAGTTTATTCAACTGCCATTTTGAAGTACCGGACTTATTTCCCCAAGACATCTGGAAATCCGACAAAGAAACGAGTTGGATTTACAGACCTCAAGGGAAATAAATCTGATATTTCAAAATTCTATTGGAATCAATTGTATATTGTGAACATTGCTTGCCACAGTAACCTTTGAAACACATGAATATTGTGCAAATTATTCCTGGCATTATGCTCTTCATCTGTTCTATGTTACAATTATGTTTGGCATGTGCTTGCTTCAACTTTGTAATGCACCTGGATCTTACAGAGAGAGCAAATCTGTTTCTCAAGTTTGTTTTGTTTACCCCACGAAACATGTTCGAACTAAATGGCGCCTTGTTTATTTCTCGTTTCAGGGAGTTGGTCAGAAGGCGGATATCTTTTAGATGCGTTACTCCTGGTTGAGCGGCATCTACACCTTTGTGTGATTTTCTATCACCGTCCCCGTGTAATGACTAACATGTAAGTCACTATTTATCTGCTTCGTAAAGATTTCATTCCATTTTGCTTCATTACTTATTGACTCATTTTCGTGGGCATCTCTCCGGCACAGTTGGCGAAGGTGGCTCCGCAAAATGAGTGATAGCCTGTGTGTGTCCATGGCCGTGGAAGAGGGTATGGGTACGACCCCAGATGGAAGAGCCCCGCGCCCCTATTCACACAGTCATCATCCACACCCTCGCAAGCGCAGCGAAAGCAGCACTATACATAGCACCATTTCTTGCATCGAGCACGACACCGGCTGCAAGGCTTTGGGAACGTGGAACGAGATCCACACAGACGATACACTAGCCGCCTACTTCGTGGCGAATGTCGACGTCTCCAAGATCCCGATGGCCGAGCTCCCGGAATCCCTAGCAGCCTTCGAGCGCCGGCTGTTGGCCCAGGATTCCGTTCTACATTGCATCGAGTACACACTGGACTTCTTGGGCGCCTTCGACCAGGAGGTGCTGGTGGACCATCTTTGCGGGGACAAGGGCTTCAGCGAACAGGGCGACCTGGCTGCAGTCGGGTGCAAAGATGTCCACACGATCCTATTCAACATGGCCAGCATGTGGAAGCAAGTCTGCACCTGGGTTCGCACGATTGAGGCGGGATACACAGTCCGAACAAAAAACTCTACAACAAGTTTGTCTCGAACTTCGAAGCGGAAGAGGTTCACGAACTGGTCGTCGACTACGTTGACTGCCCGAACGAACACATGCACACATCCTTCCAACATCTCGACGTCCAGGCTCACGGCTGCACCTGCATCGAGGTCTCTGTGGGTGCAGCCTGGATGCCGGGATGTTGGAAGGTTTGGGGCAGGTGTTCGTTTGGGGACTCGACGTTGTCAGCAAGGTGGCCACCGACCGATTCACGAACCTCTCCAGCCTTGAAATTCGAGACGACCCTGTTGTAGAGCTTCCTTTGGAGGTTGTATCCCTCCTCGGTAGTGCAAACCCAGGTGCAGGCGTGCTTCCTCCCACTGGCCGCGTTGTCTAGGAACATGGGGACATCAACGCGCATGTCTGTGACTAGGTCGCCCTGCTCGTGGATGCCGTTGTACTCGCAAAGATCGTCTACCAGTGCCTCCCGGTCCAGTGCGCCCGAGAAGTCATGTATGTACTCTATGGAATATAGAACGGAGCCCTGTGCCAACAGCCGACATACAAAAGTTGCTAGCGATTCATGGAGCTCGGCCATTGGGACCTCCGGCCTTTACCTTCGCCACGAAGTAGGCGGCTAGTGTATCGTATTAGTGGATCTCCTTACACTTTGCCTAAGTCTTGCAGGCGGTTTCGTGCTCGACGCGAGCAATGGTACTCCGGATAGCAGTGCCTTCGGAGCCTCCTACGCTTGTGAGGGTGTCGATGATGGCTGTGTGAATAGGGGTGCGGGCCTTTCCGTCTGGGGTCGCACCCATACTCTCTACGGCCATGGACACACAGGCTATCATTCATTTCGCGGAGCCCCCTTTGTCAACTGTGCCGGAGAGGTGCCCACTTTGGGCAATGCACTCCCTGCGGTGTATATATAACCAAATACGTACACATCGTTGATGAAGGTCTCGAGCCCCTCAAGGGGGAGGAGGCAGGACCCTTGTTGCCAGCCAGGTAGTTGACCGTTGCGATATCCGGAACCAGGTTGGTCTAGTGCGCATTCTCGAGGAGGAGGTGGGAGGCCACGGCCTTCTCATTTCGAATCCCCATGCTCTGGAAGTTTACTTGTACCGCCATTTCGCACTGGATATGTATCTTTCTGATGGTTAGTCTATACCCGCTGGGCTACTTTCTCTGCCGGTACTTCGAATTGTTGGGCAACCTACATCCCCTTCTGATGCTACAAAAAGGTAGCCGAAAAAACTGTAGCCTGCACAACAAATACGCTGTAGGCGTGCCAGCAAGAAATTGGCTGAGAGCTTCTATGCCGGAATCCTGTTGTTCCGAAAGAACAAACGTGTTTGTCGCAATTTGCCGTTGTGGTGAGTTGGCAGCTATTGTGATGTCTGTTTGTGGTTGTTCCAAGCCTTGTTGAATGCAGCTGCCAGGTGGCTCCCAGAGGCATTAGTCAGAAAAGGTAGCATCACAATAGCTGCTAACCCACCGCAACGGCAATGTGCTACAAACATGTTTGTTCTTTCGGAACAACAGGATTCCGGCATAGAAGCTCTGGTCCGATTTCTGGCAGGCACACCTACAGCGTAGTTGTTGTGCAGACTACTGTTGTTTTGGCTACCATTTTGTAACATCGGAAGGAGATGTAGGTTGCCAGACAATTTTGAATTAATGGTAGAGAAAGTAGCCTAGCACGTATAGAGTAACCAACTGAAAAATACATATCCAGTGCGACATGGCGGTACAAGCAAAATTGCAGAGCATGGGGATTCGAAGCGAGAATGCTGTGGCCTCCCAACTCCTCCTCGAGAACGTGCACTAGAGCAACCTGGTTCCGGATATCGCAAAGGGCCGCACCTGCCTCCTCCCCCCCCCCTTTGATTTTCTATCACCGTCCCCGTGTAATGACTAACATGTAAGTCACTATTTATCTGCTTCGTACAGATTTCATTCCATTTTGCTTCATTACCTATCGACTCATTTTCGTGGGCATCTCTCCGCCACAATTGGCGAAGGGGGCTCCGCAAAGTGAGTGATAGCCTGTGTGTGTCCATGGCCGTGGAAGAGGGTATGGGTACGACCCCAGATGGAAGAGCCCGCACCCCTATTCACACAGTCATCATCCACACCCTCGCAAGCGCAGCGAAAGCAGCACTATACAGAGCACCATTTCTTGCATCGAGCACGACACCGGCTGCAAGGCTTTGGGAACGTGGAACGAGATCCACACAGACGATACACTAGCCGCCTACTTCGTGATGAAGGTCGACGTCTCCAAGATCCCGATGGCCGAGCTCCCGGAATCCCTAGCAGCCTTCGAGCGCCGGCTGTTGGCCCAGGATTCCGTTCTACATTGCATCGAGTACACACTGGACTTCTCGGTCGCCTTCGACCAGGAGGTGCTGGTGGACCATCTTTGCGGGGACAAGGGCTTCAGCGAACAGGGCGACCTGGCTGCAGTCGGGTGCAAAGATGTCCACACGATCCTATTCAACATGGCCAGCATGGGGAAGCAAGTCTGCACCTGGGTTCGCACGACTGATGCGGGATACACAGTCCGAACAAAAAACTCTACAACAAGTTTGTCTCGAACTTCGAAGCGGGAGAGGTTCACGAACGGGTCGTCGACTACGTTGACTGCCCGAACGAACACATGCACACATCCTTCCAACATCTCGATGTCCAGGCTCACGGCTGCACCTGCATCGAGGTCTCTGTGGGTGCAGCCTGGATGTCGGGATGTTGGAAGGTTTGGGGCAGGTGTTCGTTTGGGGACTCAACGTTGTCGGCAAGGTGGCCGCCGACCGGTTCACGAACCTCTCCAGCCTCGAAATTCGAGACGACCCTGTTGTAGAGCTTCGTTTGGATGTTGTATCCCTCCTCGGTAGTGCAAACTCAGGTGCAGATGTGCTTCCCCACACAGGCTTCGTTGTCTAGGATCGTGGGGACATCAACGCGCATGTCTGTGACCAGGTCGCCCTTCTTTTTGTTATTAAATGGTTTATTTCCACTTTTAAATACAACATGTACATTTTATAAAGTTTACAAGAGAATATAGCTAAATAAAATACAATGATTACATATTATATTAAAAAGTGAAATGTATGGGAGAGTAAAGTAGTTAAGATATACAGAGCATGAAAAAGAAGGAAGAATGTAAGGGTTTCTTTCTCTGTGTTCACACCTGCTGGACCTGTGTAGTTTATATTTAATATAGAGATATGTTGTGCTTGATTTTTCGTGCGGTGCCTATAAGAACTTTATATATTAAACCTGCCCCACTTAATAATATGCTGTTCTCTTTTGTCTTTCATTGTCGCTATTTCTTCTTCTATATGTATTCTATTTTTCAAGTAACTTACAAAAGATTCGAAAGTAATATCATGCTTTTCATATTTACATTTGAAAATATAGTATTTTGCTAACAAAATTATAAAATTAAATTGTTTTATTTTACCATCAGTGCCTTATTTGTTATTCCTAGAGAAATACTTCGAAAATTTATTTCATATGTTAAGTCTTTTTCATTTAGATAATTTCGAAGCTGTGACCAAAAATGTTGCACATGCATACATTCCCAGAATATGTGTTTTATGCTCTCAACATACATAGAGCAAAAATCACATAGACTGCTATGTACTATATTACAACGATAGAGTAGTTTATTTGTCCCAATGATACGCATTAAATATCTATACTGGAAATTGCGTAATGTTGAGTCTATTGTACAATCGAAAGCTAATGTGTAAATTTGTTGCCAGCATAAATTATCATCAGAAAATTCATTTGTCCATTTTTGTTGAGATTTTATTTCTTCTATATTTTGTTTGTGTGTTTTGTCTTGTATATAGTAATTTGTTCACATATTTGCTATCTTGTACTCTCGATATAAGCGACGTAGATTGTGGAGTTGTGTGATGCTTTCTGTTTTTATTTTCTCGGCCCATAATGGACTTATGCTGTTCACAATACTTTGATATTTTATAAAATCGTCCTGACGTATATTGAATATTGCTGTAAAATAAGTAAATCGTAGAAAATTCCTTACTCTGTAGTCATATAGATGTTCAACATATGTAATGCCTTTATGTACCAATCTTTGAGATGTTTTGTTTTGATGCTTTAAATTGGAATTATTCCAAAGTATTTCTTTTGATACTGTGTCATTTCTGGAGGAATAGTTAATATGTGACCAGGATTTTAAAACATTATTTAAAAACTTATTTTCTTCCGCTATATGTTTTACATCTTCTGCTTTTATGTTACATTCAAAGAGCAAAAATCAACCATATCTTTCAAGTTTTTTTCATAAAGTTGTTTCCATTTGCCTCTGTTTGATGTGTCACATATTCGTTTTACCCATGATGCTCTTATTGATGTTATAAAACTATCTATATCTAACATTTTTAATCCCCCTTTTTCGTAGGATTGGATGATTATGTTTCTTTTAATTTTATCAGGCTTACTGTCCCATAAAAAATCGAATAATTTTTTTTAATTCTTTTGATCATGTTGTCTGGAGGGTCGTGTAAAACTGTTAATGGATATATTAATTTTGGAGCAGCAAACGTTTTAATAACTGTAATTTTTCCAAGTAAACTTAAGTTTCTATGTTTCCACTTATCAAGACACAGTTCAAACTCTACTATTTTAGGAAGGATGTTATATTCGTGGATATCTGTATTATTATTTAAGAATGTCCAGGCTCACGGCTGCACCTGCATCGAGGTCTCTGTGGGTGCAGCCTGGATGTCGGGATGTTGGAAGGTTTTGGACAGGTGTTCGTTTGGGGACTCAACGTTGTCGGCAAGGTGGCCGTCGACCGGTTCACGAACCTCTCCAGCCTCGAAATTCGAGACGACCCTGTTGTAGAGCTTCGTTTGGATGTTGTATCCCTCCTCGGTAGTGCAAACTCAGGTGCAGATGTGCTTCCCCACACATGCTTCGTTGTCTAGGATCGTGGGGATATCAACGCGCATGTCTGTGACCAGGTCGCCCTTCTCGTGGATGCCATTGTCCCTGCAAAGATGGTCCACCAGTGCTTCCCGGTCGAGTGCGCCTGAAAGGTTGTGTGTACTCGATGAAATATAGAACGGAGCCCTGGGCCAACAGCCTACACACAATGGCTGCTAGGGATTCCTGGATCTCGGCCATCGGGATCTCAGAGACGTCGACCTTCGCACGAAGTAGGCTGCTAGTGTATCGTCTGTGTGGATCTCATTGCACTTTCCCAAAGTCTTGCAGGCGGTTTTATGCTCGATGCGAGCAATGGTACTCCGGATAGCACTGCTTTCGGAGCCGCCTACGCTTGTGAGGGTGTGGATTATTGCTGTGTGAATAGGGGGGCTGGCTCTTCCGTCTCTACCCATACTCTCTTCCACGGCCTTGTTTATTTCTCGTTTCAGGGAGTTACTCAGATGGTGGATATATTTTAGATGCGTTACCCCTGGTTGAGCGGCATCTACACCTTTGTGTGATTTACTATCACCGTCCCGCGTGTAATGACTAACATGTAAGTCACCATTTATCTGCTTCGTAACGATTTCATTCCATTTTGCTTCATTACTTATTGACTCATCTTCTGGGAGGTTGGCAGTGCAATGACGATGATGGGCAGCTGACATCTCTACCCTGATTTCTTAGCTGACTACCTATTATGCACAGCTTACTGCCAACAAATGCCCCAATGATTAATTTATCTTTGGTATTATTCTCGAACATAGTGGTTGTCACGATTGTACCCACTTGAAATGGTGTACTGTCGCTATTGAATATTGGGTTATTGTAGCAAGAGTCACCTTCAATTCAAACACTCTGGCTGTGTTTATTGCCGTTATAGGTATGACTGCTAAATATAGTACACAGCTGCCAGGGGGTATGCATAAGTAGTCCGATATAACAAAATAGTGCAGATGTTTTGAGGCCACATACCCAGTTTGCTTGTAAATCCTGATCCATTACTGCCCAATTTTACTAGAGACATATGTTGGGGTGTTTTTAACACCAGTTTCTAGCATATTTCTAGCATTTAAAAGAAAATACTGAGCCTGCTTGTCACGTGATGTAAACCCTACGTCACATGACAATTTGATGATAAACAATATGGCGGACATGACCAGGTTGAATTTTTATACGCCCGTTTGAAAAAACGGGACATGTTATGTATTCATCTTGTACGGGCAGCTTGTCTACGCAATAAATATAGTCTGTTTCACTAAAGCTGCCCAAATTTTACGGCTATATAGACAATTCAAAAACAATATTATTTTCGATAATATTAAATTAAAGAAAATTTAAGAATGAGCCTTCTTTTTATTTCGTGAAATTTTGTCAAATATTGGTTTTATTACGAAAATTGATTTCTCTATGGGAATTTAACATGGGGGGAAAAAGAGGTAGAGGAGTGTGGGAGGAGTCAAAAAAACGAACAATTTTGGAAATTGACTCCGAAACCTGGCTAGATACCTTGGAAATTATCTAACTAAGAAAACAAAAGTTAAATTTTGAAAATCGGTCCAGTATTTCTGAAATTCTAAAAATATTCCCCACGTCTATGGGGATTTAACATGGGGAAATTGTTTTTTCGCATTAAAATAAATATTTCACCAAATTTCACAAAATGAAAAGAAGGCTCATTGTTAAATTTTCCTTTTATTTAATATTATCAAAATAATTATTGTTTTTGAATTGTTTATATAGCCGTAAAATTTGGGCAGCTTTCGTGAAACAGACAGTAGAGTTCTACTTGACGGATTGACTATCGTGCTATAGCAAATCCATGACCCACCGCCCACCCATTACCCCAGGGTCAACGTCACAAACTTAGCACATTCATAAACTTAACGTTGGGGTAAATCTCTTATAATGGAACGTCTTGATATTTCATACATGCATTCCTCAGATGACCCTCTATCATACTGTAGGAAATCCACAATCCACCACCCAACCCTTACCTCAAGGTCAAGGTCACAAACTTAACATGTTCATAAACTTAACGTTGGGGTAAATGTTGTGTAACTTCTGTTTCTTCACAGGGAACGTTTTGATATTTCATACATGCATTCATCTGATGATCCTCTATTTTGCTACAGCAAATCCATGAACCACCCCTTTCCCCAAGGTCAAGGTCACAAAATTAGCACATTCATACATGCATTCCTCATGTGAATAGCTATCATGCTGTAGAAAATCACCAACTTAGTGCGTTCATAAACTTAATGTTGGGTTAAATTTTGTTTTGCTTCTGTTTTCAGGGAATGCATTGATATTTCATACATGCATTCAATGCCATTCATCTTAATATGCTATATTATGCTATAGCAAACTCACGGCCCACCTTGAACCACTGACCCCAATGTCAAGGTCCACCGCATGCCCCTTAACCCAAGGTCAAGTTATATAATATTCATGTTTTTTTTATGCAACTGTGCCAAGTTTGAGTGAAGGCTGCCAACAGGCGAGCTTCGTTGTCTTCTGACAACACTTGTTGAAATTGCTACATATATACATTGATCACCATCCATATTTTCATTGTATACCCTACCCATGCTGGCCAGGAGCCCAAGGTCAAGATCAAATTACTCAGAATTTTGTTTGTTATATCTTACGTTAAAGTTTTTGTCGAACCCGCTTGCAGAAAGAGAGATATAGTGATCACAATGACGTCCGGGTGTCCGTGCATCCGTCCATCCGTCCGTCTGAAATCTGCGTTAAGGTTTTTAAATACCTTATATCTCTGCAGTCCTAAGTCACATTGACTTGAAACTTCATACATATGCTTATTAGTCATCATCCATATATTCACGTCAAATGACTTAGAAGTTTGAGTTAAATCTTTTTCAAAATTTGCTTTAAAGTCTTCAAATACCTACTATCTGTGTAACCGTAAGTCGGATTTGCTTGAAACTTTGTATGCTTATTGGGCAGCATCCATATAATCATTCTGTGTCCCACTCATGCGACCCCTGTGCCCTTATATCTCCACAATTGTGACTCCAATTTGCTTCCAACTTCCAATACGTTTCATCATCCATATTTTCATTTCATAGCCTTCCCATTAGGTCCACATGCCGAAGGTCAAGGTCAAATGTCTATGAAATTAGTGCTAAAGTTTTTACATACCTTATATCTCCATAACGCTTACTCTGATTAACATCCAACATCCAATACTTCTTATTCATCATCCATATTTGCATTCTATAGCATGCCCATGTGGTCTACATGCCCAAGGTCAAGGTCAAATTACTTCGAAATTTGTGTTAAAGTTTTTACATACCTTACATCTCCACAACACTTTCTGATTCACTTCAAACTTCAAATAATTCTTTATTAGCATCCATATTTTCATTCTATAGCCACCCATGCGGCCCACATGCCTAAGATCAAGGTCAAATGACTTTAAACTTTGTGTTAAAGCTTTTACATACCTTAGATCTCCACAACCCTTAATTCAAACTTCAAATAAATACACTCCGAGACCATCAAATGCCTCGGCAGGCTCGACATGCGGGCCGCGGCCATCTGGTTTCAAATTGCTATATCTCTGTGACCGGTTGTGATATCAACTTGAAACTTCATATACACATTGATCACCATCCATATTTGCATCGTTCACCCTATTCATGCTGCCCAGGAGCCCAAGGGCAAATTACTTTTTAAAGCTTATGTTCAAGTTTTTCAAATTGCTATATCTCTGTGACTGTTTGGGATATCAACTCGAATCTTCACATACACATTGATCACCATCCATATTTCATTGTATACCCTACCCATGCTGGCCAGGCCAGGGTCAAGGTCAAATGACTTTTTGTTAAAGTTTTGTGTTAACGTTTTTCAAATTCTATGCAATTCAAATTAGCATCCAAATATTTATTGTGACTAATGAACAAAACATTGTATTAAACCTTTCTAGAATTTATTCTGATTATGATGTGAAACATTATTTACACAGTTATCACCATTTATACCCAGGGTCAAGGACTTTGAATTTCAATCCAGGCGTCATCGGGGAGCATTTGTCGGATTTACCGACAATCTAGTTTCCTTAATCGGCGAACTACATGTACTTCTACTGTTTTTTACCGATTCTCTTCATACTCGGTATATACATTCCAATCATCAAGTGCAGGAGTGCGTAACATAAAGTTTTCCCTATCCCACCGATCCATCGGCAATTATGCCCCTTTTTCGACTCTGAAAATAATTTTTTCTCCAATCTTTGCTGTTGTATTCATGAATGCTCAACAGTGGTGGCATTTTATTTTACAAACAATTTTCTAGTTCTCCAATCACTCACTCAATGATTGCTGTTGTTTTCATGAATGCTCAACGACGGTGGCATTTTGTTTGACAAACAATTTTTGTCGCGCCTGCTTTAGCAGAATGTGCGACTATAGTTGCTGCCTTTTCTGTCGTCGTCAGTCCTCGTCGTCGTCCGAAATGTCAAAATGTTTGTACAAATATCTTCATCATCATCATATACTTTAATATTTTTTTATGGATTGCTTCAATATTTGGACACTTGATACATGTGAGCATATGGAACACACATCTACCGCCATTAACATGACCTTGACCTTTTTTACGATCACATTTTTGCGGAACACTTAGCCTTTTTTTGCGTCAAACAGTTTGTACAAGTTCCTTCATCATTATATAACTTTAATATTACTTGATGGATTGCTTCATTATTTGGACACTAGATACATGTGAGCATTTGGAACACACTCATGCCCCCATTAACATGTCCTTGACCTTTGTATGCCTCACCACAATAGGATTAGTGTTACGCTTGTCCGTCCGCCCTTTCCTCCGTCTGTCACTAACCTTGTAATTCGTAAAACTTTTAAACCATACTAGCTACATACCTGAAACTTGGTAGCTTCCTTATAAGTTGATGCTCACTGTTTATTTTGATTTTTTGTTCGACCCCGGGGTCATGGATTATCTCCCCCTTTTCGACTTAGAATTTGGCAATTTTGTCTTGTAACTCGTAAATCTTTAAACCGTAATAGCTACAGACCTGAAACTTGGTATGTAGCTTCCATATGATGAGTAGATGCACACCGTTTATTTCGACTTGATTCGACCCCCGGGTCATGGATTATCTCCCCTTTTGGACTTGGGAGTTTTGCCTCATGTATTATCAAAGCAGTATGTGGGGCATCTGTGTTCTATGAACACATTTTCTAGTAGACCTTCACATTGTTGCAGAAACACCATTTCTACGTCAAAATGTTTGTACCAGTTTCTTCATCATCATATACCTTTAATATTACGTGATACATGTGAGCATTTGGAACACACTCATGCCACCATTAACATGACCTTGACCTTGTTGACCGTCACATGGTTGTAGAAACACTTAGACATGTTTGTACAAGTTCCTTCATCATCATATAACTTTAATATTACATGATGGATTGCTTCAATATTTGGACACTTGATACATGTAAGCATTTTTAACACACTCGTGCTGTCATTAACATACCCTTGACCTTTTTGGTGCCCATGATCATTGTACGGTCAAATGCCTTGGCAGTCGACACCGCTTCAGTCGCGGATTTCTTGTCTACTGTAGTTACCCTGTGTTATTAATCTGTGAACATTTATTGTATGCAATACAATTTGAATAGTATCCTATATATTAGTGATTATATGTTGATATTATAAAGCTTGTTCTTCTTTCAGGCAGGAAGTGGCTTGGTATACAAATCTACAACTTTGAGCCGACGTTAGTCACACTGTATAAAGACTGTGAAACAAGAGTGTAGATAGAGAGAGCAACTTGAAACGATCATCATGTACTAGATCCATTTTCCCAAACCTTCAGTTTAAATTTAGACATAGTTTATTGCATATAAATACAATAGGCTCGGGCTACAAGTTCTCTCAACATTAGTTACAGCCCTCACCTAAGTGTTACAAAGTACAATAATTCAACAGCAATGGCGATACATGAATACATATATACAGGCATATAAACACGGATACAAACCAATAATCAAGCGATAAATATATGTTTACATAATGTATGGAAAGAAAACGGACAAAAAAGTAGAGAAGAGGTGGATAGTGAGATATGAGATTTGGAGAAAGAATAAAAGTTGTTTTTGTCGCCAAGTACATATACTACATGAGCAAATCCATCAATGTATTAGTGCTAGTTTCAATAAATTTCAGTGATCATTAATAACCGGTGGTTGTGGATGATGCTGGCAAATCTAATGGAATACAGCGGATATGGATTACATTACATACATCTATCAACGAAGTTACTCAAATCGTTTTGTAGTTTTAATATAATTTTGTACAGAATTGAAGATAATAATATTGTTTTCATTGTTTTGTTCAGGTATGCCGTTCAAAAGCATGTGCGCGTTCAGGTTATGAAATCGTTGCAGTGACTGGCGTAGAATGAGACGCTGTGCATGATATTTGTTGCATTCAAAGAAGTAATGTTCAGCGTCTTCTACAATTTCGCTACACTCGCAGTAGGGAGTTTCTCTGATATGGTTATTGCAAAGATCGGAATTGAGACTGCTACATTTATTACGAAGTCTTGCATGCATAACTGACGAAAACCTGTCTCCCACTAAGTAATATGGTGGTATTTCATATTGAGTGTATAATTGTTTGGCGCATGCTGTTTTAAAAGTGTCTAAGACTATCTACATTTCTCATTGAAGGATCAGTTTCTTATTCCAAAGTTGTGCCACAGATGGTATAAATGATTGTTTGTATACTTCCAGTCGAGTAGTCGGACATTTATATCAAATTGGTTTCTAAGGTTGTGACGAGATACGTTATTAACAGTGGGAGGAATCAGGTTGGAGATATAACTAGGTACTTGATTGTTGGTTGCTTTGTACATGATCGAAAGCTTTTGAATACTACGTCGAACAGATAAAAGTTGCCATCCAACTTCTTTCCTTAAATTATCAAGTGACACTGACCGTGTTAAACCGGTTACTATTCTCGCAGCTTCATTCTGAATTTTTTTCAATGAATCTATTTCATATTCTGTACATCCATCCCAGACCGGCGAAGCATATTCGAGTATAGGTCTCATATAAGATATATATATATTTGGTTTAAAGACTGTCTGCTTATCTTAAATTTTAGGTTTCGCATTATTCCCAACACTCTCGCAGTCGAATTAATTATATTTTGTATATGTGTATGCCATTTCCCGTTATTGCTCAGCGTTAAACCGAGATGTTTATGGTCGTCGACAAAGGTTATAGGCGTGTTTTGAAAGATTAGGTTTACAGGTCGATCGAGTAGTCTTAGGGTTAAAAGCATCGCTTCAGTCTTGTTAGGATTGAAATAAACTGACCAACCATTGTTTAGCCCAGTCAGCAATAGTTAGCAGGTCATAATTTATTATGCCTTCTAGGTCATCAGTATTTGTTGTGGAAAATGATAGAGAACTGTCGTCAGCAAATAATCGAATAATACTTAGTAGATGGTCAGTTATATCGTTGACATATATTAGAAATAGTAAAGGACCGAGCACCGAGCCTTGCGGTACGCCAGCAGTTATTAACTTGGTATCTGAGGTTGTGGACCGTATTGATACAGACTGTTTCCTATCCGACAAGTATTTTTCGATCCAGTGTAAGATACAACCATTTAATCCATTTTGCCGTAACTTAAATAGTAATCCCCTATGCCCTACTCTATCGAAAGCCTTAGAAATATCACAAAATACTATACATGTAGATTGCCTTTCATCAAATGCCTGACATATTTGATGGTGAATGTTTATAAGTTGGTATACCGTAGAATGGCCTGGTATAAAACCAAATTGTCTATTGTAAATCAAATTCTGTGAGTGCAAGTGATTATATATATGTTTAAACATTATTCTCTCCATTAACTTACCTAGACAGCTTAATAACGATATAGGTCGATAATTTGAAGGCGTCTGCGGACACCCCTTTTTTAAATAAAGGAATTACATTTGCCAATTTCCACGCCATCGGAAACTGACATTCATTGACAGATCTATTGAAGAGGATCGCTAGAGATTTTGAGACAGATGTAATAGTTCCTTTTAGCATTCTATGACTAACTAAATCGTGTCCACAAGCTTTATTACTTTGTAAAATCTTTATAGTATCTCTGACCTCAGATTCGTTTATATTAATCATATCAAGATCTTGGTTAGTTTTTAATTCAAGCGGCGGTAAAGTAGAGTTGCTATCGTCAACCGTTGATATTGAAACGAAGAAGTTGTTTAGACAATTAGCTTTTTCAACATCAGAAAAACAGACAATTTCACTATTACCGTCAGTCGTTTTTAATGGTGGAATAGTTCCACTTGATTTGCTATCTTTCACAAAATGTCGAACTAGTTTCCAGAAGTATCTTTTGTTATTTGAAAATTATTCTGTTAAATTAAACTCTATGTCATTGTAAAATGCTTCTCTTGCATGTTTTTTCATATTATTAACTTTGTTCCGAGTTGTTTTGTATTTATTCCAGTCGTCCACCCTTCCAAATTGTATTGCTTTCTTACGAAATTTGTCTCTTAATTTGCTTATTTTGCGAATATCGGAATCATACCATGATTTATCGTTAGGCCGTACTGTGACTTGACTGCATGGAATGCATTGCTTAGCTAGCTCAATGAATTTAGATGTAAATATATTAGATGCATCATCTACACTGCCATTATTTAAAATTGTCCAATCAGTGTTAAGCATGAGTTTGTTAAGTTTAGCAAAGTCTGCTCTTTTATAGTTCCATACAGTTCGTTTGTATGAAGTATTGTGTGAACTATCAGCAGGTATAATGACACATGTAGCCTTATGATCGCTTATGTCTGGCAAAACAGCCAATACATCGCTTTTGAGAATGTTCTGTTCTTGGTTAACAATAATTGGATCTAACAAGGTTGAAGTAGTAGCTGTTTCACGCGTTGCGGATGTAATTATGTTTTTCAATGAATTCATAATCATAACATCTTTTAATTTGTGGTTATGTACATTTAATTGATCTTCATTTAGATCGCCAACAATAATAATATTATTTGTTATATCACATACCAATTCTATATTGCGATTGAACAGTTCCCAAAATTCTATATTGGATGACGGGGGGCGATAAATCGTGCCAATCAAAAATGTCTTGCGGCTTGTTTTAACCTGAATCCAGACAGTTTCATCCCAAAATATTTCTAAATTCTGCATTCTATTTGCTAACAAATGGTCTGCAACATATACTAATATTCCCCCAGAATGTGGCGACTTGTCCTTTCTCGGAATGGTAGGCTGATACCCATTAAGTTGTAAACTGCTGGTTTCTATAGCGCCCGTTAAGTGAGTTTCTGTAAAACATAGAATATCAAAATCTGTGAAAGTGTCCTCGATATAACCTTATTACGGATACTTCTTATATTTAAATGTAAAATTGAAAAACATCCAGTCTCATGTTCAGGCCCTGGGTTTCTTTCTACATCACCAGATATCAGTAGCAAAATAAAAGGTACTATTGTTAGACACATATTTAGATTGAGTAATAATCTGGGGCCTCTACAATTAGCTAGTTTAGTCAAATACCTATATCCGTTAAAACATTCAATAATATATTGAAAATATTTAAATATATTATAGACGCAATGCATGTCGGACGTTTCCTACAATTAAAATTACCTATGGCAGCCCGCCAGGAAGTTATATCATTACCCATTCGGCTTTTCAGTTACATCAGCTAGGTGAAGGGCCGCCATAACAACCTCATGACAACCGCACCGGATAATATGTATATTCTCAAGTCCCCCCAATATAGTGCATGCACATATAATAGTGACATTCAGACGACAAAGAAGTTTGACTGATAGACAGAAGACAAAGCGAGTAAGAAACACAGAGACTAGTAGAACAGCAACAAGCTGATATGAAAGCGCACATGTAACATACATTTTGCTAACGTGTGATTATGTTTATGTGGCGGGATGGATAGTTCAATGAGCCACTCTCATCTCCAATATAAACTGCTAAGTAATCCGTGTTGAATATAAGTCAGTTAACGACCAGATTAGACTCGACCCCGATCAGATCATGTCATGTGTCGAGCAGACCAGAGGCCACCCTGGTCGCTCATGCATTAATTCAGAAGTATAATGCTTTCTGTATTGCTATAATAATACAGGCGTAAAAAACGCTCACATGTGTCACTGAGTAAAAACGATACATTTAATTTTGATTTAGCACAATTGTATCACAGTATTGGGAACAAAATTCACTCACGTTCATCTCGAAACTATCAAGTGACAGGTAAACAACAAATTACATGAGTGACCATTACATAGTGGACATCCCGTGCAGATCAGATGCGGCAATGCAAATAGTGGGGAAAATGACCCTACATGCATGACAAGTAGTGGGGGAAAAACGGCCCTACATGCTTCACAAACCAGTATGGGCCCGGACAAGCTGAGCCACAGATGGGTAATAAGATCTGGGCACACTCTGTGTGTTAGTTCTCAATACAGAACACCAGTCTAGTTTATTAAAGTATGACGTGGCATGACAGCATCTAGTGAATGTATGAACCATTCGTCGTTTACAAATAATTTATACCAAAGTAGAATGCATGATCTGATCAGGGTATACGCTGTTTGTTACTTCTTAAAACAAAATATCAGTCTTGTTTTATCAAAGTATGACGTGACGTGCCAGATAAACAATGTAGTTGTGCAATGAACACAAGATTTACAACCCGTGTATACCAAGATCAGGATATACACGAATGTATATTCTAATCAGGATATACGCCGTTGTTACTTCTTTAAACGGAACAACATACAGGTTTATTGGAGAAAAACGTGATACGACAGAACGACAGAACGAGTAGTGGATAAATGAACCATACATGGTGTATAACCAGTGTAGACCCAGACCAGCATGTACACGAATGTATAATCCGATCAGGGTGTACGCTGTTTGTTACTTCCTAGAACGGAACATCAGCCAGGCTTTTTGAAGAATGACGTGACATGACGAGTAGTGGATAAATGAACAATACATGATTTACAACCAGTGTAGACCCAGATCAGCATATACACGAATGTATATTCTTATCAGGGTGTACGCTGTTTGTTACCTGTTAAAACGGAACATCAGCCAGGTTTATTATTGAATAATGACGTGAAATGACATGACGAGTATTGGATAAATGAACGATACATGATTTACAACCAGTGTAGACCCAGATCAGCATATACACGCATGTATATTCTTATCAGGGTGTACGCTGTTTGTTACCTCTTAAAACGGAACATCAGCCAGGTTTATTGAAGAAACGACGTGACATGACATGACGAGTATTGAATAAAATGAACGATACATGATTTACAACCAGTGTAGACCCAGATCAGCATATACACGAATGTATATTCTTATCAGGGTGTACGCTGTTTGTTACCTCTTAAAACGGAACATCGGCCAGGTTTATTGAAGAATAACGTGACTACATGACGAGTATTGGAAGAGTGAGCGATACATGATTTACAACCAGTGTAGACCCAGATCAGCATATACACAAATGTATATTCTTATCAGGGTCCACGCTGTTTGTTACCTCTTAAAACGGAACATCAGCCAGGTTTATTAAAGAATGACGTGACTACATAACGAGTATTCGAAGAGTGAGCGATACATGATTTACAACCAGTGTAGACCCAGATCAGCATATACACGAACGTATATTCCTATCAGGGTGTACGCTGTTTGTTACCTCTTAAAACGGAACATCAGCCAGCTTTATTGAAGATTGACGTGACTACATGACGAGTGTTGGAAGAGTGAGCGATACATGATTTACAACCAGTGAAGACCCAGATCAGCATATACACGAATGTATATTCTTATCAGGGTGTACGCTGTTTGTTACCTCTTAAAACGGAACATCAGCCAGGTTTATTGAAGAATGACGTGACATGACATGACGAGTATTGAATAAATGAACGATACATGATTTACAACCAGTGTAGACCCAGATCAGCATATACACGAATGTATATTCTTATCAGGGTGTACGCTGTTTGTTACCTCTTAAAACGGAACATCGGCCAGGTTTATTGAAGAATAACGTGACTACATGACGAGTATTGGAAGAGTGAGCGATACATGATTTACAACCAGTGTAGACCCAGATCAGCATATACACAAATGTATATTCTTATCAGGGTCCACGCTGTTTGTTACCTCTTAAAACGGAACATTAGCCAGCTTTATTGAAGAATGACGTGACTACATGACGAGTATTCGAAGAGTGAGCGATACATGATTTACAACCAGTGTAGACCCAGATCAGCATATACACGAACGTATATTCCTATCAGGGTGTACGCTGTTTGTTACCTCTTAAAAAGGAACATCAGCCAGCTTTATTGAAGAATGACGTGACTACATGACGAGTGTTGGAAGAGTGAGCGATACATGATTTACAACCAGTGTAGACCCAGATCAGCATATACACGAATGTATATTCTTATCAGGGTGTACGCTGTACGATATTGTATGAATGAACGATACATGCTATACAACCAGTGTAGACCCAGACCAGACATGTACACGAATGTATAATCCGATCAGGGTGAACGCTGTTTGTCACTTCTTAAAATGGAACATCAGCCAGGTTTATTGAATAATGACGTGACATGACGAGTAGTGGATAAATGAACGATACATGATTTACATACAACCAGTGTATCCCCAGATCAGCATATACACGAATGTATAATCTGATCAGGGTGTACGCTGTTTGTCACTTCTTAAACCGGAACATCAGCCAGGTATAAACATATCTCTTCTTTTGATCTTTGCGTTTTTTCAGGAAGAAAAATAATCCGAGATTCGATTTTCTACCGTCAGTCTTAATATAAAGGCGTAAATGAACATTTTGTTTTTTTATTAAACGAAAACAAACTAAATATGGAGTAAGAAATCCATCGAAAACGACTTTATGACTGTTTTTTTATATCGTGTAATTTAATGTATATTCCACTGCTCTATCGATCTGCTCTCCCTTTGGCGCCTCTAGAATAATGCGACTGGTTCCCAAACATTCGCTGTCATTGCTACAGCGCGGTTTCGTGCGTGGAACCCATAGTTTGTGACCTAAATATAGCCGTGTCACGAAGGCAAGCGCGTTTAGATTTGAAAAGCAATTTTCGTTATTTTGGCTAATTTTTCGCTCATATTTTGATGAGCGAAGAATATTTATGGAAAAATAAGCAATATAGACTGGTTTTGAGTGTACAATTTGTTACTTGTATTGATAAATTCGGGGTTTTATTGTGTTTAGTGAGGAATACAATTCGCAATAGGTAGACGCTTGCAAAATGTTCTTCATTGGACGCGAGGTGCCGGAGGGGAATCGCAATTCCTGTATGTTCGACGGTCTTGGCAGGTCATATAATATATATGACCAGGCAAGCTAGCCAATCAAAAGCCGAGAAACTTATCTGCGGTATGACAAATTCTATTGTCATACCGCAGATAAGTTTCTCGGCTTTTGATTGGCTAGCTTGCCTGGTCATATATATTATATGACCTGCCAAGGCCGTCGAACATAGAGAAATTGCGATTCCCCTCCGGCGCCTCACGTCCAATGAAGACACATTTTGAAAGCGTCTAGCGATTGCGAATTGTATTCCTCACTAAGCACAATAAAACCCCGAATTGATCAATACAAGTAACAAATTGTACACTCAAAACCAGTCTTTATTGTTTATTTTTCCATAAATATTCTTCGCTCATCAAAATATGAGCGAAAAATTAGCCAAAATAACGAAAATTGCTTTTCAAATCTCAACACGCTCGTCTTCGTGACACGGCTATATTTAGGTCACAAACTATGGGTTCCACGCACGAAACCGCGCGTAGCAATGACAGCGAATAGAATTTTGGGAACCAGTCGCATTATTCTAGAGCGACAAAGGTAGAGCAGATCGATAGAGCAGTTGGAATATAAAATTAAATTACACGATATAAAAAAACTGTCATAAAGTCGTTTTCGATGGATTTCTTACTCCATATTTAGTTTATTTTCGTTTAATAAAAAAACAAAATGTTCATTTACGCCTTTATATTAAGACTGACGGTAGAAAATCGAATCTCGGATTATTTTTCTTCCTGAAAAAACGCAAAGATCAAAAGAAGAAATATGTTTATACGGCCAAATACAGGATGAGGATCTGCGGTATGACAAATATGTTATTGTGATTCTTCTACACAGGCTATATGGTGTAATATTGCCCGTCTGAAGGTATGTTCACCCTCGGCTATCGCCTCGGGTGAACATACCTCCAGACGGGCAATATTACACCATATAGCCTGTGTAGAATCACAATAACTTTAATATATTTGCTCTTGAAATATGACATATTGGGAGAAAATGAATGTTAACCCATTAATGTTTTTCGGACATATCGCGACATATACTTCAAAACATTTATAAAGAAAATATTTAGGATTTTCAGCAACCAAATTTGGTATTCTCAGTATAAAATGGGTAAATGAACAATAATATTGTACACAACCTCAATGACATAATAACTCACTTTCAACCTTACATATACATATTTACAGAAGTTACTGAATGTGTCATTGTAGAACAAAACCGGGATTACTGCAGCCCGAGGTATATATAGCTATAATGCAGGATTCGTTCAATATAGTAAATTATATCTTTAATATACCGTAATAACCTACATATTCGGCACAATTTATTCTGAGAAACGCACATTAGTATATGGTTTCTCACAGCAAGGAGTGTGCTAATATTCACGGTTAGAATGGTTGTTCTTTATCACAATGCATGTAATAACAATGTATTTGGATACAATTTGTTTTGGGAAACCCCTGTTTTATAAGGGTTTCCCAAAACAAATGGTGTCCAAATATTTAGGTAGTGGAGTGATTATGTCAGAGGGACTTAGAAACATGTGTAAACCTCTTGTAAACCTATTTCATTCTGTAACCACCATATTGAACTTTTTCATTGGTAACTGCCAACGATTACAACAATTGTAACTCTTGTTTTGACCGATCAACATGTGCATTTGCAAAATCTGATTAGGGTCTACACTTGTCTGAAATATTATTATAAAGATGTCAATATTCCGTTCCGATTATGGGATTTTAATAGTCACTCATTTTTGTCCCGCCTGCTTTAGCAGAGGTGGGACATAGGCATAGCTTTTCCGTTGGCGGCGGCGGTGTCAACATTTCACGTTAAGTTTTTGCGTTTAGCTCAGTTTCCAGAAAACTATAACTCCTACGACCTCCATACTTGGTATACATCAACACTGTGGTGTAACCATCTCACACAGAGGGAGCCCATGTGATCTTGACCTAGTTTTCATGGTTCATTGACCTACTTTTCACATGCATTCAACGTTATGTTTTTGCGTTTAGCTCTGTTTCTAAAATGTAATGCTCAGGTTAATTCATTGTAACTTCTGTTTCCCTGAATGGAATGCTTTAATATTCCATACATGCATTTGTAACAACATCCGGCATCATTCTACAGAAATCCCATGGTGCCCGCTAACCCCAAAGGTCAAGGTCGCTGACTTAGAAATTTTCGTGTTTGGAAAAGTTAACGCTCAGTTTATGCTTTAATATTCCGTACATGCATTTGTAACAACATCCCGCAACATTCTACAGAAAGCCCATGGTGCCCGCTAACCCCAAAGGTCAAGGTCACTGACTTAGAAATTTCCGTGTTTGGAAAAGTTAACGCTCAGTTTATGTTTTAATATTCCATACATGCATTTGTAACAACATCACGCATAATTCTACAGAAAGCCCATGGTGCTCACTAACCCCAAGGTTATTACAAGCTCCTTATGTACTATCAAACTGCGCCAGGAGGGACATCTTGCTCTGCGGAGCTCTTGTTATTAAATTTTCGACTATACGTTAATATGTATACATATATCCCGACTGGAGACCTGGTTTGGCCCTCACATACGTCTTTGGCATTTTGTATGTGACAGTTGAATCTGGTTATACCACTTATGTGAGTATTACGATATTCGTAATCCTATTTTAGGGGAAGGGGCCAAGTGACTTGGTGTTGTATGGACCTGGCACCAGGTCAGGTTATTCTAATTTCAGGGCTGAATATATTTGTTTTTGATGTAAATATTCCGTTCTGATTTTGGGATTGCCCCCCCCCCCCCCGCCAATGCACAATGCAGCAGGTTAAAACGAGATTGTTTGCCCGGCCTTACATGACCTTAGCTGTTGATAGGCCGTTAAACACTAATAAACAAACAAACAGCTGCAGAGCTGTGTTTGATCCTGGCCTAATCTACACTGTTTAATGGGTTCTACCAGGTCATCTTTCTGTCTGCACTAGTCTGGCTCCTTAACAGATGCTAAACTCTGTTTGATCAATCTACACTGTTTGCATATGAATTTACCCTTTTGCCATGGCATGTTACTTACAGGCCAGTGTATACAAAATGGGAAGACTTGCTTTCGCCCAGCATTGAACCTGTTCATCCCGCATAATAAGCTGCAAAGTTGGATCTACTCAGACTGCACGACTGAATGAATGATGTATCTATGCTGTGCAAAAATGAAATTTTGCTCATTTGCAAACACAGTTTGATGATTTGGTGACACGAGTTGTGAACAACAATAGAAGGTTCAGCAGTTAGATTTGAATCTGGATCCCTGTGCTTGATTGTATTCCTGTGTGGCTACTTTAATCGCTGTTGATGTATGAACAATAGATAACATGATATTCAAATGTCTCCTGATGCTGGTGATAACAAATTTTGAAAACCTAAGTTACAGAGTGAGCATTCCCTTTAACAATACGGCAGTTGTCTTATACTTTAATCTCGTTTCATCATTAAAATATTCAACAAACGGTTTTGTTTTGAATTATGAAAACATCAATTGTTCCCTAATGTTTCCATCCCACTATCTACATGTATATAACATACAATCAGAACCCGGGGAGAAATGGTTGTCTGTAACCTACATAAGGGTTGTTGCAAGGAGCCTGGAGCATGGTGCAATGGGGTGAATTCTTGGCACAGGCAGTGAAAGTATGAAACATACAGAGTCTATTTCAACGTTTATTCTTTTATTTATAAATAATATTTTAAAATGCTACATTTTGTCTGTTACTGCAATCATAAATGAAGAGTCTGTTTAAATTATGCATACAGTTTATAGTTTTTAACCAGTACATGTGTGGATACGTCTGACAAATGTCTGGTGTTTGCCAGACCGGTATGGAAAGCACTGTAGCATGGCTGTCTTATTCTGTTACATCTCCATGTTCTCTCTTTGTTACTACCTAACTAACATTCTCTTCTGTTTTGGGTGTGGTATTGCATGTAAGGAAATGTAAAGAAATTAGATGGCTTCTGCTTCTGGCACATGTACTACAAAATTTAAACTCGCTGGAGGACACAAGATAGCATCACTTGATGTCTCACACTTCCACTGCAGGTGTCATGAATTCTCTCACACCGAACCATTCTTCAATCTCCTTGTAACGCCCCTCCTGTTGTTTCCAGAAGATCACTTCCCACCGTGTTGTGAATGCATGCTATGTATATGCTGGCGTGACAAACCTTCCGTAGCAATTGTCACTGTTTTATTTGTCACAAAGAAACATATTGCTGGATATTTGAATAATAAAACCACCGTAGAATTCAAATACAAAAACCACTGTTGATTAATTAATAATCTTCATTTTCGTATTTTGTATGTGTTTTTAAATTGCGATCATTAGCATGCTAGACACTTGGATATCATTTTGTGGATTGCACATGCATCAACACTGGTTGATAGTTATGCTTTAAATTGCAACCAAACATTGGATACGGATTCATTCAAATATGTGGCTGTCACTGGAGAAATGGGATTTATTGGTTTTGTGAACAGTGTAGATCCAGATCAGCCAGTCTGATCAGGATCTACACTGTTTGCCATTTCATCAATTAGGGAGCTACACTGGTCACAAATCATATAAGCCCCATTTCTCCAGTTTCAGCCACATATTTTGTTGAAACTTAAATGTTTGTACATGATTTATAGTGTTCTTCTTCTAAAAGAAATAAGAAATATTTTTGCCTGGACATTAAAATTCTAAAACCATTTGCCTGGATATGAAAATTCTAATATATTTTTCCTTGATATCAAAATGCTAAAATATGTACTGGATTTAAAAATGCTGTAGTTTTATATGCTTGGAAGGTTTCTAAAAATATGTACTTCAACTAGTTTCCCTCTGTGTCAAGGTCATATCAATGTAATTTCGGCTAAATGGACAATGTGCGATTTGGAACAAATGTACATCTTAGTCACGTTTTGTATGTAATATGTGCCGTAATCTGACAACACCGGGGAGTGGGTGGCAGGTGGGAGCATGCGATAGGTAATTTAACGATCGGGGTTCATCCTTACCGGAATTCCGAATGGAGACCTGGTTTGGCCCTCACATACATCTTTGGCAATTTGTATGTGACAGTTGAATCTGGTTATACCCCTTACGTGAGTATTACGGTTATTTGTAATCTTATTTTAAGGGAAGGGGACAAGTGACTTGGTGTGATATGGACCTGGCACCAGGTCAAGTTATTCCAATTTCAGGGCTGAATATAATTTTTCTCGATGTAAATATTCCGTTCTGATTTTTGGATTTTCCCCCCAATGCAGCAGGTTAAAACGGGATTGAACCCGTTTGCCCGGCCTTACATGACCTCAGCTGTTGATAGGCCGTTAAACACCAATAAACAAACAAACAAAACAAACTGACAACACCGGACCTATTTCATTTCTGACCACTGTAGACCCTGATCAGCCTGTGTACCACATAGTTAACCTGAATGTTTTGTTTTGTGAGATGCTAGGCGACTCGTTACCTTGCATAACAGCCATTAATTTTGTGATACTTGAATGTAAATTTATGGATATTTCACCAAGTGATTTTTTGACAGTAAAGACCCTGAACAAACTGCATAGATGCGTAGAATTATCTCGGGTCAGCTGTGGGTCCATTTATTCAAAGGTGGTGACAAAATGGAACTTTTATTGTTTGCTACCAGCAGAGTCCCAGATCAGCTTGCCCATTGTCTGTCTAAACAGATCAAACACAGTTTGGCCATGTGGTTTAAACATATTTATTGCGTAAAATGGGTGCTCGCAGTGTATTAACACGGTGTAATAAAAATCATATTACACTAGAGTAGTAAATATGCAAATTGACAGAAAACAGGTTTGGTAACTAGTACAGTTTCAATGTATGATGATGTGCTTATGCAATAAATATAATATAACATTTTGGTGATTTAATATGATATTTATTAAACTTGTTGACTGATTTCATAAGAAACTCGGCATAGCCTCGTTTCTTATGAAATCAGTAAACTTGTTTAATAAATATATTAAATCGTCACTCATGTAAGATCCTCTATTTATTAGACTGAATTTACAAACAAGCATGTACATAACGGTATTGAATTGGATTTAAAGCAATCACTTGTTGAAATCCTCGCCATGGTTTTGCTATTTGGTCACTGAAGTCGCCTTATTGTCGTCTACAAAATAGACACGTCTTGCAAACAGGTAGCGAACATAGAAAATCATCATTGGAACAAATTTGAGGCATTTGTGACGTTAGAATTTGTTCAGGTTGACATCACTATGCTTAGTTTATCCTTGTTGTTTTCACTATAAAACTAAGTACTGTAATAACTCCTTCCCAAAGCAAATTGTGTCCACTTTAACGGCGACCTTGGACTCAACAGGTATATTCACTGGGTTGTTACTTCTGGATTTGCGAAAATGTAGGTCGGGGCTGGGGTGGGCTTATGGTGGGCGATGTTTTCGGCTGTGCTGAACTGAGCTAACCTTAGACTAGTTGCTAGGACATTTTTTGTTCTTATTTTTCATATCTCCGTGTTCTGGGTGGTTGATTGTGGCACCTTGTGGATCTGCCTGGCCTCCCGGTAGGGCAGTAGACTACTCGGTGCATCCGACAGCTACTTATTGAACACAACCCATGCGTGTAGCCCTTCTGGGACTTGGGACTGGTTTGTGGTGATACCCGTGTGACTGCCAGGCTGCTGATATAGCGGATAAGCCGGGTGGATTGACCTAGCTGGGTGTATCCCGCGGCCATTAACAGGTTCTGGATTGAATATGCGCAGCAAGTTAGCTCGAGCTCGGCCAAATGTCTGCCAGCCCTTGCCTGCTTCCTGCCCCGGCCTGCCTTGGAGCTGTCTGGACGTGGAAACTCTGTGGATGAAACATATTGGCACACTCACTGTTGTAGGGAAACCATATATTTGTATATGTGTTTCCCGTATTAAATGGTGTTAGGGCTATTTTCTTATTACGGTAAGGTGATGTCAAACAAACTCCGCCAAATCTAATGCCGACGATGCCACAGAAGTAGTTCTACGGGAATTTAATCTTGATTTTCCATGTTCGGTAATATTATCAAGACTGGTCTATAGTAACAACTTACCGGTAATTGTGTAAATGGTAAAGGACCTTCGTACGACTAAAATGTTCGTAAGTGCAAATTTAGGATCATCTGAAAATTTAAATTGATGGATTTACATTTATGATATGCAGCCTATGCTCAATAAATGTAAATTCAATAATTGTATTGTTTTGAAAACATTGTTAATGTGAAATTTACAGACTATCATAAGTTTGCACTTACGAACATTTTAGTCGTACGAAGTTTAATGAAACGGCCCCCATGATCTACATGTGTAGACCGGTCTCTTTTGTCTGTTGCATTGTCGATGCTTGGTGACAAATTTCAAAATCTACACGACTTTGGTTGACTGACTGCTACAAATTTCAGGTATTAACTCACAATTTTTTTTGTCGCACCCGCTTGCGGACAGCGCGGTATAGTTGGTACATTGGCGTCCATACTTCCGGTTAAAGTTTTCAGTTAAAGTTTTTCAGTATAATATCAAAGCCTCGGCGGGCGCGACATGCGGGTCACGGCCATCTATTATTAATCTGTCTTTCTGTGTAATCATTTTGTTATACATGTATATGTTTACAACATAAAGATCTTAGCTACATTTCGTTTTGAACGCACATTCTAACAATTTGATTGGCTGAGCCTGGCTCAGGCTCAGTCAATCAAACGGGTCAGATTGTGTGTATGCGATTGGAGCACTTGCTTAGAAAGTTTTATAATCATGGATTCATGATAACTACTGTATATGCTGGAGTATTTGTGATTCTTGTTGACTTCTTCCTTTATGCCTACTTACCACCACCCGGGCTTGAGACTATAAGAAACCCTGAGCATGTACTTAAATCTCATGCTCGAAATGATGATTGAGCCTGAGTATATCTCAAGACTTGACATATCAAACTGATTTGTCAAGTCTTGAGATCTGCTCGGGCTGAGCTATTAGGTCTGTTTTGAGAAAATGGTCAGAATGTTCTATACTGTTTGGGTCTGATAGTCCATTCATGGGAAGACGTACCTTATTATCTCCTCGCTGATGGGCAAGTGGGGATATAGCTTTAGTCCATGTATGTACGTTTGTGTGCGCATATTACCACATATTGAAAAATGTGCTAGGCTGATTTCAAATTGAAATTTCATAGGGTACCTTTCTCCGACACATGGCAATTCATGGGAAAAGGGACCTTATGAAAAAATAGCTTAATACCAGCATAGTGAAAACTTTCATACGGTACTTTTTCTCATGAACCGACACATGGCAGTTCATGGGAAAATGTACCTTATGAAGAAAAAAAACATTACCGGCGGCATGGTGCAAAATGAGCTAGGCTGGTTTCAAATTGAAAATTGTATAAGGTATCTTTTCTTGTGAACTACATGGCAATTAATGGGAAAAAGTACCAGCATAATGCAAAATGAGCTACGCTGGTTTCAATTAGAAAATTTCATAAGTTATTTTTTCTTGTGAACCGACACATGGTAATTCATGGGAAAAGAGACCTTATGAAAAAATCTCTTAATATCAATATAGTGTGTGGGTGGTTGGTCGGCGTACGTGATGGTTTAAAGTAACGGTGGGGTTCCTCCTTATAGGAATCACAATTTGCCTGGTTTGGCCCTCAGGTACGTTTTTATCTTTGGCTCTTTTTGTTACTTGGGAGTTGAATTGGGTTAGTGCCCATTATAAAAGTAGTAAGATTATTACTGATCCTACTGCTTTTAGGAGGGGGGCCAAGTGATTCTGGTGTGGCGAGGACCTGGCATCAGATCAGGATCATTCTGATTTCAGGGCTGAATATATAGTTATTTTTATTGTAAATATTCAGTTCTGTTTTTGGGATTTTCCCCCAATTTGTACATGTACTTGAACATGTACTTTTACAGGTAATATATGGGATTTAGTACTAAACCCATTGATAAAATATCTTAATACCAGCATAGTGAAAAATGAGCTAGACTAGTTTAACTTGTAAAATTTCTTAAAGCACCTTTTCTCATGAACTGACACATGGCAATTCATGGGAAAAAGTACCTTATGAAAATATATCTTAATACCAGCATATTGAAAAATGAGCTAGCTATACTGGTTTCAATTTGAAAATTTCATACGTTACCTTTTTTGACGACACGGCAGTTCATGGGAAAAGGTACCGTATGAAAAAATATCTTAATACCGGCATAATGCAAAATGAGCTAGGCTGGTTTAACTTCGAAAATTTCATAAGGCACCTTGAACCGACACATGGCAATTCATGGGAAAAGGTGCCTTATGAAAAAATATCTTATTACCAGCATAGTAAAAAATTAGCTATGCTGGTTTCAAATTGAAAATTTCATAATGTACCTTTTCTTGTGAACCGACATGGGGCAGTTCATGTGAAAAGGTACCTTATGAAAAAAAACATTACCAGCATTGTGCAAGATGAGCTGTGCTGGTGTAGCTTAGAAAATTCCTTAAGACAACTTTTCTCGTGAACCGACACATGGCAATTCATGGGAAAAGGTACATTGTGAACAAAATATCTTAATACCAGCATAATACCACCACTCTCAAAACCTACCCGCACGCGTAGGCTTAAAGGAGATATAGCAAGCTTCTGTTTTCGCGATACGCTGATGTATTCATCATTTATATATCCAATAAATGATAATTTATAGTTATAAATATATTTGTGGGGGCGCGCACTATTAATATTGGGTTGCGCGACTAATTGTCCCGTCAACCCCCTTTTCATGTTAGTACCCTTTGCGCTATTAAGCATTCTTCGCGCGTTTGTTTATACAAAGAGAAAGATTAAATTGCAGTTACTTTATTGGATTTTGATATGTTACTTTTGCAACCGATCCAATGGTCACACAATGGGTTTCAGATTAGTCCATTTATGTTAAGGGGGGCGTTTTCTATCAAAAAGTATGAAAATTACATTGTGCAGATCCTGATGAGACGGCATGTCACGAGCCGGCTCATCATGATTTACGGGGGAAAAAG
This sequence comes from Conchocele bisecta, assembly GCA_029237695.1. Classification (NCBI taxonomy): domain Eukaryota; kingdom Metazoa; phylum Mollusca; class Bivalvia; order Lucinida; family Thyasiridae; genus Conchocele; species Conchocele bisecta. The sequence continues at coordinate 63,903,979 of CM055273.1, read as the reverse complement.
TTGTGAATGGCGGCCATATTTGTTATTGATTTTAATAATATGTCGTCGGAAGGTAAAATGAGTATGGCATAACTACATATTAGATCCAGTTTCACCAACATTCCATGCTTCAAACCTTTCACCACGAAATAACTGGTATGGACTGATATTTAAACTTTTGCAACCAATACAAGGTCTCATTAAGTGTTTCGGACTAGTCCATTTATGTAAAGAGGGATGGGTTTTTTTTCTCAAAAATATGAAAATTACACATGTTACAGGCAAAAAACTGCAGATCCTGATGAGACGGCTTGCATGAGCCGGCTCATCTAGATTTATTCTGTTTGCCAAAACCACTATACAGGCATGTGGGGTTCAAAAGGTTATTATGTATATTCCATGAACATGATGATGTGAAAAGTATACTTTGAGAAAGTTGTAATATAAATGGCACCTGGAAAATGCAATGAAAATTTGCAACCCAACTACTGATTGGGTTTGCATTCTTACAAATGGTTTGTAATGATGCTATATCAGTAGAGGATGCTGTCTCACTTAATATAGTAGTGATATATCGTTGTGATGTGACGCTATCTCGTTACATCCCTATCCAATTAGGGGTATGCTATTTTTAACAATGGTGTTATCTATCACGTTAGTGATATGTTGATATATCGTTAGATGTATCATGCTATCTCCATAAAGAGATAATGCTGTCTCGTTAGAGATAGAGGGGATAGAACCGTGAGGGATAGAAGGGTGGATATCTCGCTAGAGATACATTGGTTTTTCAGGGCTGTCAGCCTGTGTCACCCTTAGAGTTATGATGATGACTCGTTGATATAGTAATGCTATATTGTTAGAGATATGTATTACCATTTTTGCCATCATTTTATTGATTACTGCTAAATATTGACCTGTATCTGGTTTGTACCATGCAATATGGTGATGGAGTCAGCAATGTTTCTGCTGTGAGGGGTGTCTTGGATGTGAGATGATTACCATCTTTGCCCCTCATGTACATTGATTGGTGGTACTGGAGAGTTAATCTTTGTATGCCCTACATGAGCGTAATATGATGCTTTGCATGAATATTGCGTTAGAGTTGTGACGAAGGATAAGATAATTATACCCCCACAAACAAAGTTTGTTGGGGGTATATAGGAGTCGGTTGGTCGGTCTGTTGGAAGTTCCCTTCTGCTCTATATCTTCTACACCCATGAATGGATTATCAAATGGCTTGGCACAAATGTTTCTCATGATGAGAAGGTGTGTCGCGATCAATAACCACGCACCTACGTCCAAGGTCAAGGTCACAGTTGAAGGTCAAAGGTCAAACCTATTGAAAGTCCCTTCCGCTCTATCTTCTACACCGATGCATGGATTATCAAATGGCTTGGCACAAATGTTTCTCATGATGAGAAGGTGTGTCGCGATCAATAACCACGCACCTACGTCCAAGGTCAAGGTCACAGTTGAAGGTCAAAGGTCAAACCTATCGAAATTCCCTTCCGCTCTATATCTTCTACACCGATGCATGGATTATCAAATGACTTGGCACAAATGTTTCTCATGATGAGAAGGTGTGTCGCGATCAATAACCACGCACCTACGTCCAATGTCAAGGTCACAGTTGAAGGTCAAAGGTCAAACCTATTGAAATTTCCTTCCGCTCTATATCTTCTACACTGGTGCATGGATTATCACACTATGCCCAGGGTCAAGGTCACAGACTTGATGTGTAACGCTCGGCTAAATGGCTTATAATAAAAAATGCCGCGTTTTCTTTGGCTGCCAGTGGGGGTATTCGTGTGCCGACAGGCCACATTTCTAGTTTTACTGGGTTCGGCCCTCGTGTACATATTTTATGGGTACTAGAGAGTTGCAGCTGGTTATAAGGAGGATGTTGGTGCTAATAATGGCTTTCAAGTTATGTTTATATACATACATATACCTGGATAATGAAAGATGATGCTGCCGGGTTTGGCCCTCATGTATATTGCGTGTTGCTACTTGTACTTGAGAGTCTACTCTGGTTATAACCTGGCACCAGGTCGGGATATTCTAATTTCAGGTCTGAATATATAGTTTCTGTAAATTTTGAGCTCGGATGTTGTGATTTTTCTTCATTATGGACAGGTTGAAAACGGGATATTCCAACCCGTTGGCCTGGCCTCAAACGACCTTAGTTACATGTAGTCAATACACAATCAATACCCTACATGAGGGGTTAGAATCACAGAACTTTGATACAGGTGATATGAGATCAGGTTTGGTCCGGTGGATTAAGTGCGGGCACTAGCGAGTGAATCAGGTTTTACCCTACATGAGGGTAATTGGATTTGTTTTAATTTAGTATGACATACTATGTTGTATGTTTTGTATGTATATATATAGCCGGTCATGTTGGCCCTCATGTATGTTGCTTTTTGGTACTTGAGAGTTGTATCTGGTTATACCCTACATAATGTTAATCAGATTTGTGCTAATAGTGTTTAGTGTTATGTTCGGGATAATGCCTTGGCTGGTGTTGCAGCCTGCCCTTCATTTGCTACAATAGGGTTGGGTCTGTCCCAGTACCGGTACACAGATGCTACAGACGGCTATGCCTGACATTTCCCGGTCGGTGGTAGGGACATTGGTGTCATTGGGTCTGGTGGCCCCGTCGTCCGCCGCGCCCAGTCCATCGCCAGACGTTTCGTTGGACACAGCTGATGCTGCGTCCCTTTCGGCTATTCGGCCGCCTCAAGTTGTCACCATGGGAACGGATGGGACCACGATTGGTCGGCAGTTTCTTGCTGCCAGTGGGACGCTAGCAGCGAGTACTACACCTTCTCCGGCTGACACAGATGCGTTTATCTTACAGCCCCGCATCATGGCCAGGACCGCAGGTACGGGTCCAGTGAGCGCAATGTCCCACATCGTTATCCCTCATATATCCCTGCAACATCTTTTTGACAACAAAACATTGAATGGGATCAGAACAACCTCTGATCTTATGCACATACCCCAATCTAACTGTATTTACTTCGGAACTTATTACAATTGAAAAAGCCCTCATATTCAACCTAAAATTAAAAAAGTACAATAATACTGTAATCATAACAGACTCACTAAGCTCCATCCAAGCAATCAACACAGGTACGTCTAAAACGAGACCTGACAAGGTCCATACCATTAAAATTATTATAAGTAAACATATGGAACAAGAGAAAAATATTAATATAGACTGGGTACCCTCACATGTTGGAATACCTGGAAACGAAGAAGCCGACCGAGCGGCAAGCACAGCTCATTTGATAGGAACACAAGATAATACTCTGCCTACACACAGAGAATTATATTCAGTCATTAAACAAAAAATCAAATCAAAATGGCAAAAACGATGGGATAACATTCATAAGCATTACTATGGCGGGCACACATTTCAAGTCATGATGCCTACCATACCAAATAAATGTAAACAATACAGCAAGGATAGAATGTCGGATACATAATAACACGACTCAGACTAGGTAGAAACGGTATAAAGGCAAATCTTCATCCACAGGGCAGCGATATTGATGTAGATTTGAATTGTAGTCAATGCGACGAAGATGAAATAGAAGAACTGGACCACTATTTCTTCTTCTGCCCAGCGCATGAATTAGCAAGAGAAGATCTAGCCGCTGTCTGCTTAAAAAATAATGTTATATCATCTCCATATAATTTAATATTTCCCCCTAAAGAATGCGAAAATGAAATACACTTAGCTGTACTAAAATACATTAAGGCGACAGGGTACTGGAATAAAATATAAACATGACACCGTTGCTCCACTAAAATTAAAAGCTGTCAACAATAAATGATATAATGATTTTATTTTAAAATACAACTCATGCAAACAGTTATACGCCGGTATCGTGGATAGAAACACATTAAAAACCCGATGGAGTGGCCGAGCTAAGTTACGTCCGTGATACTGGGCCCCATTGTCTCCATCCCATATCTGAAAATTGCTGTAAATATTTTCAGGATTTACCAATCTAATATAATCTTTAAACATGTCAATAGACGTCCGTACACTCCGCCGGGAGGCGTTACTCATTCTAGAGTGAATAGTCGAATGACGAGCAACATCACTTGTGTCGGGGATACATGTTTCTCCGGCAACGAGAGGACTGTTGCATACTATGCTGCTCGTCTGCCTGCTGGATGCTCGCACCTAATAATAATACTAGAATTAATATTTGATCAATGGTGGCAGCTGGGTGCTGCCTGCATCCAATGCTACAACAATTCTCACCTTTAGTCTGCTCACTGGTGCCACTGGTCTCATAACAATAGCGAGTTGACTTGCAACAAGGAAAGTAAAATAATGTCACGATATGCGATGCAATCAAATAAGTACATATAACTGCACCTATACCATTTCTTCCATAATGGTAGTACCTGGTGGTTATCATTGATCACGAGGCAATCAACCCAAACAACCATTGCAACTATTACAATCATTAATCATACAGACCCATCAAACTCAAACAGTTAATATGGTGCCCGGTCGGACGAGTGGTTAGCACAACTGAATCGGGTAGCTCCGAACGCCAATGCCTTTGATGGACGGCTGGCGTCAAACAAATAGCAAATCTTAGATCATTTTAACGATATCCTGCGAGCTACCGCCCCCTGGGTGGACACTGTATTGACTCCCGAACGGACCGTATGGGGACGGGGCCGCGGGTGGCGGTGTCAGCGTATGGCTGGCCGCCACCTGGGAATCCCGTCCGCTTGCGGCTGCGAAGGCCATTCTAGCATAACCATAGCTAAAACTAACATACAAGTAATCCCACCCAATGGGTATGTACCCTTAAATATGAGCCGAATCGGTATGTACTCGATCGGAACTGGCCTAGGAAAGTCTCTTGCGTATGGACTGCCTTATCGAGGATTAGTACTGGGAAATTAACGAGACGATATGTACAGGCTCGTGTGGGCTAACACATGAATCCAAAATTAACATACAAGTAATCCCACCCAACGAATGTACGGAATTCTACCCACCACAATCCCGATATGCTATTATGTACTATGTTAGACTAGACTTAGTAGATTATATTTAGTAGTAGTGGTAAGGGTAATGAGTGGAAAGAGGAAGGTCAACAATTGGTCTCGTACCGGTGGAACTCGCTTCACTGACGAAGCCTGTTTAGTCAGTGACGGACGGACTCTTCTTGCACGCATTATTGTTGGCCTGCCTTCTAACCACTCAAGCCAGACTACTTCTGGTATTTTAATCAAACTGCAACAATAGGGTGAGTGGTGGGATTTTACATATATGCGTAGACGTACGTGTATATATATACATGTACATATATAGAGCGCGCACCGTCTGATAACAAAATATACTGGACTCGCAGAGATTAACATCGACCCGTGCATGAAATGCCACGGCTTCTTTCGGTCTCTGCGAAGCTCCGGGACGGCTGGTGTTGTCGGGAACCGTAAAGTCGCCCCGAACCCCTGCGATATCAGCCGTTGGAAACAGTAATAATATACCAAAAAAAAGCAATTACCCAAAGGCACACACATTATTCGAAAATATCACTGTACTCGAGTGATCAATGACTTTTGGTTGTGAACCTAGCCTTCTACCCGAATAACGTCACAATCCAAATAACTGCATAGCGGTCTGGTAGATGGGTTGGTAGCATAAATGAACCGGGGTAGCTAAGTATGTCAATGCCAATAACTGACGGCTGATGTCACTAAAATAGCCAACAACTCCAGAACACTAACGATCTCCAGCAAGCTACTTGCCCCAAAACCGGCCAACATGCATTATAGATATAAATCCCAAGTCTGAAACAAGTGCCGCTCTAATATAAACTTGTATTTTAACTGTAATGTAATTTTAAAATTGGCCCTATAATACATCAATAAAAACACATAGGAACACATACGTCTAGGTCCACACTGTCGCCGAGGAGTAATCATAATACATGTACACATATGTATACATGGTCCATGATATGTACATATGCAAAAATGCATAGCATAACCAGGAGTCCCATCTCCAATACACGAAACAGATAGGGACCATACAATTGATGCTGAATAACCATACATGTTCTTCTCCCAAGATTTGTTGTAGCACCAATGCGTCACCAACGAAGCGACACCGAGAGGACAGCATCCAGGTACACCCGTTACTTGTCCAGTAAGTAGACAAATATCACCGACTCTCACTAGGTCACAACTGATCTGGTCCATCCCAGGCAAGCGTCCAGGGAGTTCAGAATCTGCGGACGTAATACACTCATGTCACACATAAGTCCACTCAGTCCATCTTATGATAGACCGCGCAAGACACGGGGGCTGCTCATAGCTCCCTTACGTGTGTCTCGTCCCGAATGGCAGGGTGACAGTTTTTTTGTAATTTTTACTACATCCAAGCACGCAATAATAGCTTACTTCCGCCCAATACGGACGGTCCCTTACACGCATAGGCATTATACATGTACACAATACATCGCACAGCAGTGTGTAGTGTAGTAAAGAATATGCATAACATAAACAAATATAAACTCACACACCCATTGTGTCCGGTAAAACCACTAAGGCGACCAAGTCAACATATGAAGTCATATAAGACAGAAGCTGCTCTCGCTGATTGAAAGCCGGGAGTGCTTGGTGAAACCCGGGTGTCACAAATAATTCCGGTGGATCCACCCCATACAGACACGACGCTAGAAGACAGAAGCACAAGAACGGAGGATTTCTGCCTGCATCAATATACCTCAAAGCGCCGAACTGTTTCTGTGCAGTTAGTGGTCGAGCCGGGCATAGTGGTCTCATCATAGTGTCCATATAGTCAATCAACAGAAGCTGGCCCTATGGGGACCAGCTATTTCGCCATTAGGGCAGTAGATGAGCCAAGTCAATATGACATTGGACATAACACTGACAGACACACTTAGATAGGCACGCACCCACAACATATACATACACAATCCAGATAAGGGCATCTGTGATTTTCATGCACACAACACAAACCAGATGCGGTCCTCGCGATGTAGCCAGACGCCTACGACACCAACAAAGAGAAGATCAGAACCAAATAAAACAAAGTTAGTCCCCCCTCCTCGGGGACAAGGCCTCGCTTGTGTCTACCACCCACTCAGTGTGAGGTGGCCTAGGCCTCTGTGGACCCGACATCGTGTCGTTTACTCTGTGTTGCATACTGGGCAGTGTCATGCTATATGCGCCTTGGGTTCTGTGGCGGAATGAGCTGCCTGGGGGTTGCCAGTGGCGGCCTTGTGGGTGGCTTGCACCCTGCAACAATAGGGTGAGTGGTGGGATTTTACATATATGCGTAGACGTACGTGTATATATATACATGTACATATATAGAGCGCGCACCGTCTGATAACAAAACATACTGGACTCGCAGAGATTAACATCGACCCGTGCATGAAATGCCACGGCTTCTTTCGGTCTCTGCGAAGCTCCGGGACGGCTGGTGTTGTCGGGAACCGTAAAGTCGCCCCGAACCCCTGCGATATCAGCCGTTGGAAACAGTAATAATATACAAAAAAAAAGCAATTACCCAAGGCACACACATTATTCGAAAATATCACTGTACTCGAGTGATCAATGACTTTGGTTGAACCTAGCCTCTACCCGAATACGTCACAATCCAAATAACTGCATAGCGGTCTGGTAGATGGGTTGGTAGCATAAATGAACCGGGGTAGCTAAGTATGTCAATGCCAATAACTGACGGCTGATGTCACTAAAATAGCCAACAACTCCAGAACACTAACGATCTCCAGCAAGCTACTTGCCCCAAAACCGGCCAACATGCATTATAGATATAAATCCCAAGTCTGAAACAAGTGCCGCTCTAATATAAACTTGTATTTTAACTGTAATGTAATTTTAAAATTGGCCCTATAATACATCAATAAAAACACATAGGAACACATACGTCTAGGTCCACACTGTCGCCGAGGAGTAATCATAATACATGTACACATATGTATACATGTCCATGATATGTACATATGCAAAAATGCATAGCATAACCAGGAGTCCCATCTCCAATACACGAAACAGATAGGGACCATACAATTGATGCTGAATAACCATACATGTTCTTCTCCCAAGATTTGTTGTAGCACCAATGCGTCACCAACGAAGCGACACCGAGAGGACAGCATCCAGGTACACCGTTACTTGTCCAGTAAGTAGACAAATATCACCGACTCTCACTAGGTCACAACTGATCTGGTCCATCCCAGGCAAGCGTCCAGGGAGTTCAGAATCTGCGGACGTAATACACTCATGTCACACATAAGTCCACTCAGTCCATCTTATGATAGACCGCGCAAGACACGGGGGCGGCTCATAGCTCCCTTACGTGTGTCTCGTCCCGAATGGCAGGGTGACAGTTTTTTTGTAATTTTTACTACATCCAAGCACGCAATAATAGCTTACTTCCGCCCAATACGGACGGTCCCTTACACGCATAGGCATTATACATGTACACAATACATCGCACAGCAGTGTGTAGTGTAGTAAAGAATATGCATAACATAAACAAATATAAACTCACACACCCATTGTGTCCGGTAAAACCACTAAGGCGACCAAGTCAACATATGAAGTCATATAAGACAGAAGCTGCTCTCGCTGATTGAAAGCCGGGAGTGCTTGGTGAACCCGGGTGTCACAAATAACCGGTGGATCCACCCCATACAGACACGACGCTAGAAGACAGAAGCACAAGAACGGAGGATTTCTGCCTGCATCAATATACCTCAAAGCGCCGAACTGTTTCTGTGCAGTTAGTGGTCGAGCCGGGCAAAGTGGTCTCATCATAGTGTCCATATAGTCAATCAACAGAAGCTGGCCCTATGGGGACCAGCTATTTCGCCATTAGGGCAGTAGATGAGCCAAGTCAATATGACATTGGACATAACCCTGACAGACACACTTAGATAGGCACGCACCCACAACATATACATACACAATCCAGATAAGGGCATCTGTGATTTTCATGCACACAACACAAAGATGCGGTCCTCGCGATGTAGCCAGACGCCTACGACACCAACAAAGAGAAGATCAGAACCAAATAAAACAAAGTTAGTCCCCCCTCCTCGGGGACAAGGCCTCGCTTGTGTCTACCACCCACTCAGTGTGAGGTGGCCTAGGCCTCTGTGGACCCGACATCGGGTCGTTTACTCTGTGTTGCATACTGGGCAGTGTCATGCTATATGCGCCTTGGGTTCTGTGGCGGAATGAGCTGCCTGGGGGTTGCCAGTGGCGGCCTTGTGGGTGGCTTGGGCATGGCTTGCCTGGCTCCTCGTCGCTGCGGGTGGCGGTTGCGGTGCGGAGCCTCCGGTTGTCACTGGCTGTGGTGTCCCGGTCTGCTGTGGGTGGGTCGGTGGCTCAGCTCCGGCTCGGCCTGCGCTGTTGCTCCTCTGTGGACGTTGGATTTGCCCATATCAGGTGGATCCGTCTCTGCTTGGTCTGTCTTGCCTCGTCCAACCCTCTAATAGCATTAGCAGGTAATATAATAATGTAACGGCTGAGTATCCATATATCATGTGCAAGCACACGCGGCCCTCTTCACGGTCTGACATATCGGAATTGTGCAATAGGAGAATGAACTAATTAGGTTACACTCACCGCCTCATCGTCTCCTTCATTTAATGCACATATTTCGACTGTATCGCATATATTAGTAAATTCGGAAACAAATGGGCCAACGGCCATTGGCCTGATCATTTATGGGCACATGCCCGGGTATGGAAGGTCTTCGAGCCATTTCCCACCCTTAAATATAAGAAATTCAAATTCAGTGATCAATGATAAGCGATGACCGATGCAGTATTCTTGTGGTCAGCAGCACAGTTCTAGACAGTTGTAATAACTTGGGCTGGCAAGCAGAGCCTGCACTAAACAAGTAGTAAAGTCTCCACATACCCACCCAGACGTTGTGTTACTACACACAAGTGTGTTATTTGTGTTACACCCCAGTGTTAGTTTATTATTTCACTGCTTACATTGTTCAAATATTCGGTCATACAATGCTGCTGAACACACTGATTTTATGCAAGAATATGTTGCTGCATGTATATAAGTATGGAGTATCAAACGTTATGCGAGTGTATTCATATATAACATGGAAGCCACAGTTGGTGCTTATCAACATAGTCGGCTATATAGTGCATTGCCCTACGCCTAGTAGGGAAATGCACTATATAGCCGACTGTGCCAATATTGCCGAGCGTGCCTATCCCACCCAAGTACACTTCGAGGGAGAAGCCTTCAATGTATGTATACAGTACATTAATCAAGTGATATAGTGATAGTTGCGATACAATAATTCTGCATAATTATAATCACCATACACAAGCAGTCCCTAGTTCTGTATGAAATAATGTATTTCTATAATATAAGTAATTACTCCCTCAAAATACACTTAGCCAGACAAGCATACCCAGCAATCTTGCGAAATCGGCCAAAGAACTGCACTTATGCTAAAAAAAACACCAAAACAAATAACAAAACACGCCGGATTCCTAGCTCAGAATAAACACGTAGTAAATATGTGTCTGTGTATTCGCGGCTCTAGCCACACACAAATCAATGACCGCCATATGGTTTCACAATCAACAGATTATCACACCTAATTACAGGAATAATCATCTACCGTCGTATAGCTTCAGCACTAGATAATTATCGAGAATTGACCTTTGATCATACAAAATGGCCTCACATATTCTGCATTGTCATTAAAAACAAGGTAATTAGACAGGTGTAACGATGGCTTCATAATGGGAGCATTATCGCGGATTAACATCTGTGTTACCGACAATACAACAAACTTTTCGCACACCAACTATTGAATTAATTAGTTTCACCAACCAGATTCTTTTCGCAATAATCGTGATATTGTTGTGTTTTTCACCCACTTAGTAATAGGACCAGCATCATAATACAAACGGCACACACGCATACAAATACACGTAATTTATAAAGATCTACCCGGGTTTGGAAGGTCCTCGAGCGAATTCCTACCCTTAAATATAAGATAAAAAAAAGGTCTACGGTTTTTATTTTTGAGTACCTACATGACCATTGTTGCGTAGCCACCCACGAGTAAAGGAAATATGTATTTTTGTCAATAAATAAAATAAAGAAATTGCACAATTGCCGTCGATTTTATGGACAAACTGGCCAATTTATTTAAATAATCATTTATTATGTCGCGAAAAATGAAATAAATGAAAGTTTCAGATAATTTGTATATACGTATAACTTTGTCCCAAGATCGTTTCAGTTTTATCATAAACATATATGAACCAAAATCCATTGAATGCAGATATCTAAGAAAGGAAAAAAACATATATTAAACAAGAACAATTATAACATGAATGATCATGTTATAAAAGAACGCTTTGAGTGTACGTTATTACTAATTGAGCCACTACATGTTTGCAAGTAGCATGTAAAGTTATAGATATCAGGGTATGGGATCAGTGGTTTCCGAACCTGCTTTTCCGACGTGACGTATTCTGTGACGTCATTTTTACAGTAAATTTTCTTGAAACTTTTCCAAGCAAACGGACGGATTTCGATGATATGTATCTCACCATAGAAGTGACATACCGGTTCGATGATATGTATCACACCATACATTCACGTTCTTTAGATTTTTATTCACATACATGGTAACCGATTCTTCGTCAAAACCAGAAAATTGTTAGATTAAAGCAAACTATACCATAATGCAAGAACTGGCATCATTAAACGAAGCTAATCCCCTCGCACTGGCATCATTAAACGAAGCTAATCCCCTCGCTGGCAGCCTTGATAATAATAAAGTACTCCGTGACCTTGGCGGTCGAACGTGGGTCATATGAGTCTACTCATATGCTAAACCATGCTCCATAGACACACATTATGGTCAAATAATATCAAAATCGTGGAAGCAATTCACAAGTTATTGAAAAATGAAAGGTGTTACTAGCGTACGTACATATGTACGCAGTACATGGACTAACGATATACCAGCTCTTGCCTGTCGACGAGGGGATACTAATTGGCAACCTGTTAAGCATTTTAATGCGTTATGTTTCATTAAACTCTGTCTTTCCATTATAAAGATATTACATTCAACATCCTGCACCACCTTTAATTGACATGGCGCAATTTTAAATATTGTGCGCGGGCCCAATTTTCCCAATTTTAGTACTTTCCCCTAACAAAAAAAAACCGGCATCTAGTCGCACGCTGACTGAGCCGCGATATATAAACTTACCCAGGGAGATTACATTACGCGTCCACTGGCGGTTTGTTTCGGTGAGTCCGCACAGTACAAACAGTCCGACTTGGCAACGCCACCTAGCGACTTATCATCGACACTGCAGTGCATGATATAAAAATCCTAAAACCATCAACTTCTAAAACTGGCGTTTTGAAGAAAGTCATGAAATAAAATTATGCAATATTAAATTCGATAAAATTGACGCAGTACAATTTGAACAACGTTATAAGCCAAAGATATGAGTGCCAGAAATAATCCACATTCAAACACATGAAAATGTTTGTTTCCATTTCTCCCATTTCATTGTCGAAACTCCAGACGGTTTTTAACAGAATGTGAAAGCCGTGGAAAATGTATACTGGATATCAAATACTCCTACAAGCACTAATATGAACTTGTGAGTGAAATTCACGACAGGTCATACATTACATCGAAACAGAAATCATTGCCTTGAAAAAGTCTGAGAAATATTACACACACACAAGTACACATTCAAACGGCTGTATGTCATTGTTCTGCGACTTTGCACTGCAGTGGAGTAGCCAGATTCATGCAGAGGGGGTGTGAATTGTGAATGGAGTTTGGAAGGGGGTGCGAGAACATACATTCAATTTCTTCCATTGTAGTGATTTTCACATATATTATACAGGTAGTTATTTCCCCCAGACGTAGGTTAGTAAAGTAAAAAAATACCCACCTGACCAAATGTTACGGGATGCAATTACACACCCACTGGTGAATCCATGTGACAAGTGTTTTATATGATGTGGTGTTTGTGAATGAGCTGATAAGACACGTGTCGTGCCTTTGCACTTAATGACTGGGTGCCAGACATCCTTCATCAAAGTTGCAAATCATGATTTGAATTGGGGTCCCATCTGTTGGCACAAAGTGTTCTTATAAGAATTAAATATTAAATAAGTATAATTTGTAACTATTCCAACAGTTTTTAAAAAATACGAGTGCCCGCTACAAAGAAATATTCACTTAGTAATCTTAGGTTACTGATAGGTTGTATCATCGTGCCATTTTGATTGTAAATGAGGCAGGTCATTTTTAAATTATTTATATCAACTAATGTGTCACCTGAAAAAATATTTGTATTGACTTGTTACAAAATATGATCATTGCACATCAAAAGATAAATAGAGAGAATAAATAGTTGTTTCCATTAACATTTAAGAGTCAATGTTATCGCCCTTGATATCAAAGTGGCAATTCAAGCTTCATGTAAAAATAATAATAATGTAAAATTAACATGGTTGATATGATTTTTTTTAAGAATTTTAATTTTTTCCAAATTTTTCTACGACGGCCATCTTGGATTATGCGACAACCTCCATTTGAACAAATATGAAAATGCTTCACCCACGCACCACAACTGTGAAGTCTGACCAGCGTCGGTCAAACGGTACATGAGAAGAAGACGAAATCTATAATTAAAGGATGACCTGTCGGCGGCCATCTTGTATGATGTATCATCCGATTTTGACAATACCCACGATACCTTCGCCATGTGCCAGATACAAAATCAATGCGTGAAAAAACAAAGGGAGAACACTGGAATATTAGTGAGGCAAGAGTTGTGATAAATATACAAAAAGGAATTCCAGTTATGCTTGGGACACAAAATGAATGTAGGACATTTGCCCCCCGGACATTTGCCCCCCAGTCCAAAAATGGCAGGGTGGACAATTGCCCCCAGTCGAAATGTAGGGGCGGACATTTGCCCCCCAGTTGAAATGGCAGCTAGGACATTTGCCCCCCAGTCAATATGTAGGGGCGGACATTTGCCCCCAATGGAAATGGCAGCTAGGACATTTGCCCCCCAGTCGAAATGGCAGTTAGGACATTTGCCCCCTAGTGAACAATTTGAGGTATGAACAAGGTGTGACAAGATTACAACACATTTCCAAATTACAACCAGTTTATTTGAGCATAAATTTATTTGTGATCAAGTGTAAAACGATAATAGATTAACGTCAATATCAACACAATCTTGGCATGATTGTCAATGTTTGTGATCAAGTACTATGAACTAACATGATAATACTCATTATTTCGATGTCTCGTGAAATTAAAACAGATAACAGATTAATGTCAATGTCAACACACTCTTGGCATGATTATCAATGTTTGTGATCAAGTACTATGAAATTCGAACAAATAACAAAATGTCACATTATAGCACATCAGTATAGTAGCACGTTTTTAGAGTTACATTGTCAATTAGACGAATCGGACGGAATGTCCGACCGCTCTAAGGAAGTCGCGCACATCCTTCTCACCAGCATCAAAGTCCTGGCACAGTTGTTTAAGTCTATCCTGCAGATTTCTCGTCTCGCGGCGGACACGTTTACGTGTTGGGGCACACCCTGTCTCACTCGCTCCACTTCTGTGATCACGTTGAGTTGATCCTTCTGTATACACTGAATAGTATGCCAGAGTCCGGGATTTTTATGTCCTACAAGGTGGCTGAACGAGTTGTTCCACGCCTCACATTTGTTGTTGGTCCGGGAACCATCTTCTAGAGTGACCTGGTTCACGTTCCATTTATCAATCGCATACTTCGGACTCGTTCGCTGTAATGTGATGCGTCCCCTGGCCCCCATCACAGACTTGTACGGTCCACTCACAAAGTTGGTGTCGAAGTACTCGGTGAGGTCTTCCAGTGCCGGTGGGGTGACAGTCTTCAGATAGCGCATACCATCCTGGACGCGGCTAGGTGGCAGGAACGCAAGCCCATCGAGCATGCCACAGTACTGTTTCACTTCATCATCTTCTTTGTAGAGTTGAAAGTCCTTCACTCTGTACCCGCCGCCATGTACACTGAGTAAGGTGTAGAAACATCCCTGGATTCGGACATGGCATCCCAACATAGATGCGACTGCGCCGTGAATACCAGTTCAAAGTCGCAAGTCAGGACGGCCGGATCAGGTGTGAGTTGAACAGCATCGCAGGCGTTCAAGACGGCGGTGAATACTTCCTCGTAGCTAGACTGTTGTTTGTCCGGAAGGAAAGCGTAGACACAGGTCAGAGTCACATCGTTCACCTCGGCGCGAATGACAAACAGCTGCGTAAACTGCCTACGCGCAGTGCCGAATGTCCCGTCAACAAACCAATGGGAGCTATCACAGAGATGTTTAAGTCCTAGTTCTGTCGCAAACACAATTACACGGCCGTCGTTGGATTTTCCTTCTACATAGTTGTCGTAGATCAGGAAGGGGAGTTTGTCTGGACCACCTGTCGTCTCGAATGCCTCTGGTAGCTCAGGGATGTCGTTGATGCTGGTTGGCTCTGGTGGGGTGTTTCCACGCTTCAGACGTCGAACTGCGCGTTTGATAGTATCAGTTTTCCCCGCTGCTACTCTCACGCCAACTGGGTGCTGAGTGAGTTTGTCGGATATGAGTTGGCCAGGGTTTCCACGGTTGTTGGTGACATGTTGTTTTATGTCTTGCCGAACCTTCATTGCCGCGATAGCATACGCGTCGCTGTCGTGAGAGTGTGGTGTCGCTGAGCTGATCGTGGTAATCTGTAATAAAAATGAATTACAATGATAAAACCGATAAAAAATGAAACGAGATATATTTTGATGAATGCATAGAACTCAGTATGCTCTCTGAAAATAGTCATATATATTAAATTATAGCAATTTATACTAAAATATATTTCATGAAATTACGCAGGTACCCAATAGTACAAAATTACAAGACGTGTCTGATATTTTCCAATAGTCACATTAGTACTATAATACAACCAACACGACTTGGAAGTTTGTAAATTGTAACCATTGTCCGCTAACAAACTACATTTATATTTACCATTGAGTCAGTAGTAAGTGTCCCCTTGCAAGAGGCACTCTTGCGTTTGGAGCATTCCCAGTGGATAGTGGAGATACGGCTCTTCTTCTTAGTATACGAGTAACCCTCGTATAGTAGCTTCTCAGCCCCTCTAGTACTGGTAGTCAGTTCCATCGTGGTATGAGATTTGTAGTAATGCAGTAGACAATTCCATGGCTAATATACTGCATGAACCTTTAATTAGTTTCACTCAATTCTCACAAGTTTTTCACTTTAAGAATTACCATATATTAAATCACATTATATCTAAATTAAATAATGAACTCAGTATGTACACTTTAATCAACAATCAAAGACTTTTAACACTCTCATGATATTAGTTCAAACTTTTGCTAATTATGTGAATGGATATCATTAGGTAATCAGTGTTTAAAGCTAATCAGTAATCACACCCAATTTACTTTGATGTCTTTGATAATTAAGTATCATGGTACACTTCATACAATACAACTTTTGCTAATTATGTGAATGGATATCATTAGGTAATCAGTGTTTAAAGCTAATCAGTAATCACACCCAATTTACTTTGATGTCTTTGATAATTAAGTATCATGGTACACTTCATACAATATGTCCTACCCTACATTTCGACTGGGGGGCAAATGTCCTAGCTGCCATTTCGACTGGTGGCAAATGTCCTAGCTGCCATTTCCATTGGGGGGCAAATGTCCGCCCCTACATTTCGACTGGGGGGCAATTGTCCTAGCTGCCATTTCAACTGGGGGGCAAATGTCCACCCTGCCATTTTTGGACTGGGGGCAAATGTCCGGGGGGCAAATGTCCATATCCCGATCTAACATACGGTTGCAGATAAATTGTGTACTTAAAACATTAATGCAAATATTTCAAAACATTTAACACAATTTGACCTTGACCTTGGGCATGAAAGTCACATGCGTGGGCTATAAAATGAAAATATGGATGTTGATTGTTGATAGATAAATATATGTTTACTTAAAACTTTAACGCATATATTTCAAAACATTTAACGCAAGTTTCAAAGTAATTTCACCTTCACCGTGTGCATGAAAGCCGTATAGAATGTTTTGTTTAATGGTGTTTAACGGCCTATCAACAGCTATGGTCTAATACTCACATAAAGGATATAACTGTCGGATACCAAATGCCAAAGTTGTTTGTTTGTTTATTGGTGTTTAACGGCCTATCAACAGCTCAGGTCATATAAGGCTGGCAAACGGGTTCGATCCTGTATTAACCTGCTGCATTGGGGGAAAATCCCAAAATCAGAACGGAATAATTTCATCGAGAAAAATATAGTCAGCCCTGAAATTAGAATAACCTGACCTGATGCCAGGTCCATACCACACCAATGTCACTTGGCCCCTTTCCCTCTTTCCCTAAAAAAGGGAGGATACGAATAATCGTAATAACTCACACAAGAGAAATATAACCAGATTCAAACTGTCACATACAAAATGCAAAGACGTATGTGAGGGCCAAACCAGGTCTCAGTCGGATTTCCGGTAAGGATGAATCGCGATTGTTAAATTTAACCCATCACATGCACCCACCAGGGGGCGATAGAAAGAAAATATTGATCTTCTAACTTAATAAAGAAGTATATATATGAAGTTTCAAGTCAACCCGACTTGCGGTTGCAGAGACATTGTGTACTTAAAAACCTTGACATGTTTGATGCAAAATATTTCAAAAACTTTAAGTAATTTGACCTTGTGCAGGAAAGCCACATCGGTGTGCTACAGTATAAAAAAATATGGATGACGATAAAGAAGTAAATAAAGATTCCTACTCAATGCGATTTACGGTTGCAGATATAATGGGTACCCAAAAACCTGTTTAACGCAAATCTTACGAATACGATGGACGGCCAAAATACAAAAACTATATTCACCTCGACATATTTTATTGTATGCCATGGGTATGAATCATGATTGAAGCACTTGTGTTACAGATGATGCCTCAATATGTTGTTTGCCACATCATGCACTGCAAATGACCAATATCAACAATTGCACCATGTCATTCGAAGTCAAATTTCGAAGTCCGAAATTTTTTATTGTATATGTAATTTGTACAAGTTTTAGACCATGGGCATTGATTTTCAATTATAATCCCATGATAATAGCACAAAAATAAATCATTAATTCGTAAATTTTCGTTTCCCTTCGAAAGTCTACAAAGTTTGTCTTTGGTCTATTCCTGGGATGTTTTTCAAGTAAAATCCCTTTATTGCGAAGATATCTGAAACAATGTGAAACCAACCAAAAATATAGACTTTATAGACTGTGGACGTTAAACAAAAATTTATGATCAAAGATTGAATGCAAATACCTTAAATGCTAATCACTTCTAGGTTGGCTGGTAGGATTTTTTTTTAAATTTGCTCAAATATGTCTGTGACTGGAGAAATGGGGCCTTGGGGTTATGGGATTTGCGACCAGTGTAGATACACATCCCGCACAGGATCTTGCACTGTTCACCATTTGCATCAATGAAATCTCCATCATGCTTCTAACAAGCCACATCATTATCAGGCTACAGGAGTGTACTATTTGATCAGAGCTACACTGGTTCACAAATCCCATAAAAACCACATTCTCCAGTCACAAGCCACGGATTAAAGTAACGGACAAATACCTATAAAAATACATTAAATATACCTAAAAGCATCAATAAGTAAAATAAAATATGCCAAACAAATTATTTACTCCCATATATTCACACAATGGGTAGTAAATACATTTTAAGTTTAGCTATGTTTCTCTCACTTACTGATGCTCTTAGGTGTATATTAATGTATTTATAGGCCCATGGTCCGTTACTTCAAACTGAGGTCACAGCCACATATGTGTAAAAGCATAGTAAATATATTTTCTGACCATTTCAATATCTAGCCTTCGAGTGTCACATAATCGGAAATGTACAAATGCCATTCTGTCCACCACAAGAATAAGTCACCGATTCAAAAAATATTGACAAATCTTAAAAACCTGCACAAGTCAGAATTGTGTGAATAAGATTCATTCTCAATTCCACTCAACACAATGAAGTAACATGTCTTCACGACACATCCTTTCAACAGGTTGATTAGATGATTTAGAGCAGAAATCAGAGTTAAGAACCACACAAACACTGCCACTGGCATGGATGGTATCTGGTTAAATGGTTAATTTTTTTGTAACTGAACTTGTCTTTTCTCAAGCTCTCCTCCGAGCGTTATATTTTCAGATGTCGCTGATCTTAAGATGATGACAGTCTGTCATGGCGACAACATATATTTTGCTTCGTGTAGGTCAGAACTGGATCAGTTCCCATTTCGCGAGTGTTTGTCAACTTGTTGCCGCAGTGAGTAGTGTGTTTTGTCCAGGCAAGCGATTCTTCTGGTGGCCTTTGTCCCCTTCAACAGCAGAATGAGAAAACAATTTCCGCCTTATCTGCTTCTTCTGAAACCCGCCCATCCCATATTATACTCAATAGCCCTGCTGGTGTCTGCTCGACTGCAGGGAAGTTGAAGAGGCTCGACGAATAATCCAGATGGCTGAGATCTGTAGACGGCTTCCCTGAAACAAACAATCAAACACTTATTATGTACATTGGTTAGCCTTTTATTGAATTTTCTTAACAGTATTAACCATTACTCAGCAAATGACCCCCTCCGCAACTTTCCAACATGAAACAGTGCTTAGAGAACTACATCCCACCCGGGCATCAAACTCAACAACACTTGGGATAAATGTGGTAAGGCGAGTAAGCCACATTGTTCATAGTTGTGAACAGTAAACTCTTGAAATCTACAAACCGTACTGTCCGTAGCAGAGTTACGTTTTCCATTCATAGTCTCCTCTGCAGAATAGTGAATAAGAGATCTGGTTCGCAAATTAAATGTAGCAGCTAAGTTGGGGTCCCATCCACAGGTTGAAGTAACGGACCGAGGTATATATGTGTGTGTTATAGAGGGAGTAACAAAAAAAAATTAGCTTTTTTTTTTTCGTTTATTGGACGCTTTTTTTTAGGCATATTTAATGTATTTATAGACCTCGGTCCGTTACAATGTACTTCAACCTGTGGTCCCATCTAGTAGGCATAACAGTTTGCCTATAAGAATGTAAATAAGTATAATTGTGTAAACTACGGTACATGTATTCCGCCAGTTTTAAAAAAATTACTAGGTGCAGGCCCACTATACACATATAATCATTTTAGAATATTGATTTACTGATAGTGACTTCGCGGTGGTATCAGGCTATTTTGATATGCAAAATGAGACATGACATTTTTAAATTATTTATACCAATTAAATGTGTCACCAGAACAAAATTTTTATTTTTATTGACACAATATAAAGTACGATCATAGTGCACATAACAAAACTAAGCAGACAGAATATAGGTTTTCCATTAACCTTTAATGGAAACACAGTTATCGCCCCTGTTATCAGTGACGAAATTCACGTTTATATATAAAAAGAAAAAGTACATGTATATTTTCACGTACATGTACAAATGGGGGGAAATCCCAAAATCAGAAACTGAATATTTTACAATAACAAAATTCAGCGCTGAAATCAGAATAATCCTTGGTCTGATTACCAGGTCCTCGCTACACCAGAATCCAACTTGGCCCCTCCCAAAAGCAGTAGGATAAGTAATAATCTTAATACTTTTTATAATGGCAATAACCCAATTCAAACTCCCAGGTAACAAAAACAGCCAAAGATAAAAAATGTACCTGAAGGGTCAAACCAGGCAAATAGTGATTCCTATAATAGAGGAACTTAACTACCGTTAATTTTACGTCGTCTCGTTCTCTCGACCACCACCCACGTAAAGTTTTGTATTACTTTTATAATAGTTTTTTTTGTTTTTTATTTTCAGATGGAAAATATACAAATTAGGTCACAATTAACAACTAAAGTGTAAATCAGATCTGGATTAGCATTCTGGTAGAGGAAGCATACGTATATCATTTATTTGTTTGTTGGGGTCTAACGGAACTATCAACAGATTGCGGGTCATTTAAGGCCGGTGGTCAAATGGGTTTTAGTAATAAATTCCCATATATTACCTGTACAAGTCATGTTCAAGTACATGTACAAATGGGGGGAAAATCCTAAAAATCAGAAATGAATATTTAAAATAAAAGAACTATATACTCAGCCCTGAAATCAGGATGATCCTGATCTGAGGCCAGGTCCTCGCCACACCAGAATCAAATGGCCCCTCCCAAAAGCAGTAGGATCAGTAATAATCTTACTACTCTATAATGGGCAATAAACCCAATTCAACTGCCAAGTAACAGAAAGAGCGAAAGATGAAAACGTACCTGAGGGCCAAACCAGGCAAATCGTGATACATACGTTTTATTACTTTTTAAAAAAAAAATTCAAATGGAAAATATACAAATTGTGGTCACAATTAACAACTAAAGTGAAATCAGATCGATTAGCTATTATGTAGAGGAAGCATACGTATATCATTATTTGTTTGTTGGGGTCTAACGGCCGATCAACAGATGCGGTCATTTCAAGGCCGGGTCAATGGGTTTAGTAATAAATCCCAATAGTATTACCTGTACAAGTACATGTTCAAGTCATGTACAAATGGGGGGAAAATCCTAAAAATCAGAAATGAATATTTACAATAAAAGAACTATATACTCAGCCTGAAATCAGGATGATCCCTGATCTGATGCCAGGTCCTCGCCACACCAGAAATCACATGGCCCCTACCCTCCCAAAAGCAGTAGATCATAATATCATTACTACTTCTATAAATGGGCAAATAAAAACCCAATTCAACTGTGCCCAGTAAACAGAAAGAGCGGAAAGATGAAAACGTTACCTGAGGGCCAAACCAGGCAAATCGTGATCCATACGTAATACTTTTATAATATTTTTTTATTTTTTTTTCAGATGGAAAATATACAAATTGTGTCACAATTAACAACTAAAGTGTAAATCCGATCTGATTAGCTATTATTTGAGAGGAAGCCTACATGTATGAATGGAATAGTAACTCTGCTACAGATGGTACAGAGGAATAATTGCAAGAGTTATTGTTCGCAACTACAATAACATGGGTTTTCAATTTAATAATGAGACATCAGTGATTCTATATTTTATGTACATATTGGTGTCGTTTTTTCCAGTTTCGATGTAGAACCAATAATTCATTAAACTGTGTTAAATTCCACTGGGTGACAGTCCAGTTTGTTACATTTTTATAGTATAAGCCAATTTTGTTCTCGTCATTTTTTTAAAATTTTATTTCCACTTCAGGACCAGGGGTCTCATAATGTAATTTCCATTACGTACATTTACATGACGTACATATAAGCTTTGTTTACATTTACATTTGTTTTTCTTTTCAACGCATAAAACATCAACTGAAGGGGCATCTGTTTAGAAAAGTGTCAAGAATATGATAAGCTAATTGTATTAGTGCGAAACAGAGAAATTTAGTAGCAAGTCGTGGAATTTCTCATTTATGGTAACCAACAACATGTATTTAATATGAATCAGTAAAAGTTAAGCAAAACAAAATAGCTTGGCAACTAATATGAATGCCGTGTTTTACCACATTTGTACCAAACATCGTTATAAAGCTACATTTAATTAAAATCGCACAGCCTCCAAAATATGGGCGTAAACGGCAATGATTATGTAACGGTAATGACAAAACGTAACGGTAATGACTTTTCCATTTATTTAAAATACTAATACAGCATATATAACAAACTATTTATTTACTTTGAATATGCTGTACAATATAACTTCAAGTTAGTGTTTACTTTTAAATGTGATTGCCAAAATAGAAATCCCACACTCCTTGCAAGCTGTGTCTGTTTTTTGTTGTTTCAGAGCTTTTACTAATTAAATCCTGATATATAAATGTTGTGGGTCTGAATAAATGTGCCATTACTGACCGACAACTGATGGACCTGGTTTTATATCTAATTGAACGCATCAACTGACTGGTTAGTATGTAATTTATCATTGCCGTTACACGATCGTCCATTACCGTTACACAATTTTTGTTAACGGAAATGACCGTAACGGTAATGATTTTTTTCTTCAAAAACTCCCATTTGTCACCCCTCTGTATTCAACGCATCATGAAGGTAGATATGCAAAGAAACAAACGTTGTAAGTTGTGTCTATCTACCAATTTTGGTTTTTCAGTCGACCTACATACATATGGGCGTGTATAAACGTGAACGGTAATGATGCATGTAATGTGTAACCTTAAAATTTTCCGAAATACAGACCGTCTAGTTCTCGGCAATTGACTTAGTTGTGTTACCACCTGTGTTTATTTTATAAATCGGGGCGCCCATAAACAGTGTTCAAATTGTATTAGTAGCTGAGAGTAGGAAAGGAGGTTACTCTGATTTTACCTTTTTTTTTTCAGGCGTAACGGTAATGATTCGATTTCGCGGGACAGATACATTAACGTCAGTATTTTTTTGACAACAAAAGGCAAATTATTGCATAAAATAAGCTTAATGTCAATGTTTAAACTATTTTAAATTCAGATGCAATGTATAGTAAAGTACAAATTGACAAATAATTTGCGAATTACGGGCTTGTGAACTGTGCTGATTGATGATCGGGAAACTATGCCCATTTGGTGCACCATACATATGCCAACACAGAAAATAATAACTAAACACACATAACAAAGAATTGTAAATACTGTTTTTTCTTAATGGATTGGTATTATACATAGTTTCTTTACTGAAAAAAAAAAAACAAAAAAAAATTTCCTTATAAATTGTGTGATTTGTCAGTAAATTACACCGGGACCACCAGATGTACATTAAAAATATAGAATCACTGACATACATATCTGTACATGTATCAAACCAATGAAAACTGACATTCTGATCTGCATATAAAAAATGTCATATCGGCTAATTCTCTTGAACGCACCGGCTAATGGCACAATTCACGTAATGTAATTTGCCCAGCTTACGTCAGAAATAAATTTTCCCTGTTGATTTTGAAATAAATCAGGCCTGATTTAACGGTATACTATAAAGTCACAATTTTATTGCCATCATTCCGATTAGTTTGGTAAAAAGTTATTCAGAACATGGTCAAAATATGATTAGTGGGTTCATGTCTTTACTAAATGATAAGATCAACCACAGGATCTAAAAAAAGTAGCTTTCACAACTCACCCAATACCTACACCCATGCAAATTTACATTGGTTATTCATTTTTTATTTCCCGATATAATTCGCAAAACTTCAAGGACAAAAATGGACTGATAATTGATCGAATATTGGCCTGGGTCTCCCGCTAGGCGGATACAAGATAATAGACGGACAGTTATGTAAAATAGTAAAACGCATCTGTTTAGCCGCGGGGGGGGGGTCCGATTATCTCGACTAAGAACTGCTTGAATGTTCAGGGGAATTTTAGACGGAATATGGACATTTTTCACGAAAATTATTTATTAGGGTAAAGCGCTGATTAAGTATAAACAGACAAACGATTGTAAAAATTATTCCCCCAAGAAACATAGTCTCCACCCCCTCCCCGCCCATATTTTGTGAGGTCACCCCCAATGAGCAAAGAAGTCCCTCATCCCACACCCCAGACCCAAAACATGGGTAACCCTGTGTACAAATAAATTTTAGAAGCCCACCCCAGTGCAATACAAATACGTAATACAACTACTGCACTTTCAATTTTTTGGTACTTGTTTGGTCACAGTTGTTTATAGTTTTCTAAATCGTGTAAACACGTGAATGAAACTTTCTCCTGAAAAAACACATTTGTCTTAAAGGAAAACACACAATGAATAATCAGACATTTTTGTAAAATATTGGGGTGTGTGTTTGCCAAAGCCACATAACACGGTGCGAAGCCGTACAAGTAACTTACACTTATAGAAATAACTTGCACCGGCCCTATATTCCAAGATATTTCGGGGAAAAGTCACCGCTGTGCAAATGCATGCAGTGTACCTGGATCGCACACCTCAATTTTTTAACTTATTTCATCACTGTTGTTACAGTTTTTTTAAACACAAATTTGACTCTCGAAAGGGGGGGGGGGGTGGGGGGGTTGAATGAAAGTAGTGTCTTTTTTAAGTGGCTAAAAGCCTATATAGACAATAGTGAATAGATAACAGATAATAGCCTAAATATATAATGAATTGACTTGTTGGACTGAAAAACATATATTCCAAAGTGAATCTACAAGTAAATCGAGGTGCCACAAACACACAGAGTCCGAGATGCACCATAAATTAAAAAGAAAATTAGCTATTTAAACAACAATTGTGGAAACAAACATTGGTCGCGAAAACCAATGATCGGCACAAGCACAGGCAATGTTGAATATCCCCACCCCACTTGAATTCATGTTAGATTAAATACAATGGAATTAATTTTAGTAGCCCTGTGGTTAAAAGTGCTGTCGAAGTCAGCACGATTCAAATATTGGTCAACAGTAATAAAGAAATAATTCTTACCTGAAATGAATGTTTCGTGTCTTGAAGCCAGTAGACTTATGTAAAATGTAGGTCAAATTATTGATGCGTCTTGGGCCATGGCTGTCGCCGTATTGTCCTCTCTCAACTTTAGCAAATTTGCAGAGAAATGTACGTCTGTAGCATTCACAAATCGTTCGAGTACACAATGAGTATCTGTATTACCGTATGTAGAGCTTTATCAACAATGAAGACAGCAATAATTTCAAAATGTCTTGAACCAGTACGTGTAATGGCAGGACACGAAATATAGTATGACGTCACAATGAAAATAAAATCGCATTTAACAACAATAGCTGACTTTCTTTTTTTAACGTAAATTTGTTATTGGTTGGTATATTACATTAAAAAAAAGTGTCCTGTGTCCAATAAATTGACACATGACACTATGGCGTTTAGTAAAATGGTTCAAATATTGACTATTTATGTACTAGACGTTCTAAATGAGGCTCCCTAAACGGGATAATCTATTTAAACTAAATTTCATTGGGAAGCTAATTTTTTTGCAAATTACATGCGATTATTATTTTATATAAAACCTATCAATGTTTACAGGTGTTAGCATGTTTTTCAATATTGAACTAACATATAGCTTGTTGGTATTGGCACACTTTCATGTTACGAAGTTTCCCGCAGCGAACCCCATTCGGCCCATCGACCGATTGTAATTATAGAACGCCTGTAACTATTCACGAGAATATAGGCGTTCTATGAAAAAATGAATAAAAAAACCACAAACACATGTCTGAATACGTGTAAATGTTTGGGTGCTACGCTATTACTGTACAGGTAAGCCAGCCCGACATCTTTTTGTATGTGTGTTGCTCTTACAAATTACATTAACTAAGCATGAGATAGATTACATGTAGAAATTTAGTCTCTCACTTTGAAGAAAACTAATATCTAAATGCACATATGTGTGTACATGAAGAATCTTGGAGTATGTTCTCTCAGATCATGTCATACATGTATTGAGGTCAAACAGCAATAGTGATAACCCTCACCGTTTCACTTATTCCCTTCTCCAGCAAGCAGTCATAAAAAACCCCAGAATGATATCGACAAAAGTAATGCGTTTTGTGAGGTTCGAACTCTCGACCAGATAAAATGAACAAAAGTTCCGACAACGTATGGATATTCTCCCGCTTCGATACCACTGAGCCACACTACATGTCTCTTTTGCGCACCAATATACACTATTATATTGACATGCATGCACGTGCACTTTATCATGTAGTTAGTATACACGAAAACGAGGCTATGATATGATAATACACCTGGTCTACCTATATTTGGACTCATCGATTGACCTCCAGCAACTTATTATCGTCTTCATTTATACATGTACTATGGGCAATGTATATATATATGTGAGACCCTGGCGATGTTGAGAATACGATTGTGTACAGTTTTCCACGTGTATATTTCGCTCTCGAAGCGGAAGTACCAAGTTTTCCACGTGCAAGGTGAACACAAGGTAAATACATGTGGTGAGTACACATCGTACGATTCGTTCGAGATCATCTTATTGGAACATTAAACAAGCTTCTCATTGATTCTCTGTTTTCATTATGCCACGGCTTTGTGAAAAGGACAGAAATCAGGCAATTGGGATGTTGGAGGTTGGCGTGACGGCACGTACCATTGCACATCGGTTTGGGTGCTGCAAGAAAATGATTGAGCGACTTGTGGCACGCTATAGGGACACTGGAGACGTTCGCAACCGTCCTCGAGCTGGTAGGCCTCGTGTGACGACGGCAAGAACAGACCGTTACATTACGTCAACGCCTTTTGCCAGTCACCGTCACGGGTCGGCGTTACGGGATCGTTGGGCAGACCATCCGTAATCGGTTACGCCGTAACCCACAACCAATCAGAGCTCGACGCCCGTACACTGGTCAGGTGATGACCAGGCGTCAGTGTGCCTCCAGGCTATTGTGGTGTCGACGCCATCTTAATTGGAGGCGGGCTGACTGGGACAGAGTTCTGTTTACGGACGAATCTCGGTTCACCATCAGCCACGCAGATGGCAGATTGCGTGTACACAGACGGAAGAATGAAACATTCGCGGATTGCTGTGTGGTGGAGAGGGATAGGTTTGGAGGAGGAAGCGTAATGGTCTGGGCGGGATTATGGGAAACCGCAAGAGTTTAGACAGAGCTGGTAATTATACAGGGCAACATACAGGGCCCAACGTTATATTGATGACGTTTTAAGGCCACATGTCTTGCCATTCATTCGTAATCATAGTCCTGGCGTGACACTGCAGCAAGATAATGCACACCTGCATGCTGGAAATGAACAACGTGGACATCATGCAATGGCCTGCGGTTTCCCCCGATCTCAACACTATCGAGCCCATCTGGGATGTCGGAACGCTAGGGAAAACCACCAGATTAGCAATGCTCGTCACTTACGCTGACATTGCAACGCGAATGACGTAATATGCCTTAACGCCATGATCATGCATTACATCAGGTCAATGCGTCGGATAATTACGTCAACCATTATGGCACAGGGTGGGCACACTCGCTTTTAATGAATTTCGCACAGACTGTACCTTTTAAATCAAAATGTATCCTCTGAAATTTAACAAACGCGTGACAAACGATTTTGTGATTTTTTATTTCGACCCCAACCAACTTCCAAAACTGATGTCGATCCAGAAATGAATGAAGTTTATTTTGGTACTGGTTTTGGCCCTGTGACTCTTTTAGATTTCTGACAATCGTCACTTAAATAGGGAGGGACATTTCTTTTTTTGCTCAGTATTTATTTTGTGGTGGTATATTGCGTTGCTCTTGAGGTTCCGTCCGTCCGTACATCCGTCTGTGTACATTTACGTAGAAAAGTTTCTCTAACATGTAATATCTTCATTACGCGAAGGATTGCTTCGATACTTGGACACTTGAATCACCTGAACATTTGTCACACAATTGCGACACCATTGACACGATCTTGACTTTGGTCACCTTCAAAATGTTGCTGAAACATTTAGCCATTTTGTTGCGTCAAAAAGTTTCTAAGAGTTTCTCCAACATGTAATATCTCAATATTTTCCGTAAGGTATAGTGTATGGAAATGGGTGTGTGGGATAACGTTTTCCAAATGAGCCATGTATTGGGTCCTAGGTCCGAGTCTTCCACCTGTGCTTGAAACACCTGAACATTTGTCACACAGTCTCGCCAGAGTTTCTCCAACATGTAATATCTTCAATAGTATGCGAAGGATTGCTTCAATTCTTGGACCATTAACACGACCATGACCTTGGTCACATTCGAAGTTTGTAAGAGTTTCTCCCATCATGTAATATCTACAATATTTCTTGAAGGATTGCTTTAATATTTGGAGAGTTCATTCACCTGAACATGTGTGACGCACTCGCACCACCAATGACATGTCCTTCGAAATGGTTCTGTAACACTTAGCCATTTTGTTGGTCAAAAAGATTGTAAGAGTTTATCTATCATGTAATATCTTCAATATTACTCAACGGATTGCTTTAATATTTGGACACTTTATTCACCTGAACATGTGTGACACAATCACATCATCAATGACATGACCTTGGCCTTTGCGACCTTCAAAATGGTGCTGAAACACGTAGCCATTCTTTTACGTCAAAACATTTCTCAAATGACTTTGAAATTAGTTTAAATTTAAAGTTTTCTTTATTTACACATTTTATTTAGTTAGAGTTCAGTATGCCATGGGGGCATGTCCATGTTTTACAAACATAATTTCTAGTAATTGGTTAAGATTGCCACAGTAACCCACTCTCTAGTAAATCAGAACATACAAGAATGCCAACGACGTACATGAGGGCCAAACCAAGTCTCCAGTTGGGATTCTGGTAAGGATGAACCCCGATCGTTAAATCGCATGCTCCCACATGCCACCCATGGTTCATTTGTGAAACCCATTGCCCTGAAAGTATGTGTAAACACTAACAACTTGGACATAAAGTAAGACAAAATATAAGATGTGTATACATACATTTTTATATTTTAATAGTGTTATCACAGTATATTGTTACAATATTTCTACACCTTACTGTTGTACATCAACTGATATGGAATGACAATATAGCTAAATCTCAATATCTCACTGGTATAGCTTACAAAAAGGACATTTGTAACTGTAGCCTATTTTACCAACATTGCAAAGTATACTTTGAGGGAGAAATGTGCCGCGCCAGATATTTTTTCCCATTCACGGCACTCACCTACTATTCTATTTATCCCGTCAACACCTTCAAATGGCTGTAAAATGCAAAAATAGTATTGACTGGATATCAAAAATGTTTCACGGCACCGTGTTTCACGGCACATACGCACTGTGTTGACGGGATAAATAAATGTTTGTCACCGTTCAGAAGTGATTGACAAAAAAAATTCAACAAAGTGACCATGATGGGTCTAAAATATTAAGCCAAAGCGGTACGACTCGGTACAATAATAGACATTTTATCATAGTCTGTGACCTTGACCGTGTGTGTCGAGTGTGCCTACCAGATGGGACCCCTACCTTAGCGTTGGGAATAGCAGGAGCTGGAGGGTCATGCATTTGTCAGTGCATGGTGGAGGACCATCAGAGGAATGCATATATGAAATACAAATGTACAAAGAAATATAGTGAAAGGAAAGAGAAATTGTAAGAGATTTACCCAAAAGTTCAGTTTTGTGAGCACACCAAGTATGTGATCTTGATCTGGGATTAGTTGGGGGTGTGGTGATGGATTTGTCACAGCATAGTAGAGGACCATCAGAAACATGCATGTGTGTAATATGATTTAATTTAATGGTGATTATCGGCCTATCAACAGCTGAGGTCATTTTAGGCTGGATTAACGAGATCAAATCCCATAAGTTACCTGTTGTGATGGGGGGTAAATCACAAAATCAGAACTGAATATTTGCAGAAAAAACATAGATTCAGCCCTGAAATTAGAATAACCAGACCTGGTGCCAGGACCTCACCACACCAGTCACTGAGCCCCACTCCCCAAAAGTAATATGATTAGTACTAATATTATTACTTTTATAATGGGTATTATAACCGGATTCAACTCTCACATACCAGAAAGCCAAAAGTGTACCTGAGGGTCAAACCAGGGATATCGCGAATCCGGGAAGGATGAACCCCTATCGTTCAATTACCAATCACATGCTCCCAACCTCCACCCAAATACGACGACATATGGTGAAAGGAATGAGAAATCATAAGAGATTTACCCAAACATTAATTGTGAATGCACCAAGTCTGTGTTCTTGACCTTGGGAGTAGTGGGTGTGGGTGTGTCATGGATTTTTCACAGAATGTAAGAGGACCGTCACAGGAATGCATGTGTGAAATATCAACAAGAAATCAGGCCTGTCGGCACACGAATGCCCACAGTGGCAGATTGGAGAAACTGTGGCAAAGTTAATTAACCAAAGTGTTAAGTATTCCCAAGCATATTTATAAACGTCAAAGTCATATTAAGGGCAGTGTTGATGTGTGGCATTTGTCCACAAGTATGATGTAACTGTATTGAAATATTAAAGTAATCCATCAAGCTATTATTATTATTATTACCGACTATTATTTGTTAGAAGCATGATGGGTGTTTTAATGTGACTGACTGGAAAAGAGAGCAGATTGATCAGTGCAGATAAGCAGGCCAATATGATTTCATACTGGTTACAAAAACATTGATAAGTCCTGTTATTCTTGCCACAGCTATATGAGTACAAGACATCGAGCATGTGCCGTATGGGTGGGCTATACAATGAAAATTAGGACGATGAAGTTTCCAGC
This sequence comes from Conchocele bisecta, assembly GCA_029237695.1. Lineage (NCBI taxonomy): Eukaryota > Metazoa > Mollusca > Bivalvia > Lucinida > Thyasiridae > Conchocele > Conchocele bisecta. The sequence continues at coordinate 63,872,542 of CM055273.1, read as the reverse complement.
CAAACCAACTTTTGGTAACAGAGATAGTAATGCTGAAAGCTTTAATGCAAATCTCGGACAGACAGGGTGGCAACTATATATACCACAATTTTTTTCTGAGGTACATATATGTATAAAGAATTTGCACATAGCCACATACATACAGTATACATATACACGGTTCACAACATTTTCTGCTATAGTAATGATTATGTACATGCATAATTATACAAGCTCTGATATATACAGATATATATAATGTATTTTGTTATATTATATTAGTAATGCAGGGATTCCGCTGGGGAAAATAAAAAAATCGCCACTTCAAAAAAAAATATATATATTTTGAAGTGGCGATTTTTTTTCGAAAATTGTAATTTTTTTATTGCCAATTGTTTATTTTTATCGCCAATTGCGAAAGTGGCGATCGCCAGCGGAATCCCTGGTAATGACAGAAAAGGGGCACATTGCCTGTACACCCAATGCAGACACTGATCCACACATCCATGGTTAGATCATGAAACATAGATCAGGAAAACATTAGCCCATTTCACAAAATACTTATCTTGCTATCAAAGTTCGCTTTGAGGGAGAAATTTTCAATTTAAGGTTAAATTTATTATTTTTCATTATACTGAATTTATTACATTATCACAGCCATAATGGCTGTGATAATGTAATAAATTCAGTATAATAATTCTGCATGCTTTTAATCATCAAATATATGCAGCCGTTATTTCTATAAGAAATAATGCATTTCGGAAAAAATAATTGATTACTCCCTCAAAGTATACTTAGCTAGATAAGTATTCTTAGCAATTTTGGTGAAATAGGCTACAGGTACAGTCTACATGTTTACCATTTATTAATTGAGCCAGATACAGACATGTAAATTACAGGGTATGGCATCACGTCGTTTCTGGTGGAAATTATCGTTGACGTCAAATAGACTGATTTTGATGACATATATCACACCAAAGACGATGATTTTGATGATGTTTTATGGTTGCACTAAAAGTTCTTTACAAAGCCTTAATTCTTATTTCTTACACTCACGTTACATCTCAGTTATGAGATGAAAGCAAACTACAACAAGAGTGCCGAAGGTCACAATATACGCCCGTCGAGGCACGGCCAGTCAACAAGGGGAGACAACTCATCTTGACGTGATAACATGTAAACCAAATTTGGTTACGATCCGTAAGCAGAACTCGACTTATTGCGTGGACAAGGATACCGAGTCTGAAAATTAAAAATGGCCACCAACGGGAGATAAGTCATCAAAAAAAATTCAAAAATCAATAGGCTTCTTTGTCTTGCCGTGATAAACATGTACAATGTATACGGATTTTGGTTTTGATCGGTGATGTAGAACTTGGAGTTATTGGTTATTTGGTTATGTTAGGTCAAGTAGAACTTGAAGTTATTGCGTGGACAAGGATACAGAGTGCGAAAATTAAAAATGGCTGCCAAGGGGAGATAAGTATCGGAAATTTTTCAAAATCAATAGGCTTCTTTGTCTTGCCATGATGAACATGTATACGGATTTTGGTTTTGATCGGTGATGTAGAACCTTAAGAGTTATTGCGTGGACAAGGATACAGAGTGCGAAAATTAAAAATGGCCACCAAGGGGAGTTTGTTTGTTTGTTTGTTGGGGTTTAACGGCCTATCAACAGCTAAGGTCATTTAAGGCTGGGTCAATGGGTTTAGTACTAAATCCCATATATTACCTGTACAAGTACATGTTCAAGTACATGTACAAATGGGGGTGGAAATCCCAAAATCAGAACTGAATATTTACAATAACAAAACTATATATTCAGCCCTGAAATCAGAATAATCCTGATCTGAAAATCAATAGGCTTCTTCGGCTTGCCATGATAAACATGTGTATACCAAATTTGGTTACAATCCGTCAAGTAAATCTCTAGTTATTGCGTGGACAAGCTCTGCGCCGCCCGGCGCCCGCCAGCCCATACAAGATGAATACATACTACGTCCCGTTTTTTCAAATGGGTGTATACTAAAGGGCAAACAGTTTCATATTTGCTGTGGTATGTTTCATAAAATTCTGTTAGAAAGATGTTAAGGTAAATCTACTGTAATTTTAAACATATCTAAAAACATGACGTCACACCTTTCAGAAATGACGTAATTCCATACCCTGAATCAGCAACTGTCAGCCATGGTCACACAACAGGGGGTCGTTTCAATAAACTTTGTACGACTAAAATGTTCGTAAGTGCAAATTTAGGATCGTTTGTAAATCTCAATTTATTGAGCATAAGCTACAAATGCAGCCTATGCTCAATAAATGTAAATCCAATAATTGTTCACGAAAAAACATTGTTAATGTGAAATTTACAGACTATCATAATTTTGCAGCTACGAACATTTTAGTCGTACGAACGCACCCCAGCAAACTGTACAACACACAGAAATGTGGACTATCCAAGTAATTAGCTCGCTACTGAGTTGCGGAGTATTCCTAATGCCTCTAACCCTTCGAATACGGAAATGAAAAAAGTGAAAGGGTTTAACGTCCCACCAACAGCTAAGGTCATATAGAGACAGGACCACAGTTTAAAGTCTCATCCGACAGACCAGTGGGATGGAAATACTATGAAAGTATTTTTGATGCCCTAGGCGAGGTTTGAACCCACAACCTCCGGATTGGAAGTCAGGTGTTCTAACCCCTTGGCCACAATACATCCCGTATACGGAAATGAAAATTGTCGTCTGCTTTTCACATTTTGACTTTTTTCTGAATGAAAACATGGGTTGACTTGCACTTCAGAATCATTTCCATCTGAAATGATTCTAAAGGGCTGTCAAACAACATTTATTCGTCGAGAAAAAGTGTGGTTTAAAAAGTAAACACAGCAGACGACAAAATTTAACTCGGCATTGTAAGAGCTAATTGAAGCTTCTGTAGCCTATTTCATCAACATTGCAAAGTATACTTTTCTAGCAAAGTATACTTTGAGGGAGTAATCATTTATTTTTCCTGAAATGCATTATTTCATATAGAACTAACGACTGCATATATTTGATGATTAAAAGTATGCAGAATTATTATACTGAATTTATTACATTATCACAGCCAAAATGGCTGTGATAATGTTATAAATTCAGTATAATAAAAATTAATAAATTTATCATAAAATTGAAAATTTCTCCCTCAAAGTATACTTTGCTAGAAAAGTATACTTTGCAATTTTAATGAAATAGGCTACTGATCATATGGAGCTGGACGACTGTGCTAGTTGATCACTGTTCTTGATTGCAAGTCCGAATAGCCAATTTCACCAAAATCACTAATTGTCCTTATCTAGCTAAGCACACTTTAACGGGGGTATAAATTAATTCATATTTATATTTGATGAAATCATATATTTTCTCATATTAAAAAACAATGGCTGTGATATTATAACAAGGTATCGTTAAAAAACAATGGCTGTGATATTACAACAAGGTATCGTTATCACTATTAAGCTGATGCCCTTGCTGGCAGCCTTGATAATAATATAAAAGACTTCAACGCATTTGCCTTACAAACAAAATGATCGATTGATAAATTCAAAATATTATCAAAATCGTGAAGCAGTTTGTAAGTTATTGAAAAATTAAAGGTGTTACTATTACATACGCATGCATGCACGTACGCACGTACATAGACTAATGCTATATACCCTCTTGCCTATCGGCGAGGGGATAACAAATGCAGTGCATGCATGCTGCATAAGTTTACTCATCAAATGGAAACAGGTGTTCGTTTTATATGCAAATAATGCATTTCGGTACAAATAAATAATTTCTCCCTCAAACTGTACTAAGGCAGATAAGTGCATTTTGAGGGAGAAATTTTCAATTTAAGGTTAAATTTATTATTTTTCATTATACTGAATTTATTACATTATCACAGCCATTATGGCTGTGATAATGTAATAAATTCAGTATAATAATTGTACTAAGGTAGATAAGTGCATTTGCAAGTGTTGGTAGAAATACATACTTTTGCCTCAACATGTACTAAGGTAGAAAAGTGCACTTAGCAAGCAATTTTGGTGAAATCGGCTACAAGGGTGCACTGATCACTCGCCCATCATTGTCGTGAGTCACAGATCCTGCCGTTGGTCTCACATGAGTGAGCACCGTTTACCACTCCTCACATTGTCCATCATCCCTCCTATACTGGACGTCATCTGTGTAACCCTGCGGATAGACAGAGTGTTTTTTTGTTTGTTTGTTGGGGTTTAACGCCCTATCAACAGCTAAGGTCATTTAAGGCCGGGTCAATGGGTTTAGTATTAAATCCCATATATTACCTGTACAAGTACATGGACATGTTCAAGTACATGTACAAATGGGGGGAAAATCCCAAAATCAGAACTAAATATTTACAATAAAAACAAGAAATGCGTCTGTCGAACGTGGATGCCACCTGCAGCATATTTGAGAAACTGTGACAAAGTGGTTAACCGAAAAATGTGGCGGACAGACTGACAGACGAACGGATGGACGGACGGTCCAAACACTATATGCCACCCGTTTCTTCGAAACCCGGTGGCATAAAAATACATATTCAGCCCTGAAATCAGAATAAGCCTGATCTGATGCCAGGTCCTCGCCACACCAGTGATAATCTTACTACTTTTATAATGGGCAACAACCCAATTCAACTCCCAGGTAACAAAAGAGCCAAAGATAAAAACGTACCTGAGGGCCAAACCAGGCAAATCGTGATTCCTATAAGGAGGAACCCCTACCGTTAATCTACGCATTCATAAATGTGACCATGACTGGAGACCTGACATTAATGACCAGACTAACTCCTGGTCTTCGAACGCACTTCTAAAGGCTATTTACTATCAAAACGGTTTATTAGAAGCATTACGGGCACTACATTGACTGAATGGCGAACAGTGCAGACCCTGATCAGACTGCGCAGATGCGCAGGCTGATCTGGGTCTACACTGATCGCAAATGCCAGAAGCACCTATTCTCCAGTCACAGCCACACGTGACGCTCAATAACATAATTTCTGTTCGGATGGCACGAAATGTATGCTCAAAGATCAATGACTTTCAAACAGTTTTCAATGACCAATTAAGGCATTGAAAAACAACACACTAACATGACCAACCAATATGGGTCCTAACACTTCCAAACATCAATCACGGACAACATTCAAGAATACCAGGAGATAAGCTTGGAAATAATCTGTGGTTGAAAACATAATGTCTCTTCGACATTGTCCTCTGCACCAGAAAGTTCAGGGCTTGATACAGCCTGCAATTAAAAATGACCACCATGTCCAAGAGAAAAAAATAGTGTTCATGCTCTTGCCGAGATGTGCACCAAAGTTGATTATGTTCCTCAAATAGAATGGAATGGTGCTTAACGGCCCACCAACATAAAGGAGTATCATTTAGGGCCAAGCAATTTAGATGAAGAATGCCCTCCGTCAAATAGAACTAGAAATGTGGCCTGTCGGCACACGAATACCCCCACTGGCAGCCAAAGAAAACGAGGCATTTTTTATTACAAGCCATTTAGCCGAGCGTTAAGGTTTCAAACGCATCAAGTCAGTGACCTTGACCCTGGGAATAGTGTGATAATCCATGCATCGGTGTAGAAGATATAGAGCGGAAGGGAATTTCAATAGGTTTGACCTTTGACCTTCAACTCTGAACCTTGACCTTGTGGACTAGGTGCGTGGTTATTGATCGCGACACACCTTCTCATCATGAGAAACATTTGTGCCAAGCCATTTGATAATCCATGCATTGGTGTAGAAGATATAGAGCGGAAGGGAATTTCAATAGGTTTGACCTTTGACCTTCAACTGTGACCTTGACCTTGGACGTAGGTGAGTGGTTATTGATCGCGACACACCTTCTCATCATGAGAAACATTTGTGCCAAGCCATTTGATAATCCATGCATCGGTGTAGAAGGTATAGAGCGGAAGGGAATTTCCAACAGACCGACCGACCGACCGACAAGCCGACTCCTATATACCCCCTCAAACTTTGTTTGTGGGCGTATAACAAAGGTATTGCGACGACAAGCTGTGCCGCCCACCTGTATGGAGTGAATATATACTATAATTACCCTATATATTCGGACACCATTTAGACTAGGAATCAGATGTAGATATATGGTTTCCCACAACAAACAGTGTTCCACTATTTAGGATTAGTATCGTTGTACTGGTTTATCGCAATAGCAGTATATTTGGATACAATTTGTTTTCCAAAACAAATGGTGTCCAAATATTTAGGGCTATTACAGTATTAACAAACGGGCATATAAATTTACAGCAGAATACATGAAAACTGAAAATGTCCTGTAGCCTATTTCACCAACATTGCAAAGTATACTTCGAGGGAGAACTTTTCAATTTTAGGATAAATTTATTAATTTTTATTATACTGAATTTATTACATTATCACAGCCATTTTGGCTGTGATAATGTAATCAATTCAGTTTAATAATTCTGCATACTTTTAATCATGAAATATATGCAGTCGTTAGTTCTATATGAAATGATGCATTTCAGGAAAAATAAATGATTAGTCCCTCAAAGTATACTTTGCTAGAAAAGTATACTTTGCAATTTTGATGAAATCAGCTACTGATGGTATTGGTTTTCAGTATAGAGAGGTTCCACAATACTTACTTTCTTAATGGTCCAGCTGCGCAGTTTGCCGAGTCGTCTGATATAGTGAATTTGGGATTTATCCACGGCTGAGAGCTATTCTGGTCTGTGTCGATTATCGGAGTATTATCAATCGTGTTACTGCTGGAACCGATTCGGTTATTCTTGGCTGAATCAGAGTCGGTCGCTTTGGTCCAGACTTCTTCGGTGTCGTAATCAATTTTCTGGATTAAACAAGAGGTTAACTACGCTGAATTAAATGTTGTCATCTGCTGGAAATGTTTTATTTTCAATATTTCTAGACAAAAACGTGGTTTTGACAGCACATGAGAATCGTCTCCAGTGGAGAGACGATTCTCATGTGCTGTCAAAACCAGGTTTTTGTCAAGAATTAAAGCAAAAATGAAAAACAGCAGACGGCAATTTCCGTCAACAGCGTAGGAAGGGTTAATGATTGGTGACTGTTCACTGGAGAAAGTATTTGATTGATTGGTGTTATACTTCCATTCAACACAGCAAGGTCAAACCTGAGAAATGAGGCGGCCTTTGCAATCAGTATTGATCTAGACCAGCCTGCACATGAGAAAGGATCAGGGTCCACACTGTTCACCAAAAAGGTCACACTTCTTATTAACCTTTTCACCCCGAAGTAACTGGCATGGACTCTTCTATGAGATGAGAAGTGTTCTTGACAAAAATCAGAAAATATTCACAAACAGTGCAGATCCCGATGAGACGGCTCCATAACAAGACAGCTCTTTAACGAGCTGGATCATCTGGATCTACACTGTTTGCAAACATTAGGAAAGCATTAAGTCACTAACATCCGTGACAAGATATGGAAACCAACAAAATGTACTGTACATTCAGCACTAAAATTACAATAGTGAATACAGATTTCAGCACAGAAAGACAGTGACCAGTAGCCTATTTCACCAACATTGCAAAGTATACTTTTCTAGCAAAGTATACTTTGAGGGAGAAATTTTCAATTTAAGGATAAATTTATTAATTTTTATTATACTGAATTTATTACATTATCACAGCCATTTTGGCTGTGATAATGTAATAAATTCAGTATAATAATTCTGCATACTTTTAATCATCAAGTATATGCAGTAGTTAGTTCTATATGAAATAATGCATTTCAGGAAAAATAAATGATTAGTACCTCAAAGTATACTTTGCTAGAAAAGTATACTTTGCAATTTTGATGAAATAGGCTACTGATCCTGTGCCAGACACTCTTAATACACCGGATCACTTGGTTCCATGTGTGAATCTCAGTAAGATATGAATCCTTAAGAATGGATTCATCATTAAAACTTATTTGGCTGTTGTATGGAGGTTAAATGTGTAGTAAATTATTCAGATATGGGGAAATCAGTGGCTGTTACAGAGATGGTATTGTTGTAAAAGGTAACCATTTATGGACATTAGTGTCCAAGAAACCACATCACTGTAAATCGTGCATCCCAGACATTGACTGGCCATATACAAGGCAGGAATTTGCTTATCTGGAGCTACTAAGCAGTTTATCTGCTTATCTGTAGCCTATTTCATCAACATTGCAAACTATACTTTCTAGCAAAGTATACTTTGAGGGAGTAATCATTCATTTTTCCCGAAATGCATTATTTCATATAGAACTAACGACAGCATATATTTGATGATTAAATGTATGCAGATTTATTATACTGAATGGCTGTGATAATGTAATAAATTCAGTATAATACAAATTAATAAATTTATCCTAAAATTGAAAATTTCTCCCTCAAAGTATACTTTGCTAGGAAAGTATACTTTGCGATGTTGGTGAAATAGGCTACTGGAAACATACTGCAGGTCCAGATGAGACGACTCATAACAATCTACAGTGTTTGCAAATGTTGGTGAAATAGGCTACTGAGCCAACTAGCTGTATATAGTTGAAATCCTGCATTCCAGACGTACACTGGCCATATGAGATTGTCAGACCATATATGAGACAGAAATTAGTTTTTTATCAGTAGCTGATTTCACCAGCATCGCAAAGTATACTTTTCTGGCAAAGTATACTTTGAGGGAGTAATCATTAATTTTTCCCAAAATGCATTATATCATATAGAACTAACCACTGCATATATTTGATGATTAAAAGTATGCAGAATTATTATACTGAATTTATTCAGCATAACAACAAGAAACGAGGCAAAGCCACGAAGGCCAGTTTTTTCCAACGTATGCCAAAATGCCGACGATATCGCGCTTTCCGCAAGCGGGTGCGACAATGATGATAAACACCCATGTGAAGTATCAAGGTAATGGGTGAAGCAGTTGCAGAGATATAGTACACGAAAAAACTTTAACAAATAAATTCAAAGTAATTTGACCTTGACATTGCACACAGGGGCCGCACGGTTGGGGGTTAGAATGAAAATATGGACGATGATAAACACCCATGTGAAGTTTCAAGATAATGGGCGAAGCAGTTGCAGAGATATAGTATAACAAAAAAGTTTTAACTAAAACATTTAACCAGACGTACGTTAAAAAGTTAACGTTGAAAATGGCTAAGTCAATTACGTAGAAATAATAGGTGAAGGTAAAAAAATGGTCACATGTTGGATAGTTGTATGTGGTAGGCACCCCTTGGTAATGAAGCTGTGAAAGTTTGGTGGTCCTAGGTGGTACAGTACCAAAGAAATGGACTTAAACACAAAAACTTAACATTGTAAACGCGAAAACTTAACGTTGAAAGTGGCTAAGTCGACTGCGCGGAAAAAATGGGTCAAGTTAAAAAAAAAGTAACATGTTGGATAGTGATATGTGGTGGGCACCCCTTGATTATGAAGCTGTGAAAGTTTGGTGGTCCTAGGTGGTACAGTAAGAAAGAAATGGACTCGAACATGAAAACTTAACATTGATTGTGGACGCCGCCCACCCACCCCCCGCCGCACCGCCCGCCCTCCCGCCCGCCCGCCCCGCCCGGCTTTCCGCCAATCCAATAGCCTGGATTTTTTTTCAAAAACCTGGCTAAAAAAGTAACGTGTTACATAGTGATATGTGGTGGGCACCCCTTGATTTATGAAGCTGTGAAAGTTTTGGTGGTCCTAGGTGGTACAGTAAACAAAGAAAATGGACTCAAACGAAAACTTAACATTGATTGTGGGGACGCCGCCCGCCCCCTCCGCCCTCCCGCCCACCCGGCCGCTCCGGCTTTCGCCAATCCAATAGCCTGGATTTTTTTTTTCTTCAAAAAACCTGGCTAAAAAAAGTAACATGTTGGATAGTAATATGTGGTGGGCACACCCCTTGATTATGAAGCTGTGAAAGTTTGGTGGTCCTAGGTGGTACAGTAACAAAGAAATGGACTCAAACACGAAAACTTAACATTGATTGTGGACGCCGCCCGCGCCGCCGCCTGCCCGCCGCCCGCGCCCGCCCACCCGCTTTCGCCAATCCAATAGCCTGGATTTTTTTTCAAAAAAAAAACCATGCTAAAAATTAATAAATTTCTCCTTAAATTGAAAATTTCTCCCTCAAAGTATACTTTGCTAGAAAAGTATACTTTGCAATTTTGTTAGTCGCTCCAGATAAAAAACAAATTTCTGTCTCATATATGGTCAGTCAATCTCATATGGCCAGTGTCCCACACCACTAACTTGTATATAGTTGAAATCCTGCATCCCAGACATGTATTGGCCATATGAAATTGACCGTATTTTTAGGCTGGAACTGAGCAGTCTCCCAGACCACCTGCATGTATATACATGTAGATGAAATCCTGCCTTCCAGACATGGACTGACCCTATACAAGGCAGTAATTTGCTAATCTGGAGCTACTAAGCAGTCTCCCAGACCACCTACCTGTATATAGTTGAACTCCTGCATCCCAGACATTGCTGGGCTGGCCATCATGGTCTCATCCCCTTCATCGATGTACGACATCCTCTGTGCCCCAGGGTGCCAGTGACTGCCACTGGCTCGCGGCGTGTTTTCATCGTATTCCACGTACGACAACCTCTGTACCACAGGACTCCAGTTGTCGAGACTAATCTCATTCTTATGCTCGTAATCCTACAGAGGAATAAAATATCATTAAACGTTCTGAGTATATAATCTCGTGCTCAAAATCAACAAAATCAAAAAGTTTGATTGGTCACCACTGACCTGTGCTGTGCTTATTATTGAGCAATCAAACTGGTTGAGTTCATGTACAAATGTACTCCAAAAAATTTTCTTATCAGGACCTAAAATACAGCTCAGTCTTGAGCAAGCAAACTGGTTTATTTCAAGCACAAATGTTAAGAATGTGCTCCGGAAGTTTTCTCGCCATTTTGTGGAATTTATCGGGGATATAAACTTGGAAAAGTCGCGGGAATACTGGAAGAGGCCTTCCGGCCTTCGTCAGTATTCCCGCGACTTTTCCAAGTTTATACCCCGATAAATTCCACAAAAAGGCCATTCATTCCTATAACAATTTAGTCAGAATAAGGTTATCAGGCCCAAAATTGTGCACAAAATATTTGATACATGTCTAGCATGCATGTCTTATTGTAACTTAGAGCTATTGATTTCCTACCCATCCGACTAACAATGCAGATTGATTGAATTGGTTAAATCTGTAAGTCTGTTCAACAAGGAACCTAATCACCAGATGGCTAACAAATAAAAAGTAAAATGTAGCTTGTATGATAATGTATGAAACAGTATGACCACTGAACAATACTCTGTCGTTTCCTGGGCCCAGTTGTTCAAAACACCAGTTAGCTTAACGGACTGTTAAATCCTTAACGGACTGTTAAATCCTTAACTGAATGGTTAAAATCTCTGTTAAAACAGAGATTTTAACCATTCAATTAAGGATTTAACAGTCCGTTAAGCTAACGGATGTTTTGAGCAACCGGGCCCTGGTGGTCAGAATGGTCCCAATTACCTTAGCATGCTTCACAACCACCTCGGTACCACCAGCCTCCGTCTCTGAGCCGGTCCTCTGCCGTTTACTGGGTGTCAGACAGTTACTGATGTCCTCCTGCAGGGAGGCCTTCTGGGGAGACGACTCTCGCTTTGACTGTGTCGCAGTGGCCGATTTCTTCCTTCCTCTTCCCAGTCGCCGCTGTCAATGATCCATTTATTTATTTATTTAATGGCATTGAACCATTTCATCTCCAAGTAACTGGAATGGATTTTGAGATGTTAATTTTCCAACCAATCTAATAATTTGTTTGTTTTGTTTATTGGTGTTTAACGGCCTATCAACAGCTAAGGTCATGCAAGGCCGGGCAAACGGGTTCGATCCCATTTTAACCTGCTGCACCAATCCAATAGTCATATGATTTTCAGACTAGTCCATTTTTGAAAAGGGTGTGTTTTTTATCTAAAAATATGAAAATTACTTGCAAAAATATGCAGAACCTGATGAGACGGCTTGTCACGAGCTGGCTCATCTGGATCTACACTGTTTGCAAACACCACTATAAAGGGCTGTAGTGTTGAAAGGGTTAATGACCTGTCATTAAAAATAAATGTTCAGCCATGAAATTAGAATAACCTGATCTGGTGGCAGGTCCTCACCGCACCAGATACACGTAGCCCCAGTCCATAAAAGTAATATGAGTAGTACTGATATTACTACTTTTATAAAGGATGAAAGTCCCATCTTCAAATTACCCTTTGCGTGCTCCCAAACTACCGCCCGAGATTCATTGGTTGAATGACTGGTGTTGTATGTCCATTCAATTCTCAGTTTCTGTACATGAACATACAGATAATGCATAGAATTTCATTTATACTGAGGGTTATTCCAGGAAAAATTCTCTGGGGGGGTCGGACCGCACTTTTTTGTTGACCCCCGCACCCACAGAATTGAATTATGTCTCGTCCCCACAACCAACAGCACTGATATTTAGCTGTTCCCCACTACCAACAGCACTGATTTTAGGTAAAACCCCCCTACCACCAGTACTGAATTATTTACCATGTCGTTATGCACCGGCGCATCCAGAAATACGCGGTTTACAGACAACACGATCATTATTTAGATATGATAACTATTGTATTCCCAATCTAAATGTACTGTAACTGCAGGCAAAACGCGAGATTGAATATGATAGAATTTCGCATCTTCGTCTCCAAAGCTCGAAATCGCGAGGTATAGGACACGTAAACATTGTCTTAGGAGACGATTCTCATGTGCTGCAAAAACATGTTTTTATTAATTAATAGAACAAATGTGGACAAACATTTATATTTCTTGACAACAAAAACATAATTTGACAAAACATGATAATCGTCTTAAGAGACGATTCTAATGTGCTGCCAATACACGTTATTGAGCAAAAAAAAACCAATTCCAACACATTTCGATACGTGTTATTGATTACTGGATCGCATCGTCAACATATATATATATATACACAAGATCGCGAAGACCAAAATCGCGAGGCGAAAACGTGAGATTCTATTTTATTAATTTTCGCGTTTTCGCCTGGCTATCTCGTGTTTTCGAGACCGCGATGCCGCGTTTTCGCCTCGGCCTTTTCATGATGTCGCCTTCCGCTTTTGGAAATACGTTTGTTCATGTCATTATGTGTGTGTACAGTTGAAATTGAGTTTTGCGCTAACCCTGCACGTACGTACATAGAACGCATTTCGAACTAGCATGTTTATATGCATGTATGTTCATAGAACGCAAGTCCAACAGTAATATGATGTATTACACATGCATGGGCAAATCGTATTTCCAAAAGCGGAAGGCGAGATCGAGATTGCAAAAAAAATGTGAGATTGTAACATAAAACAAATATACCGCCCATCCCAAACTAGCACATTTGCGACATATCATTTTCGGTCTAGCTGCACACCTGATGGTGTTTACAATCATCAGTCGGTAATCCAGTTTCACGTGCAAAGTGTGAATGACCTTTAGAATTCAGCGGAAACACAACATACCAAAACCACGCTATGTTTTTTTTTTCTAGTCGCTCACGTCATCGATGCGTCTTACGCATTAGCTTGTGCATATTAACCTATGTTCGAGATCTTTATAAAAGCAAGATTTGGCAGCACATGAGAATCATCTCCTAAGACGATTCTCATAGTTTGTAAAAATGTTTTTGTAAAGAAATACCAATGTATTCTTTTCACATTTGTCCGATGTCTTAATAAAACATGCTTTGGCAACACATGAGAATCGTCTATGTTTTGTAAAACAAATTGTTGTCACATGTCTTTGATTTCTTGGATTTTGACAGCACACGAGAATCGTCTCCCAAGAGATATATTGATAGAAGAAATATTGATGCTTTTATATTTGTTTTATTCCTCAATAAAACATGTTTGGTAGCAGATGAGAATCGTCTCGATTTATACATGTCGTGTTTGGGACATGCTACAATCTCGCGTTTTCGCGATCTCGCGCAGGGGTCGAGATCGAGAAAATGGTCGTGGTCTTGAGAGCTCAAAACGAAAACGCGACATAGTCTTAACAAAACATGTTTTTACTGCACTGTGCATATGAGAATCGTCTCCTATGATGATTCTCAAGTTTTGTTAAAAACATGTTCTTGTAGGAAATTGAAAGATATTTTTTTCATATTTTTAATTTCTTAATAAAACTATATTGGCAGCACACTAGAATCGTCTACTAAAACTAAATATTGATGCTTTTATATTCGTTTTATTCCTTAATAAAATAGGTTTGGTAGCAGATGTTAATCCTCTCAATTTCCGTGAAATATGTGTTGGTGTGTTTCAAGTATTAGTTTTTGAATGGATGCGATTCAACAGATAGCTGTCACGGTTTCAAACAGAAATTCGAAACACGAATATTTGTGTTGTTGGTATCGGGTTCCATATGGTGGATGGGAAATGCGATCGATTACAACACGAAAATCTTGGAAGAAAATGTCAATTGTCACGTAGGCTGTTTACCTTTTCTCGCCGTTATGTCGGCTGTTATTTTAAATATGTATGTATGTATTACCTGTATACTGACCCTGGAAAATGTTTGAATTTAGGAAGCCATTTCCTGCATTCTACGCTCAATATTTTGTAATCTGAATTTCTGAAGGGACCCCCCCCCCTAAGTCCGCCACTGGTATGTACATGTGATGCTGCCGTGTTCTGCCGAAACGCGTCCTTGAGTATGTAACAATTTGTCAAAAAGATCGTGAACGGCGCATGAAAATGCGGGCGCGCCGAAAGTGTTTGTCTTATTCGTCGGTGGCGAAATGGAAGCGAACGAACAACGCTTGGTACGAATTGCAGCTTCCGGACGTAATTATCTATCGGCAGTTTTCACTGGACGCTACTTTGGAAGTGTCATTTTGTTGGCCAATCGACATGAGCGTTTTACAATGCATGATGCATTGTGAATAACACGAAATAGAAGCTGTGAGGCAGCGAAAATCTAATTTTCTAATCGACGCGAACACCCACAGCATTGAATTAATTATATGAATGCACACCCCCACACAACAGAATCAAGTAAATTGAATACCCCCCTACCAACAAGAACAATATAGCTTCCGACCCCACAACCAACCGGAATTAATTTTGTCGGACACCCCCCACCCACAGGTCAAAAATAAAAGTGCAACACCCCCAGAGAATTTTTCCTGGAATAGCCCTGAGACAAAAGTATGCATGTATGTCCATTATATATGACTAGAACATTCTAGTGGGCATGCAATGGAGATATGGTCACTGGTTGTTTTTAGCCCCAATGAATGTTTTTTTTGCCCCAACTCGGGTTCAAAATAAATATCTCCTGTGTGACTGTGACTAGAGAAATGGGACATTATAGGAATGAATGGCCTTTTTGTGGAATTTATCGGGGTATAAACTTGGAAAAGACGCGGGAATACTGGACGAAGGCTGGAAGGCCTCGTCCAGTATTCCCGCGACTTTTCCAAGTTTATATCCACGATAAATTCCACAAAAAGGCCATTCATTCCTTATAATTCCAGCATTTTAAATAAATTCATCAAGAAAATGTGTTTATTTTCCGTTTTCTTAAGAATTTTTTAACTGCGCCTCACGGTTACGGAAAGTAGTTCGGCGTGGGAGTTTACTGGGATATAAATTTTGGACAGAGACTTGCTACGGGCCAATCAACTGTTAGGGAATTGTGTAAATATTTTTGTGCTGGAATTATAGCATAGACACTTGGATAACATAATTATACCCACTTTTTGTAGACTAGATGGCTGTGGCCTGCATGTCGTGCCTTGGGGCGAGACATGGACACTAAAAAAATAGATATAGTAGATGGAAAAACTTTAACCAAAAAACTTTAACCGTACACACGGACGTACGGACGGACGTATGCCAAAATGCCGACGATATCGCGCTTTCCGCAAGCGAGCGCGACAATGATGATAAACACCCATGTGAAGTATCAAGGTAATGGGTGAAGCAGTTGCAGAGACATAGTACACAAAAAAACTTTAACAAAAAAAAATCAAAGTAATTTGACCTTCACATTGGGCACAGGGGCCACACGGTTGGGGGTAGAATGAAAATATGGATGATGATAAACACCCATGTGAAGTTTCAAGGTAATGGGCGAAGCAGTTGCAGAGATATAGTATAACGAAAAAAAATTAACTAAAAAACTTTAACCAGACGTACGTTAAAGTTAACATTGAAAATGGCTAAGTCAATTAATACGTAGAAATAATAGGTGAAGGTAAAAAAAATGGTCACATGTTGGATAGTTGTATGTGGTAGGCACCCCTTGGTTATGAAGCTGTGAAAGTTTGGTGGTCCTAGGTGGTACAGTACCAAAGAAATGGACTTAAACACGAAAACTTAACATTGTAAACGCGAAAACATAACATTGAAAATGGCTAAGTTGACTGCGCGGAAAAAATGGGTCAAGCTCAAAAAAAGATAACATGTTGGATAGTGATTATGAAGCTGTGAAAGTTTGGTGGTCCTAGGTGGTACAGTAACAAAGAAATGGACACAAACACGAAAACTTAACATTGATTGTGGACACGCCCGCCAGCCCGCCCGCCCGGCTTTCGCCAATCCAATAGCCTGGATTTTTTTTAAAAAAACCTGGCTAACAATTATAGCCTATTGTATCGGTCAATACATGGTTTAAGCGACACGATAAAAGTGATATCAACCTCGGACTGCGTCCTCGGTCAATATCACATTTATTGGGTCGATAAAACCAAATATTGACCTCACAACAAGGCGATAATTGTATATTATCAGGCTACTGGAGTGTACTGTTTGATCAGGAGCTACTGGTCACAAATCCCACCATCGGCTCCATGTCTCAGGCCACATACCATCATATATGTGACAATTATATACTACTGGCCCACGTTTACCTTCAAGTCTTGCTTCTTCTCCTTGATCCGGAGTTTCACAATTGACTTTCCTCGTACAGGCACCTTATTACTGCTCGGCTTTCTCAACGTTTGTCGGTTATTGTTCAGTTTCCTGGTGAAGAACGGAAATATCTAGCCTAAATATGTAATAGTTATAGTTCACATATTGAATTTTTAATAAATCAATATTGTAGCGAGCGCTAGCTAGCTTGAAATTTATTAAAAATTCACTGTGAAAAAAAATACACTTATTGGTTCCCCCGCCCCATCCGGACACCTGTCTATTAGAAAGGAGCGCTGCTCATAAACGTGTTTTCAACAACGATACTATTACGTGATTGGCGGTGCGACACTGCATCGATCGTACACATGGTGCGCGTCACAGGAAATTACGTCAACAAGGCAGGGCCTGTGGTTCTAAATATAACTACTGGGTTACTGCAACATTTAATTATTAATTTAATAGATATTTGTGAAAGCCTCGCAATATGTGACTAATTGAGACGAAATGCTCTGCTTTCATTGGTCGAGAAACTAGGGCAAACAATAAGTGCCCATCTAGCTTTATAAAGAGTTTTCAATGGGCTCCCAAATTCCAGGTCGATCATTGTTAGTTTTAACGGTGACATACAATTTCACTACCATACTTATATACAGGGCTGTACAAATTGGAACGCCCGACGCCCGGGACAAGTCGGTTTTAATCTCGGGCAAGTGCCTCTATGCTGGAATTTAGTCCCGGGCAAGTCACTATTTTCTGTTAGAACGTCCCGCCACAAGCCCGTTCTTTGTAACCGGACTGTCATAAACTTAATCCCAAAACTGACCACTTTATCGATCGATAACGCCGCCGGCGTCCTGGCGATTCGCAGCTACTGTGTTACACAGTACCTGTGTATCGCAAGAAAGTGATATAACAATCTACAGCGACCCTGATTATATTAATTTAATCGAATTTGAAAGTAATTAGCGAATTAGCGAAAATATTCTGCGGCAATCGATGGTTATTGATTTATTTTATGTATGTTAACGTTTTCGTCTCACTGTGTCGACAGGCCAAGCCACCTAACTATAGAGAAATAAATGCATGTTCCTTCACGGAGTGGAAATGGAATTTAAGGTTCTTAATTATCGTTTCTACGCGGCATATAAAAGTGAAATTTAATGGGATGGACATACTATGAAGGTATGTTTGATTCCCAAGGCGATGTTTGAACCCACAACCTCCAGATTGGAAGTTGGTGTTCTAAGCCCTATGCCACAACCCATACCTTATAAACTAAGGAAAGAAATGCTCCTAACGAGTGACCATACGTACTTAGAATAACCGCTGACTTAACGCGCGGTAAACTGAAATGGCCTACATGACAATTGACATTTACGTTCCAACAAGATTTTCACGGTGTGTAATTGATCGTATTTCCTCGCCACCATATGAAACCCGACTCGAGAAACACAAATTAAGTTGTGGATTTCTGAATTTTTCAATTGTTTGTACGGTCTAAGAAATCAAACAAATGTGACAATGCTTTTTACAAAATATTAGAATCGTCTAAGGAGACAATTCTCATGTGTTGCCAAAACATGTTTTATTAAGACATCGGACAAATGTGAAAAGAAAACCCGAATACATTGATATTTCTTTACAAAAACATATTTTGACAAAATTTGAGAATCGTCTTAGGAAACGATTCTCATGTGCTGCCAAATCTTGGTTTTATCAAGAAATCAAACAAATGTGAAAATGCACAAGCTAATGCGAAATTATCAATTCATCGGCGATGCGATGACGTGAGCGACTACATAGTGTGGTTTTGGTATGTTTGTTTCCACCGAATTCTAAAGGTCAGTCACACTTTGCACGTGAAACTGGATTACCGACTGATGATTGTAAACACCATCAGGTGTGCAGCTAGACCGAAAATGATATGTCGCAAATGTGCTAATTGGGGATGGGTGGGTACGGCCATAATTGTTTTTATGTTACAATCTCGCGTTTTTGCGATCTCGATCTCGCCTTCCGTTTTTGGAAATACGATTTGCCCATGCATGTGTAGACAGCATACGTGTTGGATTTGCGTTTTACGTACGTACATGCATATAAAGCATGCTAGTTTGAATTGCATTCTACGTACGTACATGTAATGTATGCGCAAAACTCAATTTCAACACACATGCATTCTACAAACACATAATGACATGAACAAAGTATTTCCAAAAGCGGAAGGCGACATCGTGAAAAGGCCGAGGCGAAAACGCGACATCGCGGTCTCGAAAACGCGAGATAGCCAGGCGAAAACGCGAGAATGAATACAATAGAATCTCACGTTTTCGCCTCGCGGTTTGGTCTCGCGTTTTCACGTTTGTGTATAGGTCGACGATGCGATGCAGTAGCCTAACCAATAACACGTATCAAAATATTTTTATTTTGCTCAATAAACATGTATTGGCAGCACATTAGAATCGTCTCCTAAGAAGAGTATCATTTTTTGTCAAATTATGTTTTTGTTGTCAAGAAATATAGATGTTTGTCCACATTTGTTCTATTTCTTAATAAAAACGTTAAAATGTGTTTGCAGCACATGAGAATCGTCTCCTAAGACAATGTTTACGTGTCATATTAGGGACATGTGACAACCTCGCGTTTTCGAGCTTTCGAGACGAAAACGCGAAATTCTATCATATTCTATCTCGCGTTTTGCAAACACGCCGCACATGCAGGAGCAAAACTAATCCGAATTTTTCAAAAGCGGAAGGCGAGATCGCGAAAACGCAAGACGATTCTCATTATTTTAGGAAACAATTTTTATGTTTTATTATTGTCGATAAATGTGTTTTGAGTATGCACTAGTCGCAACGTTATGTACGCGGTGGCACAGTGACAAAATACCACAAGCATAAATATGTACTATACAATGTTTAATATTATAGATATTTAATATAATATGTATAATTGCCAAGTGCTCAATTGTATTATATTTAACAACTATGATAATAGTTTTTGTTTTGGGACAGTTTCGTATAAGAAATCTTACGAGGACAAGTCACTTTTTCAAAATTACTTGCACTGAAAATTATATTTTCCAGGACAAGTCACGGCAAGTCACTTTTTTCAAGTCATTTGTCCCGGACAAGTGGCTAAAAAATCAATTTGTACAGCCCTGATATATAGTACTAGATGGCCGCGGCCTGCATGTCGCGCCTTGTGGCGAGGCATGGACACTAAAAAAAAAGATATAGTATAACGAAAAAGTTTAACCAAAAAACTTAACCAAAAACTTTTAACCGGACACACGTACGTACGTACGTACGTACGTACGCCAAAGTGCCGACTATATCGCGCTTTCCACAAGCAGGAGCAAAAAAAAGTTTAACCAAAAACTTCAAAGTAATTTGACCTTGACATTGGGCACAGGGGCTGCACGGGAGGGGGGTAGAATGAAAATATAGATGATGATAAACACCCATGTGAAGTTTCAAGGTAATGGGCAAAAAGCAGTTGCAGAGATATAGTATAACGAAAGACTTTAAAACCAAAAAACTTCAACCAAAAACCTAAAACAAAAACGTTAAAAACCGTAACTTAACCTTAAAAACCACTTCAAAGTAATTTGACCATTGACATTGGGCGCTAGTTGCCTGAACTTAAGGGAGGGGTTGGGATAGACTGAAAATATAGATGATGATAAACACCCATGTAGTTTCAAGGTAATGGGCAAAAAGCAGTTGCAGAGATATAGTTATAACGAAAAAACTTTAATTAACCAAAAAACTTAATCAAAAACGTTAACCAAAAAACTTAACCAAAAACAAAAACTTCTAAAGTAATTTGACCTTGACAGGTTGGGCGTTGCAGGGGGCCGAACGGGAGGGGGGGGTGGGTTAGAAATGAAAATATAGATGATGATAAATACCCATGTGAAGTTTCAAGGTAATGGGCAAAGCAGTTGCAGAGATATAGTATAACGAAAAACTTTAACCAAAAAACTTAACCAAAATCTTTAACCAAATAACTTAACCAAAAAACTTAACCAAAAACTTCAAAGTAATTTGACCTTGACATTGGGCACAGGGGCCGCACGGGAGTGGGGTAGAATGAAAATATAGATGATGATAAACACCCATGTGAAGTTTCAAGGTAATGGGCAAAGCAGTTGCAGAGATATAGTATAACGAAAAACTTTAACCAAAAAACTTAACCAAAAACTTTAACCAAAAAACTTAACCAAAAACTTCAAAGTAATTTGACCTTGACATTGGGCACAGGGGCCGCACGGGAGTTGGGGGGTAGAAAGAAAATATAGATGATGATAAACACCCATGTGAAGTTTCAAGGTAATGGGCAAAGCAGCTGAAGAGATATAGTATAACGAAAAACTTAACCAAAAAACTTAACCAAAAAACTTAACCAAAAACTTTAACCAAAGAACTTAACCAAAAACTTTAACCAAAAAACTTAACCAAACAACTTAACAAAAAACTTTAACCGGACACACGTACGACACACGTACGTACGTACATACGTACGCCAAAGTGCGAACTATATCGCGCTTTCCGCAAGCGGGCGCGACAAAAATTGACCCATGTACTGCAAATTTTAAGCGGCAGAAATATGATAGATTGCAAGTGTTAAGTGTGCCATCGAGTCAATATTGAAAATCACACTGAGCCATCTCATCTGACGATCTAGATATTATAAAAATATCCCCTTTTCCAAATAATAGGACAGTCTGAAATATAGCATGCAGTAGTCTATGGGAGTTACTGAGGGTGAAAGGATGAATTATTCAGCCAACCTGATCGCGATCTCCATGGTTTCCACCCAGGACCGGGCTTCCTCCGTATCCAGGCAGTATAACAACAGGCTCTCGTCTTTACAATTCAGCTGCAAACAATATCTGACATTGATAGTCCCATGCTCATTTATGGACTACTGTAATAACCCTAAATATTCAGACACCCTTTATTTGAGGAAACACATACACATATATGATTTCCCTACCAGTCAGCATGCCAATATTTAGGGTTAGTATTGCAGTACTGGTTAAAGGTACATGCCCACTCAGTAGGCGCAACATTTTCTTTATAGGAATTAATATGTGGAGAACATGAGCAGGAGCCTTACCCTGAACATTTGACCGCTGTGCAACCTCTGCATACTACCGAGCCCCTTCTCGACTGAACTACATTCTCCCATCACAGCCGAACTACTTTCCGAACCGTCAGGCGTAGTTAAAATAATTCATAAGAAAACGGAAAATAAACACATTTTCTTGATGAATTTATTTCAAATGCTGGAATTATAAGGAATGAATGGCCTTTTTGTGGAATTTATCGGGGTATAAACTTGGAAAAGTCGCGGGAATACTGGACGAAGGCCGCAAGGTGTCCGCTTTGCAATCATGAACATACAATCCCAGATCCACAACATACACTGAAAATTCCACCTCCTTCAAAGTTGAACAAGTACAGATTGCAAGTACATATTTGGAGAACACGATCAGGAGCCTTACCCTGAACATTCCACCTCCGTTCGACCTCTGCATACTGCCGAGCACCTTCTCGACTTGGCAATGCCGCAGTGGTAGTACACAGCAACATGAGTAGGAGTTGCTGCCACTGTCCAGTAGGCGTGGCTTCCCGTATAGCAGCATGTCCGAGAACAGGAAAAACATCCGTTCCTGGGCCTTACCTCCCCGCCTTGACACCTACAGTTGGAGAATGGACAGAATGGAGGTTTATGTCTCATACACATGTATGTCCTAGAACAAGAAAAACATCCGTTCCTGGGCCTTACCTCCCTGCCTTGACACCACCAGTTGGAGAATGGACAGAATGGATTTGTTCATACACATGTAGTTCCTAGAACAAGAAAAACATTCCGTTCCTGGGCCTTACTCCCCTTGACACCTACGTTGGAGAATGGACAGAATGGGGTTTATGGTCTATACAGTGTCTAAGAAAAACATCCGTTCTGGGCCTTACTCAGCTAGACACCTACAGTTGGAGAATGGAAGAATGGAGGTTTTATGTCCATACAGGTGTCCTAGAAAAAAAAAAAAAAAAAAAAACAAGAAAAAACATCCGTTCCTGGCCTTACCTCCCTGCCTAAACCTACAGTTGGATGGACAGAATGGAGGTTTATGTTCATCACATGTATGTCTAGAAGAAAAACATCCGTTCCTGGGACCCTTACATCCTGTCCTAGACACCTACAATCCCCCAGAATGGCCGAATGGAGGTTTCATGTCTCATACACATGTTGTCTAGAACAAATGACATCCGTTCCTACCTTACCTCCTGCCCTTGACAACAACGTTGGAGAATGGACTGAAAGGAGGTCTATGTCTCATACACTGTATGTCCAGAACAAGAAAAAAATCCGTCCTGGGCCTTACTCCTGGCCTAGAACAACCTACAATTGGAGAATGGAAGAATGGAGGTTTAGTCATCACTGTATGTCCTAGTGAAAAACCATCCGTTCTGGCCTTACCTCCCTGCCTTGACAACCACCAGTTGGAGAATGGACAGAATGGAGGTTTATGTCTCACACATGTAGTCCTAGAACAAGACTCCGTTCCTCCTTACCTCCCTGCCTTGAACAAGAAAAACAGTGGAGAATGGACCAGAATGGGGGTTTATGCCTATACACATGTATGTCCTAGAACAAGAAAAACATCCGTTCCTGGGCCTTACCTCCCTGCCTTGACAACAACAGTTGGAGAATGGACAGAATGGAGGTTTATGTCTCATACACATGTATGTCCTAGAACAAGAAAAACATCCGTTCCTGGGCCTTACCTCCCTGCCTTGACACATACAGTTGGAGAATGGACAGAATGGAGGTTTATGTCTCATACTGTATGTCAGAACAAGAAAAACATTCCGGTTCCTGGGCCTTAACCTCCCCGCCTTGACACAACAGTTGGAGTGGACGAATGGAGGTTTATGTCTCATCACATGTAGCTAGAAGAAAAAACATCCGTTACCTGCCTACCTAGCCTTGAACAGAACAGTTGGAGAATGGACCAGAATTGGAGGTTTTGTCTATACACATGTATGTCCTTAGAACAAGAAAAACAATCCGTTCCTTGACTTACCTCCCTGCTTGCAACAACAGTTGGAGAATGGACGAGAGGTAGGTCCATACATGTATTCCTAGAACAAGAAAAAAAACATCCCGTTCTGGGCCTTACCTCCGCCTTGACACCTACGTTGGAGAATGGACGAATGTTTATGTCTCATACTGAATATGTCTAGAAAAACAGAAAAACTCCGTTCCTGGGGCCTTACCTCCCTGCCTGACACCTAACAATTGAGAATTGGACGAATGGAGGTTTTTAGTCTCATCATGTATGTTTTCCTAGAACAAAAAAAACATGTTCCTGGGCCTTACCTCCCGCCTTGACAACAACTGTGGAGTATGGACCAGAATGGAGTTTGTCTAACACTTTGTTTTGCCTAGAAAAACATCCGTTCCTGGGCCTTACCTCCCTGCCTTGACAACAACAGTTGGAGAATGGACAGAATGGAGGTTTATGTCTCATACACATGTATGTCCTAGAACAAAAAAATCTCCTTCCTGCCTTCCTCCCTGCCTTGACAACAACATTGGAGAATGGACAGAATGGAGTTTAATGTCTCAATCACATGTATGTCCTCAAGAAAAACATGGCCTTGGGCCGGGGGCCTTACCTCCCCGCCTTGCCTAGCACCTACAGTTGGAGAATGGACAGAATGGAGGTTTATGTCTCATACATGTTTCAAACAAGAAAAACATCCGGTCCTGCCTACCTCCTGCCTTGACAACAACAGTTGGAGAATGGACAGAATTGGGGTTTATGTCTATACACAGTAGTCCTAGAACAAAGAAAAAATTCCTTCCTGGGCTTACCTCCCTGCCTTGACACAACAGTTGGAGAATGGACGAATGAGGTTTAGGTCTCTACAATGGTATGTCTGAACAGAAAAACATCCGTTCCATGGGGCCTTACTCCCAGCCTTGACAACAACAGTTGGATGGACCTGGAGGTTTAACTCATAAAAGTGAAAAATGTCTAGATCCAAGAAAAACATTCCGTTCCTGGGCCTTACCTCAGCCTTGCTACACCTCAGTTGGGAATGGACAGTTGGGGTTTTTAGCCAATACAGGTGTATGTCCTAGAACAATGACATCCTTCCTGGGCCTTTACCTCCCTGCCTACACCTACAGTTGGAGAATGGACAGAATGGAGGTTTATGTCTCATACACATGTATGTCCTAGAACAGGAAAAACATCCGTTCCTGGGCCTTACCTCCCTGCCTTGACACCTACAGTTGGAGAATGGACAGAAATGGTGGTTTAATGTCTCACACATGGTTTATGTCCTAGAAACAGGAAAAAATCTTCCTGGGCCTTTACTTTCCCGACTGACACTACAGTTAGAAGAATGGACAGAATGGAGGTTTATGTCAATACACATGTATGCTAGAACAAGAAAAACATCCGTTCCTGGGCCTTACCTCACTGCCTAGACACCACCAGTTGGAGAATGGACAGAATGGAGGTTTATGTCTCATACACATGTATGTCCTAGAACAAGAAAAACATCCGTTCTGTGCATTACCTCCCTTGCCTTGACACCTACAGTTGGAGAATGGAGAAATGGAGGTTTATGCTCATACAGTGTATGTCCTAGAACAAGAAAAACTCCGTTCCGGGCCTCTCCTACACTAACAGTGGAGAATGGACCAGAAATGGAGGTTTAATGTCAATAACATGTATGCCTACGAATCAAGAAAAAACATCCGTTTCCTGGGCCTTACCTCCCTGCCTTGACACCTACAGTTGGGAGAATGGACAGAATGGAGGTTATGTCTCATACACGTGTATGTCTAGAAGGAAAAACATCCGTTCCTGGGCCTTACCTCCCTGCCTTGAAACCTACAGAAGAATGGACAGAATGGAGGTTTATGTCTCATACACGTGTAGTCCTAGAACCAAGAAAAACATTCCGTTCCTGGGCCTTACCTCCCTGCCTTGACACCACCTTGGAGAATGGACGAATTGGAGTTTATGTCTACAGAATGGTCCTAGGTTTTTCAGAAAAACATCGTTCCTCTTACCTCCCTGCCTACACCACCCATTGGAGAATGGACAGAATGGAGTTTATGTCTCCATACACATGTATGTCCTAGAACAAGAAAAACATCCGTTCCTGGGCCTTACCTCCCTGCCTTGACACCACCAGTTGGAGAATGGACAGAATGGATGTAATCATACACTGTATGTCCATGAACAAGAAAAACATCCGTTCCTGGGCCTTACCTCCCTGCCTTGACAACAACAGTTGGAGAATGGACAGAATGGAGGTTTATGTCTCATACACATGTATGTCCTAGAACAAGAAAAACATCCGTTCCTGGGCCTTACCTCCCTGCCTTGACAACAACAGTTGGAGAATGGACAGAATGGAGGTTTATGTCTCATACACATGTATGTCCTAGAACAGGAAAAACATCCGTCCTGGGCCTTACCTCCCTGCCTTGACAACAACAGTTGGAGAATGGACAGAATGGAGGTTTATGTCTCATACACATGTATGTCCTAGAACAAGAAAAACATCCGTTCCTGGGCCTTACCTCCCTGCCTTGACACCTACAGTTGGAGAATGGACAGAATGGAGGTTTATGTCTCATACACATGTATGTCCTAGAACAAGAAAAACATCCGTTCCTGGGCCTTACCTCCCTGCCTTGACAACAACAGTTGGAGAATGGACCAGAAATGGAGGTTTATGCTCTCATACAGTGTACTAGAACAAGAAAAAAAAAAAAACATCCGTTCCTGGGCCTTACCTACCCTGCCTTAGACACCAACCATTGGAGAATGGACAGAATGGAGAATATGGTCTCATACACATGAATGGTCCTAGGAACAACATTCCCGTTCCTGGGCCTTACCTCATGCCTAGAACACCGTTGGAGAATGGACGAATGGAGGTTTATTTCACATGTATGTCTAGAACAGAAAAAACTCTTCCTGGGCCTTACTCCCGCCTTGACCCTTACAGTTGGAGAAAGGACAGAATGGAGGTTTATGTCTCATACACGTGTATGTCCTAGAACAAGAAAAACATCCGTTCCTGGGCCTTACCTCACTGCCTAGACACCTACAGTTGGAGCACGGAAAACGGGAAAAGTGAAAATGTATGAGTTTAATGTCCCAGCAACAGCTAAGGTCATATAGAGACGGGGCCACAGAATAAAGTATCATCTGACAGAGCAGTGGGACGTAAATACTATGTAAGTATTTTTCACGCCTACGGTGAAGACTGAACTCACAACCTCCGGTATTGAAGTCTACTGCCATGTTCCCTAGGCTACGGCCCATCCCTGTTGAAGCACGGAAGTGGAAGGTTTTACTGGAATTGTCATTAGTTTTCTTTTCCCAATGTAACAATTGCCG
Source organism: Conchocele bisecta (assembly GCA_029237695.1). Lineage (NCBI taxonomy): Eukaryota > Metazoa > Mollusca > Bivalvia > Lucinida > Thyasiridae > Conchocele > Conchocele bisecta. Next base: position 63,845,122 of record CM055273.1, on the reverse strand, counting down.
TATTATATGTGGCAGTAACTGGAGAAGTGGGGCTTATGGGATTTATGACAAGTGTAGTTCCAATCAAACAGCACACTCCGAGTAGCCTCATGATCAACACTGCATGACAGGTGTTTCATTGATGGAATGGCGAACAGTGCAGATCCTGATCAGACTCTGCGGATGACCAGGCGGATCTGGATCTACACTGGTCGGAACACCATAATGATAAGCGCCACTTCTCCAGTCACAGCGAAATATAAGTGAACCTGTGACCAAAGGAGAACAAAGGCCATATTTTCTCATTTTTCTTAGTACTCCTTTGATAAATGATTGATGGATTGATTACTGTCTGTTTCACGAAAGCTGCCAAATTTTATTTTGGCCATTACGTCCAAAAAAACAATTTCAAAAAACAATATTTTTTTTTTTTCGACTAGTATTTAAATTAAAGGAAAATTTAAGAATTGATCCTTCTTTTTATTTCCTCGTGAAATTTGGTCAAAAATTGGAAATTATTTGGTTTTATTACGAAAAAATTGATTTTCTCTATGGGAATTTAACATGGGGGGTGAAAAAGAGGCAAACAGGAGTGTGGGTGGTGTTCAAAAAAAACGAGATTTTTTTTTGGAAATTGACTACCGAAACCTAAGCCCATAAATATCTTGGAAATGAATTCCAACTAACAAAGGAAAACAAAAGTTAAAATTCAATTTTGAAAATCGTGGTCCAGGATTAACATGAAATTCTAAAAAAATGTCCCCCATGTTAAAATCCCCAAATAGGACATCTTCACTCCGTTGAAGAATGTCTATGGGGATTTAACATGGGGAAATTTTGTTTTCGCAATAAAAATCAATATTTGTGACCAAATTTCACGAAAATAAAAAGAAGGCTCATTTCTTAAATTTTTTCCTTTAATTTAATATTATCGTAAAAATCATATGGTTTTTTAATTTTTTGTTTATATGGCCGTAAAATTTGGGCAGCCTTTCGTGAAAACAGACTTAATATGGGCTTTTAATGTTCCGTTTTCACGGCCAAAGGTCATGGAAGATGGCACGTTGCAAATTCCCAGGCTATGGAGAATGGCTGTCACTGAAAACACCTGAAAATCCCACATGAAAACCTCCACACCCCACGTGGCCAAAAGTCAAATCAAAATTTGGAGCATACCCAGATTGATTCTGAAATCATTTTAATTGAAAACTCAAATTAGGACAAAAATCATTTATGAAATCAGCTGAAGATTCTCAATGCCTGCTGAAATTCCAGCACTGAGATTAACAATAGTCCATTCCAGTACTGAAATCAATGTCCTTATTTGGTGCCAGGTGTTGTCATTAAACAGATGCACTGGCCAGATGTGGGTTTTGTCCACAGTGGTTGCAAGGACAACATCACTTGGTTTAGTATCGGCTCAGCTATAAGGTCCATACCTTTCTTCATTGGAGACCCTCCTTGACAAATTCGCGACATGGTGCCATGGGATCTTGGGAGCCAGAGTTTTGTCGAAGCTTTGCTCTGGAATGGTCAACATCTTCTGGAAGTTTCTCATGTTTGTCGCACTTGTCGGTGTCAATTAAATGGAGGTGGAAGTGCTAATCTCATCCAACCTTGATTGGCCGCTTCTACAATATGCAAGTGAAAATGGAAAAGTGTGAAATGGGATTTTAAACGGTCCCAGCAAACAGGCCCAAATGTCATATAAGTCGTCGGGACCATCAGTTTAAAAGTCTCATCCGAACAGACCATAGTGGGGTGGAATTAATTAATGAAAATGAAATTATTTTGATAACAACATGGCAAAGGTTTTACAACCTACAACCCTCCGGATTAATGGAAGTCAGTTGTTCCTAACCCCTAAGCCTCAACCCATCCCAAGTGAAAAATGGAAAGATTCTAACGCCCCTGGCAAAAGCTGCTTCGGACATATAGAGATGGTGGGACCATCTGTTTTTAAAGACCAAATTGAGGATTTAAATTACTATGGAAGTATTTTTACTTTCAATCCTAGAGTTGATCACCAGGGGGAGGGCTGTTTCACTAAAACTTCGTACAACTAAAATGTTTCGTAAGTGCAAAAATTTATTGGAATAGTCTGTTGTAAATTGTCCACAAAAATTAACAAATGTGTTTAATTGTAAATACAATTATTGGTATTTACCATTTAGCATATTCTGCATAATTGCAGTTTAGTTGAAACACGGCCCCCTCTTATACAAAATTTGTTTAAGGGCAAATCTCAATATAAGGGCAATGACATTTTGGTGGACTGCCAAATAAAAATGGCTTTTCGGGCCATTTGTATGAAATATAGATTCCTGATCCTCTTCTGTATCCACAAAATACTTCTTACAATGTTTACACCCATTATTGTCTCGGGTAATCAGCTGGGCACATTCAGCCCTCAGTTGTGATCAATCCATATATGCCAATCCCAATTTTGTTAGCTTGAAAATATGCTTTTATTAGCCAATTAGTAACACATTAAAATACATTGTAGTCTTGTAACTGTTCTGGTTTCACAGAAAACCTGCCCAAATGTTACTGGCCATATAAACCAATTCAAAAAACAATTATTATTTTTATTCTTTTTATTTCGTGAAATTTTGTCAAATAATTGATTTTATTACGAAAAATTGAAATTTGTTATGGGAAAAAAACTTTTAATGGAAAAATTAATTTTAATGGGGGGGAAAAGGTTATTAGTGGAGTTGTGGGAGGAAGTCAAAAAACAAAAACATTTTTTGGAAATTGACTCCGAAAACCTCGCTTAGATAGGTGCTTAGGAAATGATCTTAACTAAAGAAAACAAGTTAAATTTTAAAAAATCTGGTCCAGTATTTCTGAAATTCTAAAAAATTTCCCCCAATGTTTAAATCCCCCATAGAAACATCTTCACTTCTCCGTGTGAAGATTGTCTATGGGGATTTAATTTAAATGGGGAAATTTTGGTAAATTTTTGTTTTTCGCAATAAAATTCTAAATAATTTTACCAAATTTGATTCACGAAATAAAAAGAAAGGCTCATTTCTTAAAATTTTCCTTTAATTTGTAATATTAATCGAAAAAAATAATGGATTTTGAACTTGTTGTTTTAAAATATGGCCGTTAAAATTTGGGTGTGCAGCTTTCGTGAAACAAGATCTAAGTAGTATATAAGTAGTCAAAATGATACAAGTTTATTTGTGGATGAAAAATTGCACTCAAACAATCCTCTTTTGAGAGCCAACATACGTGTGGAAAGTAGGTGAATTTTTATCGTCCAAAATGATGACATAAACCAAGAATGAGAATTTTTTTGTTCTTCGTATGTATTCCACAATTATGGTTGACGAAAAACATCCACCTATTTGTGACCAAAACGGACGCCAGTTTGTTACTCAATACCAAGTCCAATGTGTATGTCGTTACGAATTGTGGATAACTTTGTGTCCCAATAGTGTAAGATGATTTTCGTCCCAATAGTGGATACCATTGCAAAAATCAGGCAAAAAATCATCCACAAATTGGGACGAAAAACATCCACAATTGTACTAACCAAAAAAAAAAAAAAAAAATCGAAAAAAAAATCCAAAATAAAATGAAATAAAAATAAAAAATGGACAAAATACCAATGAGAATTATACACAATTTGGACCAAATCAATCCACAATTGGACGAGAGTTATCCACAATTAGGGCACGATATCCACAATTAAACTTAGTAGTACAAAAGACGATTTATTTCCGCCCGATAGTGGTATGGGGTTCTAGTACATTCTGCACGGAGCCCAATTGAATTTGGTTTCTGTTGTTAATGTATCCACAAATTGGGGAACGAAAAAACATCCACAATTTGTAACTACCAAAATTGAAAGAAAAAAAAATCAAATAAAATTATGAAATAAAATGAAAAATTGACCAAAGTACTATGGATAATATCCACAATTGGGACGAAGACATCCCACTAATTGGGAAGTCGCGAAGTAATCCACAATTGGGGACACTGAAATAATCCACAATTAAACACTTAGTAGTACAAAAGACGATGTTTTATTCCGTCCCGATAGTGGATTGGGGATTCTAGTAACATTCTCCCTGAGCCACAAATTGGTTGAGGCCCAATTTTTGGACGGCAACTCGCCCCCACCGCAATAATCGCCAAAAGGACCAAGGTTCGTTCTCGTTTCCTCGCCTCGGCACATCCACCAATTCGAACACGCCCAATTGAAGAATATGTTTCCCATTAGGAATAGACAGAAATAAATTGAATACAAGGAATAGCGAAAACCAATGCCGGCAAGGGTTTCGAAAGCCCAAGCCATCAAATCTTCGTAAGACACATGGGTCGCAAGAAATCCCGTGCAGAACCTCCCACGAGAGAGTGTCCCGGATGTTGGAGGGAAGTTAGCCACCTAAAACAAGACTCTCTGGCAACAGATCAGCTTCGAAAGGTTGTTTCCCCGAGGGGGCAGAAGATCAGAACCACGGGTGGGTGGGTCGCAAAGAATAAGGCTGCGACCAGGAAGAGGATCCTTGGTACTGGAGAGGTGGGTGGTAGAGTTTGGTATGGGAGGAGGTGGCTATCCTACGGGTGATGGAAAACCTTCCGCGAGGGGATGGGCACGAGACACGGTCGAACGACGACCCGACGAGATCGATTGGGGGGGGGAACAAGATCTCGGATCTGTAGAGAGAGAGATTCTGCAAACATTTTTGCAAAAATGTGCACATTTTTGCACTCTAGCCCAGTTTACCCCAACGGCAAACAAAACAGCCCAGAAAATACCTCTCCCAAGAGACAAACTGGAAATAATGATACCACAATTTGTGTATTTGGACACATTTTGGGGAAAAGTGTTAGAAAAAATTAATTTTCGTCTCCCAAGTGACAAAACAGAAATAATGATACACACAATTTGTGTAAATTTTGGACACATTTAGGGAAAAGTGTATAAAACAATTCGTCTCCCACAAGAGACAAACAGAAATGAATACACAATTTAGTGTATTTATGGACACATTTGGGTAAAAGTTAAAACGTAGAAAAACAATTCGTTTCTCCCAAGAGACAAACTGAAAATGTTGCAAACCCAATTATTTGTGTTTAATTTGGACTCAATTTGGGAAAGACAGTTTGGAAAAGAGGCTCGCAATTCAAAGGAATACCTTTTTTCTCTCAGAGCTGCGAACACACGACTCGGCAATTTCTTCGTTTTCGTGTTTCTACTGGCCAGCGCCTTCTCTAAGATCATGCAACATCCGGAGATTGTTAAGCCACCGCACATCGTTTTTCGCTTGGGGGGTGGGGCCATCCGGACACGAGGTGTGGCCGGTTGCCTTAGCTTAGGGACCGATGCATGGGGAAAAAGTCTTTCCTCCGCAACCATCGCAACAATAAGCGCAGGCGGACTACAACCCCATTTTTTATTTCGTTTCTCAGGTGTCGCGCCAAGTTGTACTTTTTTGGCAAATGACTCTACCCCACCCACTTTTATTCGCACCTCCAATTTTCCCAACAATAGTGGTTTTGTTGTGTCTAATTGGCGAGCAAAAATATTTTGGAAAAGATCGAAAAACCTCTCTCCAAAGGAGGTAAGAAAAAATGATACCACCCAACCCAATTGTCCCACATTTGGGACTTTTTGGGAAACGTCGAATGAAAAAATCGTTCTCCCTCCACGAAGCAAAACAAAATCTTAGACCCACACCGAAAAACAGAAAAAACCTCTCCCAAATGAGTAGGTAGAAAGACAACTCGTAAAAGAACAACTCGGAAATACAACTCGTAAAAGACAATTTCGAAAAAAGACAAAGAACTTTTTTTTGTATTTTTTTCCCAAAAAAAGGTCTAACTCCATGTAAGAAACGGGTGTCGCTACTACCAGAGTTGCTGGGTGTACCGGGTAGTCGCTAGTTTTTTTCCCTTCTTCTTCACGGCCGTAACCGGACATGTTTTTGCGGAGTGCACGGAACTGGGCGTCGGTGTGTCTGTTTTGCTCATTCCAGAGTCTACAGGCCTCTAGACCCTACGAATGGGTAACAGTGGTTTCTGCAGACCGCGTTTACGCCAACCACCGCTACACCCCCAGCCACCCACTTCGCATTCTCTCACGGTTTCTCCTCCATACGTCGTTGCACCTCCCACCACCCCGGATTCCGGTCTGGCACTCTTCATTCCTCCGGGTTCACTAGCTCGTCGTTTCTTCGGGGACACTCGGAAATCGGCATCGTCGAAAATTGGTCGTCCAAACAGTTCTACGTTCCAACGCGTCCAACCGGTTCTCCAAAACGTTCTCTCCATGTCCCGGAGACCAGGCCGCGGTCGATTTTGTTTCGAACGAAGCTGGCTGTTTAACGTTTTGATACATTCATTGCAGTATGATCCGTGGGGAACTCTGGGTTGGGGCCCGCAAAACCAGGCCAGGAGCGGACACCCTGATGTAACTACGGGGGTGTAGGGGTTTCTTGTTTACTTCGGGGGTTTTTTTCTTCGGGTTTTGTACTACGATTCCGCATCCACATCGTCCCAGAATTTTTTTCGAAAAGTCTGGCACTGCCGATCCCGTAACTTCTTTTTTGTTTCGTCTGGACCGTCTACTTTCTTCCCGGCGGGCGGAAATAATTTCTCGAAAATATTTTTTTTCCCTAGGACAATAGGTTTAGGTTTTTGGCATGTTTTTGCAAAATAGCTTTTCTATCTATAGAGGGGGACCCATTTTGTCCAACATGGAATTCCCAAATCGTTATCGAAAATGCTCGAAAGATGCTTGCTCGGGGTTGCTCGGATTGCGCGGCCTGATTGCTCTGGGACATTGCGCGCCAAGGAAATCCTACCGTATTCCGCTCGGGGAAGGTCGAAATGCCTGCCTCGCATTACCCAAGGGGGCTCGGGTTGTTCTCCTTTTTCTAGCCAACAAGGATAGCAAAAAATAGAAATGCCTGGGAAGCCAAATCTGGGCACCCAGAGAACCCGAGGCCCCCTGGGAATCGCGAGCATGGCAATTCGACCTTTCTGTTTGTCTCTTGGGAGAGGGTTTTATCTGGTGCTTTTGTTTGCCGTTGGGGTGGTGTAAAACTGGTGCTAGTGGCAAAAAATTTGTGCAGAATCTCCACCTTCTCATACATATCGAGATCTTGTCCAACTCGATTCTCGTCGTCGTTTCGTTCTCGTGTCTCGCTCCCTCCGGAGGTTTTTCCATCCCGTAGGGCTAGCCACCTCCTCCCTTCCAACTTCTACCAACCACCTCCTCCTCTCCAGTTACCAGGATTCCTTTCCATTTCCTGGGTCGCAGCCTTATCTTCTTGCTGACCCCTCCGTGGTTCTATCTTCTGGCCCCCTCCGTGACGGGAACCTGATTCTTTCGAGGCTATGGTTGCCAGAGATGTCTTGTAGGTGGCAAACTTGCCCTTCCACATCCGGGGAAAACATCTCTCGTGGGGGAGGTTCTGCACACGGGGTTTCTTGCGACCCATGTGTTTCTTCGAATGATTTGCGGGTTTGTCGAAACCCTTGTCCGCATGTTTTTCGCATTCCCTTCGTATGGCATTGTATCTGTCTATTCCTCCAATGGGAAAAACATATCTTCAATTGGGCGTTCTTACGATCGATGGTGGGATGTGCCGTGGCGAAACGAGACGAGGTGGGTGGCGAGTTGCTTGTGGGGAATCCTCCAAAAATTGTGGGCTTCCGTGCTGAATGTACTAGAAATCCCAATCCACTATCGGGCGGGAAAACATCTGTCTTTTGTACTACAAGTTGTAATTGGTGGATATCGTGTCCCAATTGTGGATACTCGCCGATTCAACTAGTGGGATGGTGCTTCTTCGTACCCAATTCGTGGATATTCTCATTGTATTTTATGGTTTTTTTCCCATATTTTAGTCATAATTTTGGTGATTTTTTTTTTTTTATCAAATTTTGGTAGTTACAATTGTGGATAGTTTTCGTTTCGTCCCTCCAATTGTGGATACATAAACAAGCAAAGAAACAATTGTGGTACCGTAGCAGAATGTACTATAACCCCATTCCACTATCGGGCGGAAAAAAAACATCGTCTTTTTTGTACTACAAGTTTTAAGTTGTGGATATCCGTTGCCCCCAATTGTGGATACTCTCCGTCCAATTGTGGGGATAGATTTTGGTCCCAATTGTGTAATTATTCTCATTGTATTTTGGTCAATTTATTTTTGGTGACTTTTGATTTGTTTTTTTTGGTTAGTACAATTGTGGGATGTTTTCCGTCCCAATTGTGGATTGGTTTTTTGCCGATTTTTCTTTGCAAATGTATCCACTATTGGGACGAAATCATACACTTTATTGGGACCACAATACCAACAAAGTATCCCACAATTACGTATACCGATAGTTAACACAAGTTGGACTTGACTTTTAGTACAACTGGGCCGCCATTTTGGTCACAATAGTGGGATGTTTTTACGTACCCAATTGTGGATACATTACGTAGAGAAAACAAAATTTCTTCTATTTCTTAGGTATGTCATATTTTTACTCATATTTTGGAGATAAAAATTCACCTACTTTCCAACACGTAAGTTGTTGGCTCCAAAAGGAGGATGTTGTGTGCAATTTTTATTTCTCCATCCACAAATAAACTTGTAATCTCATTTTGACCTTCTTATATGACTAAACTGACTTAATAATGGTTTTACTAATTGGCAATAATCTTTTATTTCAGCAATAAAAAGGGAAAATTGGGATTTGCATATATGGCTTGATTTGACACTTGTGTGCAGAATGTGCCAGCTGAATCCGAGACAATCAATTGGTGTAAACACATTGTAAGAATGTATTTTGTCAAGTCATCTTGGCCCATGTGATGGTTATTAAATTACATTCGACATTTGGGATTTGTGTCAGATTACTGCCCCCGGAGGAAATGTTTCCTCCTAGAAGTGATGGGCCACCATATAACCACTGTCTGTTCCATGTTTAATAGCCCTTCAACACATTAAATTGACGAAATTCCATCAAATATTGATTGTATTGCGAAAAATAAATAAATGTGAATTTAACATGGGCTGGCTAGATAGCTTGGAAATGATGTAACTAATAAAACAAGTCAGACTTTGACAATCGGTCCACAAATTCCAAAATTATTTTTTTAAACTAGCTGGCCGCGGCCAATAAAAATTTACCCCCTCCATTCTAATCATATGATTAGATGGAGGGGGTAATAAAAAAAAAATTCTTCATTTATTGATGCTTTCAGGCATATTTAATGTATTTATAGACCTCGGTCCGTTACTTCAACCTGTGGCCGTTGCCTGCATGTCGTGCCCACTGAGGCTTTGATATACCGAAAAACTTTAACCAAAAACATTAACCCGGAAAAATATGGTCCAACGTAGATCTGTGGCCTGTTTCAAAATAAAGTTTGTAAGACAAAAGAAGAAATCATTAAAAAGTTAATTTTCACAATAACGTGATTCAAGAATGCTGCTATTTTCTGCTTACTGGTAGGCTACCCATTTTTCGTCTGTACCCATTTTCCCGGACACCCTCGTAAATGCTTAATTCTGCATTTTCACACGAGATTTTTATTCTTGGTCATTAATGTGGTAATTTCCAGTTGTCAGGTGCGAAGATTTCCAAGAAAAATTAGTAAAACTATTAAATTGAACTGTTTTCATACCTGCCAACTTCTGTTGACACCTGTATGACGTGGGGAACACTCCATGTCGGTGCGCATGCGCGTGGGACATATATATCTGAGGCGCTTACGGGGGGAAATTAAATAGAATAAGCATTTAAGTACAACATGTTAATAAACGTTACAAATACACGTACTAGAAAACAATCAAATGAACTGTGAGTTATTCACTGAATTTAGCTTAAAATGCAAAGTAAGAAAAGATTGATTTTCCCGGGGACCCTATCACAAGTTTTTTCTAATCCAAGCGAGACAGTCTCTTTGAAGTAATACATGCAATAATTGCCATCATTTGATCAATACCATACAGTATTAATGACTTTCACTGTAATTTTGCAGTGTTAGCTTAACAAAAAGTAAATATCACGGAAAATCGTAGTGTCCGGAAAAATGGGTCTCCTGTATTTTAATTGGCCTTTTAATTACCCCTTTTCGGGCCCCATTATCAGCAGTTACCTCCCACTATGCTAATGAATTTTATGTTATTCTATGTAAGGCGAGCCGACGTATTTGTTAATGTAAGAAAAATCACGGTCAGATGTAAACTTTTAAAATTATTGCGAAAAAATTATTGGGACGAAAACATCCACTATTGTGACCAAAACGGCGCCAGTTGTACTACAAGTCCAATTGTGTATATCGTTACGAATTGTGGATACTTGTGTCCCAATAGTGTATGATTTCGTCCCAATAGTGGATACATTGCAAAAATCGGCAAAAACATCCACAATTGGGACGAAAACATCCACAATTGTACTACCAAAAAAAAATAATAAAAATCACCAAAATATGACAAAATATGACAAAATACAATGAGAATATACACAATTGGGACCAAATCATCCACAATTGGACGAGAGTATCCACAATTGGGCACAATATCCACAATTAAACTTGTAGTACAAAAGACGATGTTTTCGCCCGATAGTGGATGGGGTTCTAGTACATTCTGCACGGAGCCACAATTGTTTCTGTTGTATGTATCCACAATTGGGACGAAAACATCCACAATTGTACTACCAAAATTGAAGAAAAAAAAATCACCAAAATATGACAAAATATGACAAAGTACAATGAGAATATCCACAATTGGGACGAAGACATCCACTATTGAACGCGAGTATCCACAATTGGGACACGATATCCACAATTAAACTTGTAGTACAAAAGACGATGTTTTCGCCCGATAGTGGATGGGATTCTAGTACATTCTGCACGGAGCCACAATTTTTGGAGGATTCCCCCACGCAACTCGCCACCTCGTCTCGTTTCGCCTCGGCACATCCACAATCGAACGCCCAATTGAAGATATGTTTCCCATTGGAATAGACAGATACAATGCCATACAAGGAATGCGAAACATGCGGCAAGGGTTTCAACAAGCCCGCAAATCTTCGAAGACACATGGGTCGCAAGAACCCGTGCAGACCTCCCACGAGAGAGTGTCCCGGATGTGGAGGGAAGTTTGCCACCTACAAGACTCTCTGGCAACATCGCTCGAACAGGTGTCCCGAGGGGGCAGAAGATAGAACCACGGAGGGTAGCAAGAAGAAGGCTGCGACCAGGAAGAGGATCCTGGTACTGGAGAGGAGGGTGGTAGAGTTGGAGGAGGAGGTGGCTAGCCTACGGGATGGAAAACCTCGCGAGGGAGCGAGACACGAGAACGACGACGACGAGATCGATTGGACAGATCTCGATCTGTAGAGAGAGAGATTCTGCACATTTTTGCACATTTTTGCACTAGCCAGTTTACCCCAACGGCAAACAAAACACCAGAAAACCTCTCCCAAGAGACAAACAGAAATGATACACACATTTGTGTATTTGGACACATTTGGGAAAAGTGTAGAAAAAATTCGTCTCCAAGAGACAAACAGAAAATGATAACACACATTTGTGTAATTTTGGACACATTGGGAAAAGTGTAGAAACAATTCGTCTCCCAAGAGACAAACAGAAATGATACACACATTTGTGTATTTGGACACATTTGGGAAAAGTGTAGAAACAATTCGTCTCCCAAGAGACAAACAGAAATGATACACACATTTGTGTATTTGGACACAATTTGGGAAAGACGAGTTTTGGAAAAAGAAGGCGCTCGCATCTACAAGACCTTTTCTCGCAGAGCGCGAACACACGACTCGGCAATTTCTCGTTTTCGTGTTTCTACGGCCAGCGCCTTCTCTAGATCTGCAATCCGGAGTTGTAGCCGCACGTTTTCGCTTGGGGGGCCATCCGGACACGAGGTGTGGCCGTGCCTAGCTAGGGACCGTGCATGGGAAAAAGTCTTTCCGCAACCATCGCACAAGAAGCGCGGCGGACTACACCCATTTTTTCGTTTCTCGTGTCGCGCCAAGTTGTACTTTTTGGCAAAGACTCTACCACACTTTTCGCACTCCATTTTCCCAATAGTGTTTTGTGTCTAATTGGGCGCAAAAATATTTTGGAAAAGATCGAAAACCTCTCTCCAAAGGAGGTAGAAAAATGATACCACCCAATTGTCCACATTTGGACTTTTGGGAAAGTCGAAGAAAAATCGTCTCCCAAGAGCAAAACAAAATCTAGACCACACCGACACAGAAAACCTCTCCCAAAGGAGGTAGAAAGACAACTCGAAAAGACAACTCGGAAATACAACTCGAAAAGACAATTCGAAAAAGACAAAGAACTTTTTTTCCAAAAAAGGCTACTCCATGTAGAACGGGTCGCTACTACCAGAGTGCTGGTGTACGGAGTCGCTAGTTTTTTCCTTCGGCGTACCGGACTGTTTTGCGGAGTGCACGAACTGGGCGTCGGTGTCTGTTTTGCTCTTCCAGTCTACAGGCCTCTAGACCCACGAATGGGAACAGTGGTCTGCAGACCGCGTACGCCACCACCGCTACACCCAGCCACCACTTCGCATTCTCTACGGTTCTCCAGACGTCGTGCACCTCCCACCCGGATTCCGTCTGGCACTCTTCTTCCTCCGGGCACTCGTCTTTCTTCGGACACTCGGAATCGGCATCGTCGAAAATGCGTCCAACAGTCTACGTTCCAACGCGTCCAACCGGTTCTCCAAACGTCTCTCCATGTCGGACAGGCGCGTCGATTCTTCGAACGAGCTGGCGTTTCGTACATCTTGCAGTAGATCCGTGGGGAACTCGGTGGGGCCCGCAAAACCAGGCGCGGACACCCTGTGTACTACGGGGGTAGGGGTTTGTTTTCTTGTTCGGGGTTTTGGGGTTTCTTCGGGTTTTGTACTACGTTCCGCATCAACATCGTCCCAGATTTTTCGAAGTCTGGCACTGCCGATCCCGTACTTCTTTTTTGTTTCGTCGGCCGTCGACTTTCCACGGGCGGAAATAATTTCTCGAATATTTTCCGGAGACAAGTAGGTTTTTGGCATGTTTGCAAAATAGCTTTTCTATCTAGAGAGGGGGACATTTGTCCAACATGGAATTCCCAAATCGTTCGAAATGCTCGAAATGCTTGCTCGGGGTGCTCGGATTGCGCGCCAGATTGCTCGGATTGCGCGCCAGGAAATCCAGTCGCTCGGGAAGGTCGAAAAAATGCCTGCTCGCGATTCCAGGGGGCTCGGGTTCTCCTTTTCTAGCCAACAAGGATAGCAAAAATAGAAATCCTGGGAAGCAAACTGGGCACCCAGAGAACCCGAGCCCCCTGGGAATCGCGAGCAGGCATTTCGACCTTCTGTTTGTCTCTTGGGAGAGGTTTTCTGGTGTTTTGTTTGCCGTTGGGGGTAAACTGGCTAGTGCAAAAATGTGCAGAATCTCTCTCTCTACAGATCGAGATCTGTCCAATCGATCTCGTCGTCGTCGTTCTCGTGTCTCGCTCCCTCGCGAGGTTTTCCATCCCGTAGGCTAGCCACCTCCTCCTCCAACTCTACCACCCTCCTCTCCAGTACCAGGATCCTCTTCCTGGTCGCAGCCTTCTTCTTGCTACCCTCCGTGGTTCTATCTTCTGCCCCCTCGGGACACCTGTTCGAGCGATGTTGCCAGAGAGTCTTGTAGGTGGCAAACTTCCCTCCACATCCGGGACACTCTCTCGTGGGAGGTCTGCACGGGTTCTTGCGACCCATGTGTCTTCGAAGATTTGCGGGTTTGTCGAAACCCTTGCCGCATGTTTCGCATTCCTTGTATGGCATTGTATCTGTCTATTCCAATGGGAAACATATCTTCAATTGGGCGTTCGATTGTGGATGTGCCGAGGCGAAACGAGACGACGGTGGCGAGTTGCGTGGGGGAATCCTCCAAAAATTGTGGCTCCGTGCAGAATGTACTAGAATCCCATCCACTATCGGGCGAAAACATCGTCTTTTGTACTACAAGTTTAATTGTGGATATCGTGTCCCAATTGTGGATACTCGCGTTCAATAGTGGATGTCTTCGTCCCAATTGTGGATATTCTCATTGTATTTTGTCATATTTTGTCATATTTTGGTGATTTTTTTTTTTCAATTTTGGTAGTACAATTGTGGATGTTTTCGTCCCAATTGTGGATACATACAACAGAAACAATTGTGGCTCCGTGCAGAATGTACTAGAACCCCATCCACTATCGGGCGAAAACATCGTCTTTTGTACTACAAGTTTAATTGTGGATATCGTGCCCAATTGTGGATACTCTCATCCAATTGTGGATGATTTGGTCCCAATTGTGTATATTCTCATTGTATTTTGTCATATTTTGGTGACTTTTGTTGTTTTTTTTGGTAGTACAATTGTGGATGTTTTCGTCCCAATTGTGGATGTTTTTGCCGATTTTTGCAATGTATCCACTATTGGGACGAAATCATACACTATTGGGACACAAGTATCCACAATTCGTACCGATATACACAATTGGACTTGTAGTACAACTGGCGCCATTTTGGTCACAATAGTGGATGTTTTCGTCCCAATTGTGGATACATACGAGAGAAACAAAATTCTCATTCTTGTATGTCATATTTTCTCATATTTTGGAGATAAAAATTCACCTACTTTCCACACGTATGTTGGCTCAAAAGAGGATGTTGTGTGCAATTTTTCATCCACAAATAAACTTGTATCATTTTGACTCTTATATACTACTGACTATAATGTGTTACTAATGGCAATAAGCATATTTCAGCAAGAAAATGGGATTGGCATATATGGCTTGATGACACTGTGCTGATGTGCCAGCTGATCCGAGACAATAATGGGTGTAAACATTGTAAGAAGTATTTTGTCAGTCAGCTGGCCATGTGATGTATTATATACATTCGACATTTGGGATTTGTGTCAGATTACTGCCCCCGGAGGAAATGTTTCCTCCTAGAAGCTGATGGGCCACCATATAACCACTGTCTGTTCCATGTTTAATAGCCCTTCAACACATTAAATTGACGAAATTCCATCAAATATTGATTGTATTGCGAAAAATAAATAAATGTGAATTTAACATGGCTGGCTAGATAGCTTGGAAATGATGTAACTAATAAAACAAGTCAGACTTTGACAATCGGTCCACAAATTCCAAAATTATTTTTTTAAACTAGCTGGCCGCGGCCAATAAAAATTTACCCCCTCCATCTAATCATATGATTAGATGGAGGGGGTAAAAAAAAATTCTTCATTTATTGATGCTTTCAGGCATATTTAATGTATTTATAGACCTCGGTCCGTTACTTCAACCTGTGGCCGTTGCCTGCATGTCGTGCCCACTGAGGCTTTGATATACCGAAAAACTTTAACCAAAAACATTAACCCGGAAAAATATGGTCCAACGTAGATCTGTGGCCTGTTTCAAAATAAAGTTTGTAAGACAAAAGAAGATCATTAAAAAGTTAATTTTCACAATAACGTGATTCAAGAATGCTGCTATTTTCTGCTTACTGGTAGGCTACCCATTTTTCGTCTGTACCCATTTTCCCGGACACCCTCGTAAATGCTTAATTCTGCATTTTCACACGAGATTTTTATTCTTGGTCATTAATGTGGTAATTTCCAGTTGTCAGGTGCGAAGATTTCCAAGAAAAATTAGTAAAACTATTAAATTGAACTGTTTTCATACCTGCCAACTTCTGTTGACACCTGTATGACGTGGGGAACACTCCATGTCGGTGCGCATGCGCGTGGGACATATATATCTGAGGCGCTTACGGGGGGAAATTAAATAGAATAAGCATTTAAGTACAACATGTTAATAAACGTTACAAATACACGTACTAGAAAACAATCAAATGAACTGTGAGTTATTCACTGAATTTAGCTTAAAATGCAAAGTAAGAAAAGATTGATTTTCCCGGGGACCCTATCACAAGTTTTTTCTAATCCAAGCGAGACAGTCTCTTTGAAGTAATACATGCAATAATTGCCATCATTTGATCAATACCATACAGTATTAATGACTTTCACTGTAATTTTGCAGTGTTAGCTTAACAAAAAGTAAATATCACGGAAAATCGTAGTGTCCGGAAAAATGGGTCTCCTGTATTTTAATTGGCCTTTTAATTACCCCTTTTCGGGCCCCATTATCAGCAGTTACCTCCCACTATGCTAATGAATTTTATGTTATTCTATGTAAGGCGAGCCGACGTATTTGTTAATGTAAGAAAAATCACGGTCAGATGTAAACTTTTAAAATTATTGCGAAAAAATTATTGGGACGAAAACATCCACTATTGTGACCAAAACGGCGCCAGTTGTACTACAAGTCCAATTGTGTATATCGTTACGAATTGTGGATACTTGTGTCCCAATAGTGTATGATTTCGTCCCAATAGTGGATACATTGCAAAAATCGGCAAAAAAAAACATCCACAATTGGGACGAAAACATCCACAATTGTACTACCAAAAAAAAAAAAAAAAAAATCACAATTTGTACTACCAAAAAAAATAAATAAAAATCACCAAAAATATGACAAAATATGACAAAATACAATGAGAATATACACAATTGGGACCAAATCATCCACAATTGGACGAGAGTATCCACAATTGGGCACGATATCCACAATTAAACTTGTAGTACAAAAGACGATGTTTTCGCGATAGTGGATGGGGTTCTAGTACATTCTGCACGGAGCCACAATTGTTTCTGTTGTATGTATCCACACAATTGGGACGAAAACATCCACAATTGTACTACCAAAATTGAAGAAAAAAAAATCACCAAAATAGACAAAATATGACAAAGTACAATGAGAATATCCACAATTGGGACGAAAGACATCCACTATTGAACGCGAGTATCCACAATTGGGACACGATATCCACAATTAAACTTGTAGTACAAAAGACGATGTTTTCGCCCGATAGTGGATGGGATTATTCTAGTACATTCTGCACGGAGCCACAATTTTTGGAGGATTCCCCCACGCAACTCGCCACCGACCTCGTCTCGTTTCGCCTCGGCACATCCACAATCGAACGCCCAATTGAAGATATGTTTCCCATTGGAATAGACAGATACAATGCCATACAAGGAATGCGAAACATGCGGCAAGGGTTTCGACAAGCCCGCAAATCTTCGAAGACACATGGGTCGCAAGAACCCGTGCAGACCTCCCACGAGAGAGTGTCCCGGATGTGGAGGGAAGTTTGCCACCTACAAGACTCTCTGGCAACATCGCTCGAACAGGTGTCCCGAGGGGGCAGAAGATAGAACCACGGAGGGTAGCAAGAAGAAGGCTGCGACCAGGAAGAGGATCCTGGTACTGGAGAGGAGGGTGGTAGAGTTGGAGGAGGAGGTGGCTAGCCTACGGGATGGAAAACCTCGCGAGGGAGCGTGGGGAACACTCCATGTCGGTGCGCATGCGCGTGGGACATATATATCTGAGGCGCTTACGGGGGGAAATTAAATAGAATAAGCATTTAAGTACAACATGTTAATAAACGTTACAAATACACGTACTAGAAAACAATCAAATGAACTGTGAGTTATTCACTGAATTTAGCTTAAAATGCAAAGTAAGAAAAGATTGATTTTCCCGGGGACCCTATCACAAGTTTTTTCTAATCCAAGCGAGACAGTCTCTTTGAAGTAATACATGCAATAATTGCCATCATTTGATCAATACCATACAGTATTAATGACTTTCACTGTAATTTTGCAGTGTTAGCTTAACAAAAAGTAAATATCACGGAAAATCGTAGTGTCCGGAAAAATGGGTCTCCTCCTGTATTTTAATTGGCCTTTTAATTACCCCTTTTCGGGCCCCATTATCAACAGTTACCTCCCACTATGCTAATGAATTTTATGTTATTCTATGTAAGGCGAGCCGACGTATTTGTTAATGTAAGAAAAATCACGGTCAGATGTAAACTTTTAAAATTATTGCGAAAAAAACGTGAATTTCGGCCGGAAATGGGTCGCCTACCAGTACATGTACAAATCACCAAGTGTGAACACATCCACTAAAGATTTGCCAATATCGGTGATCAGCGCATATGTTCTTGTTTCAATTTTGTGCATGTACTTACAAACTTCATACTCATAGCAGGGATTCCACTGGGAAAAAAAATTGCCACTTCAAAAAATTGGCGATAAAAAATTACAATTTTCGAAAAAAAAATTAAAAAAATCAATAATTGTTTTTATCGCCAATTGTTTATTTTTATCGCCAACTGCGAAAGTGGTGATCGCCAGCGGAATCCCTGTCATAGTCATATGAAGCCTATTTAAATAGGCCCCTGATTACTAAACATAGCAAGTGAAAGTGAACAGGTTTAACATCCCAGGAACAGCAACGTCATATAGAGATGGGACCACAGTTTAAAGTCTCATCCGACTGATCGACCAGTGGGACGGAAATACCATGTAAGTATTTTCACGCCTTAGTAGGGTGAAGATTGAACTCACAACCTCCAGTATTGAAATCCAATTCCATATCCCCTAGGCCACGAACAATCCCTACGAAACATAGAAACACTAAAAAATGTTACAATATTAATAAAACACCTGGTACATTTTGTATTAAACTGATCAAAATGTGGCAGCCCGTGGACAGATGGACTGACGGACACTGACCTTTCAAGTGAAGATAGTCATGGTGGTCAGGGCAGGTGTTCTCCAACAGGTCTTCCAGCAATAGTTTGTACCTGTAATACATGGTTGATGGGACATCATTTTCGAGGTCAATTGAACCCTTTAACCCTACACCATAAAGCCAACATTTGCAAACACTGTAGATCCAGATGAGCCGGCTCGTAACGAGCCGTCTCATCAGGATCTGCAGTGCTTGTCATTATTTTTAAGATTTGAAAAATACCTCTTTGCAATTAAACATGTAATTTGGAATAGTCTAAAATGAACATGGAAAAAGAGTAAAAAAAAATTTTGAAGTGATTTTTTTTCGAAAATTGTATTTTTTTTCTCGCCAATTGTTTATTTTTATCTCCAATTGCGAAAGTGGCGATCGCCAGCGGAATCCCTGCATATCTACAATAAATTAGTGTGCAGCGTCACCTATGACCCTACTGACCTAGCTATCCGCTATATGACGGTGATGAGCAACACACCAAGTTTCAGCCCCATATTCTTCAGTCACAGCCACATATCTACGTTATAGCATTGGACACTACTGACCTAGCTATCCGCTATATGACGGTGATGAGCAACACACCAAGTTTCAACCCCATATTCTCCAGTCACAGCCACATATTTACATTATAGCATTGGACCCTACTGACCTAGCTATCCGCCATATGACGGTGATGAGCAACGCGCCAAGTTTCAGCCGCATATTCTCCAGTCACAGCCACATATTTACATTATAGCATTGGACCCTACTGACCTCGGTATCCGCTGTATGACGGTGATGAGCAACGCGCCAAGTTTCAGCCGCAATTCTCCAGTCACACCGAAGCCACATATTTGACGTTATACGCATTGGACATACTGACCTTGGTATCCGCTGTATGACGGTGATGAGCAACGCGCCAAGTTTCAGCCCCATATTCTCCAGTCACAGCCACATATCTACGTTATAGCATTGGACCCTACTGACCTTGGTATCCGCTGTATGACGGTGATGAGCAACGCGCCAAGTTTCAGCCCCATATTCTTTAGTCACAGCCACATATTTACATTATAGCATTGGACCCTACTGACCATGGTATCCGCTATATGACGGTGATGAGCAACGCGCCAAGTTTCAGCCGCATATTCTCCAGTCAAGCCACATATTTACATTATAGCATTGGACCCTACTGACCTTGGTATCCGCTGTATGACGGTGATGAGCAATGCGCCAAGTTTCAGCCGCATATTCTCCAGTCACAGCCACATATTTACATTATAGCATTGGACCCTACTGACCTTGGTATCCGCTGTATGGGGGTTATGTGCAACGCGCCAAGTTTCAGCCCCATATTCTCCAGTCACAGCCACATATCTACGTTATAGCATTGGACACTACTGACCTAGCTATCCGCTATATGACAGTGATGAGCAACGCGCCAAGTTTCAGCCCCATATTCTCCAGTCACAGCCACATATCTACGTTATGGCGTTGGACCCTACTGACCTTGGTATCCGCTGTATGGGGGTTATGAGCAACGCGCCAAGTTTCAGCCCCATATTCTCCAGTCACAGCCACATATTTACGTTATAGCATTGGACCCTACTGACCTAGCTATCCGCTATATGACGGTGATGAGCAACGCGCCAAGTTTCAGCCCCATATTCTCCAGTCACAGCCACATATCTACGTTATAGCAGTGGACCCTACTGACCTTGGTATCCGCTGTATGGGGGTTATGAGCAACGCGCCAAGTTTCAGCCCCATATTCTCCAGTCACAGCCACATATTTACGTTATAGCATTGGACCCTACTGACCTTGGTATCCGCTGTATGGGGGTTATGAGCAACGCGCCAAGTTTCAGCCCCATATTCTCCAGTCACAGCCACATATTTACGTTATAGCATTGGACCCTACTGACCTTGGTATCCGCTGTATGGGGGTTATGAGCAACGTGCCAAGTTTCAGCCCCATATTCTCCAGTCACAGCCACATATTTACGTTATAGCATTGGACCCTACTGACCTAGCTATCCGCTATATGACGGTGATGAGCAACGCGCCAAGTTTCAACCCCATATTCTCCAGTCACAGCCACATATCTACGTTATAGCATTGGACACTACTGACCTAGCTATCCGCTATATGACGGTGATGAGCAACGCGCCAAGTTTCAACCCCATATTCTCCAGTCACAGCCACATATCTACTTTATAGCATTGGACCCTACTGACCTTGGTATCCGCTATATGACGGTGATGAGCAACGCGCCAAGTTTCAGCCCCATATTCTCCAGTCACAGCCACATATTTACGTTATAGCATTGGACCCTACTGACCTTGGTATCCGCTGTATGACGGTGAAGAGCAACGCGCCAAGTTTCAGCCCCATATTCTCCAGTCACAGCCACATATTTACGTTATAGCATTGGACCCTACTGACCTTGGTATCCGCTGTATGACGGTGATGAGCAATGCGCCAAGTTTCAGCCCCATATTCTCCAGTCACAGCAACATATTTATGTTATAGCATTGGACCCTACTGACCTTGGTATCCGCTGTATGACGGTGATGAGCAACGCGCCAAGTTTCAGCCGCATATTCTCCAGTCACAGCCACATATTTACGTTATAGCATTGGACCCTACTGACCTTGGTATCCGCTGTATGACGGTGATGAGCAACGCGCCAAGTTTCAGCCCCATATTCTCCAGTCACAGCAACATATTTACGTTATAGCATTGGACCCTACTGACCTTGGTATCCGCTGTATGACGGTGATGAGCAACGCGCCAAGTTTCAGCCGCATATTCTCCAGTCACAGCCACATATTTACGTTATAGCATTGGACCCTACTGACCTTGGTATCCGCTATATGACGGTGATGAGCAACGCGCCAAGTTTCAACCCCATATTCTCCAGTCACAGCCATATTTTTACGTTATAAGCGTTGGACCCTACTGACCTTGGTATCCGCTGTATGACGGTGATGAGCAACGCGCCAAGTTTCAGCCCCATATTCTCCAGTCACAGCCACATATTTACGTTATAGCATTGGACCCTACTGACCTTGGTATCCGCTGTATGACGGTGATGAGCAACGCGCCAATTTCCAAGTTTCACCCCATACTCCAGTCACAGCGACATATTTACGTTATAGCATTGGACCCTACTGACCTTGGTATCCGCTGTATGGCGGTGATGAGCAACGCGCCAAGTTTCAGCCCCATATTCTCCAGTCACAGCCACATATCTACGTTATTGTGTTGGACCCTACTGACCTGGGTATTCTTTGAATGGGGGTGATGAGCAACGCGCCAAGTTTCAGCCCCATCACTTCAGGCCTCTTCTCTTGTTCCTGCACAAACTTGGCAAACTTTGGGTTCTTCTGCAGGTTTGTCTGTAAACATAAACAAGATTGAGCTGTGACCTTGACTTTGATATTAACTGGGGCAGAAGTTATGGATTAAGCATCGCATGATAGAGGACCGTCAGAGGAATGCATGTGTGAAATATAAAGCAGTTTAACGAAAGATAAATTATGTGAACACATTAAGTATGTAACCATGACCTTGGACGTGAAGGTATAATTGCATCACCAGTGTATATATATTATATATGTAAAAAAAAACACTGCCCATTTTATCCATATCTTGATGAACGAGATCAGCAACATTTGTGAAAATATTATGTGAATAATAGAAAATATATTTTACAGCCAATTTCAAGTAAATTTACCCCAACCTTAGTGAGACAGTTCAAATGAGTGTTCACAACATATGATATTCTGCAGTCTGAATAATTGTTTCTTCTTCTTTAATTTTGAATGAAATGGATCAATACATTTTCACATCAATCTTCCCTGCATAAACATCAACCCTTGCCATGCTGAATTCAACATTGATGCCTGCTGCAATTTGTGTCTCATTAAAAACATGGTCTGACAGCACTTTAGAATCATTTCCATTGGAAATGATTCTATTCTAAAGTGCTGTCAAACCATGTTTTATTTAGAAAGAAGACAAAATATAAAACAACAGCAGACGACAATTTTTGTTCCCAGCATTCTAAGGGTTAATGGTGAATACCTGCAGTGTGGTCGATGCCTGGGCATGGCTGTTGGCAAACATGGAATACAGCTTCAGGAACGGTCCAAGAAACTTGAATGCAGTTCCAATTGTCGTCTGCTCCATGTGTTCTAGCAGCTTTTTGTTCACCTCCAGTATCTGCTCCAGGTTACTGAAGAGCATGCTGTGGTCTTTCTCCGACAAGGTGCAGTTGAAACGAAGAGGGAATTCGAAAAACTGAAATTAAAATATGGTTATAAATTGTAAACAAGCGGAAATAAGTAATCAGAATTTTGTTAAAACCGAATAGGGTTCTTCCTCTTGACATAATAAATAGAGGATTTCAAACAAGTTTCCATTTGATATGAGATTTATGAAACAAGTCACGCACAATTTATGCGTAAAATTGCTGACGAGTCTCATCATAAATCTCATATCAAGAGGAAACTTGGAGACATCTGATACCTTTCAGTGAGAAGACGCCATTGACTATTATTTTCGCATCGATTTGTAAATCTCCATGGAGAGAAATAGTTTTAATACTAGCAATAAAAAATTTATAAATGTGTCATAGTATAGGTTCCAGTTCTTTGTAAGCACTTCATATTACCAAACGGGAGCGCATTTTGACAATTGTAGTGATTTAACTGAATCACCAATGCGGCTTATGACATTTATAATAGATGACGTCAAAACATTGTTGCTTTGTCGCGCCATTAGAGGAGTCATTTGGAACGTCCTCATTTTATTTGTTTGGCATAACGTTGGCACATAGTACGAATATGTAATTATAGTCTGTTTCACGAAAGCTGCCCAAATTTTACGGCTATATAGACAATTCAAAAACAAGATTTCTTTTGATAATATTAAATTAAAGGAAAATTTAAGAATGAGCCTTCTTTTTATTTCGTGAAATATGGTCAAATATTGATTTTATTGCGAAAACAAAATTTCCCCATGTTAAATCCCCATAGACATCTTCAAGATGTCTATGGGGATTTAACATGGGGAAATTTTTTAGAATTTCAGAAATACTGGACCGATTTTTAAAATGTAACTTTTGTTTTCTTAGTTAGATCATTTCCAAGCATCTAGCTAGGTTTTGGAGTCAATTTCCAAATTTTTTTGTTTTTTGACTCCTCCCACAACTCCTCTACCTTTTTCCCCCCATGTTAAATTCCCATAGACAAATCAATTTTTCGTAATAAAATCAATATTTGACCAAATTTCACGAAATAAAAAGAAGGCTCATTCTTAAATTTTTCTTTAATTTAATACTATCAAAATAAATATTGTTTTTGAATTGTTTATATGGCCGTAAAATTTGGGCAGCTTTCCGTGAAACAGACTATAGGGCGATGCGGTAAGCCAATCAAATTCGCTGCAGGTGTTATTACACGTGTGTTTTGTTTGTTTGTTTATTGGTGTTTAACGGCCTATCAACAGCTAAGGTCATGTAAGGCCGTGCAAACAGGTTTGATCCCATTTTAACCTGCTGCATTGGGGGGAAATCAGAACGGAATATTTACATCGAGAACAAACATATTCAGCCCTGAAATTAGAATAACCTGACCTGGTGCCAGGTCCATACCACACCAGTCACTTGGCCCCTTCCCCTGAAATAGGATTACGAATATCGTAATACTCACATAAGGGGTATAACCAGATTCAACTGTCACATACAAAATGCCAAAGATGTATGTGAGGACCAAACCAGGTCTCCAGTCGGGATTCCAGTAAGGATGAACCCCGATCGTTAAATTACCCATCGCGTGCTCCCACCATATATTACACGTTTGTCATATCACATTTATGAAATGTGTTACAGCTTGTCATAACAAGGTTTTCATGTGATAAACATATATACCAAATTGTACGGGCATATACCGTATATAAGGTATTGAGAATCTGCTAATAAATTAGGGCATCATTTTAATAACACACTAGAATTTATGTTCATAGAATATGGATGTTCCACCTACTGCTTTGATAGTTTAGAATGAACAGCTTGGATTGCAAAATAATTGAATTCTGTCCATTCAACAACGTTAAAAGACAATAAAGTCTAAGCTGACAACAGGAAGAAACTAGTATACAGAGCTACAGATAAGGTGTGTATTGGCGTATTTTACGCAATTATTTTAGCTGAATACGCATTGATTATCAAAAGTGGGAGTATAAAATACGCAAAGCAATGTGAAAATACACATTGGTTTTCAAATTCAGTAGTGAAAATACTGTCATAAAGTTGAAAATTGCTTTTCGCAATTCAAATAAGTGAATGTTTAAATTTGATATATGTTTTTATCATTTGTTCCCTATTTAGTAATGAAGAAAATCAATAATCCATTTGTGAAAGTAAAATATGCAATGATTTTGAGATCAGGGGGTATAGTACGCTTTAGACACAAAGCTTATCTGGAGCTCTGGTATATGTGGCTGTGACTCTGGTATATGTGGCTGTGACTCTGGTATATGTGGCTGTGACTGTGACTCTGGTATATGTGGCAGTGACTGTGACTCTGGTATATGTGGCTGTGGGAAAATGGGGCTTATTGGGTTATGCTATCAGTCACAGATCTGAGTAGCCTATTTCATCAACATTGCAAAGTATACTTTACTAGCAAAGTATACTTTGAGGGAGTAATCATTTATTTTTCCTGAAATGCATTATTTCATATAGAACTAACAAATGCATGTATTTCATGATTAAAAGTATGCAGAATTATTATACTGAATTTATTACATTATCACAGCCATAATGGCTGTGATAATGTAATAAATTCAGTATAATAAAAATTAATAAATTTATCATAAAATTGAAAATTTCTCCCTCAAAGTATACTTTGCTACTAAAGTATACTTTGCAATGTTGATGAAATAGGCTACTGATTAGAGTATGCATTGTTTGCCATACAGTCAATGAAACACCCGTAATGCTTCTCACTTATAGTTTTGATCCTTATCAGGGTTCAGGAGTGCACTAGAAGATCAAGTGTGAATATCTATAAATGCCATAAGCCCCATTTCTCCAGTCACAGCCACAGATTGTCCTTCCATGTACAGTAACAGGCAAGCCCAATACCTTCTGAGCCATTTCGAGATGATGCAGATACGTTTTCTCTGTCTCAAACAGCTCGCTGGTGATCATCTTTCTCCTTTTCTCTCTCCGCGTCTCAATCTCCTCAGGATATTTGTATTCAACGTCACTGACCTTGACCTTCGCTGGTGACTCCACTGCACCATTGTCCTCCGCCAACTCAGACAGCACTGGTGTAATAGACATTGGATTGGACTGATTGTTGCTTAACCCATTTCATGATGAGGATGCGCCATAATGTTGTGGAAAATGCTAAATATTTTCTTTATGTATTTAGAAGTACATGCCGTAACCATCATTTGAACCATCTTGTCAAGTGTGTCAGTAATGCTCTTTTCATTGAAACTTATATACATGTACAGAGCTCCAGTTAAGGTGCGTAATTTTATCAATTTGGGTTGAAATTTTGTCATTTCTTCTCCAAAAATGGCAAAGTTGGGAGTGCTTTAGAATCATCTCATTGAGATGATTCTAAAGCACTCACAACCTGCCATTTTTTATGGAGAAATAAGAAAGCTACCCCCAAATTATGCACCTTAACTGGAGCTCTGCATGTACTTATATACTTGTTTACATTACGGGATCACAGAAATTCGAGAAAGTCATGTGACATCATTCAAATTTCACTTCTACTCAGTGTGCGTGATATATTTTATTATTGCATAAAATGCACACTCACAGTTTAATAACAGTGTAATAACTAGGGATTATGTTTGTAAAACATGGGTGTGCCCCTTGGCATACTGGACCATAAAATGGAACAAGAAACGAGGCAAAGCCACAAAACAGCTAAGTGTTTCAGTGACATTTCGAAGGTGACAAAGGTTAAGGTCGTGTTAATGGTGGTGTGAGTGGGTGACAAATGTTCGGGTGTTTCAAGTATCCAAGTATGGAAGCAATCCATCATATCTTAAAGATATTACATGTTGGAGAAACTCTTACAAACTTTGTGACGCAACAAAATGGCAAAGTTTTGTTTGGTTATTGGTGTTTAATGGCCTATCAACAGCTAAGGTCATTTAAGGCTGAGCCAATAGGTTTGGTCCCGTGTTTAACCTGCTGCATTTAGGGCAAAATTAGTGTTTCAGCGACATTTTGAAGGTGACAAAGGTCAAGATCGTGATAATGGTGGTGTGAGTGGGTGACAAAAGTTCAGGTGATTCAAGTGTCCAAGTATCGAAACAATCTGTCACATAATATTGAAGATATTACATGTTTGAGAAACTCTTACAAACTTTTTGACGCAACAAAATGGCTAAGTGTTTCAGCGACATTTTGAAGGTGACCAAGGTCAAGGTCGTGTTAACGGTGGCATGAGTCTGTGACAAAACTTCAGGTGATTCATGTGGCCAAGTATCGAAACAATCATTCGCATAATATTGAAGATATAATATCACATGTTGGAGAAACATTTTTATGTAAATTTAATGCAGACGGACGGACGGAACCTCAACAGCAACGCAATAAGCCCCCCTTGCTATCATATAGGGGGCGTAATAAAGCTTACAATAAGGCAGAAATTCTCGTACACCGGCCCATGCTAAATACATCACGTCCTCACGATAAACTTTCACATCAGCGACCCACTGGGCCAGTGAATTTAGAAAACTGCTGATATTGGCCCGAAAACAATGATATTTAGCATTTGTTTCAGACTGCTAAAAATTGTGAAAGAAACAAATTTTACTTGCCCACTAGGCGAGCTGGCAGTTTATTTCTAATGGCCCAAATCAAATATTTTACTTGTCTGGCACATAGGACCAGTGGTTTATCATGAAGACTGATACCTTTAATCCTAGTCCTGGTGGTCAACATTGCTGCTGTACTCCACGTGTAGCTTAATTTGGAAAACTCAGTATAGGTCACTTCCTATCCTGTCAGCAATCACTCCACTCCAGAAACACTTTAACAGCGGCACATACAGACTGAAAACGTAAGACATTAATTTAGAACACCAGGATAATGTCTTTTATTATACCTCATTGCAATTTCTAGGCATTGCATTGGTCAATTTCATATCACGTGATAAAAATATTCTACTGTGTCACCCGCAGTGGGCAATATTAGAGAAGAATATTACCTCCCCTCCAGAAAATACTCAAAGTGTAATGACGGAAACCGCCAATTTATGGACGTACAGACTCGGCGTTTATCTGAACTAGAAGCCGAAAGCGCATTTTTTCTTGGGTATTTTTTAGACCAGGGAAAGGTCAACTGGGGTGTGTCGCAACAATGCTCTCGCAGTCTTTATGCCTGTAGAGATTTAGGCAGAAAATAAGTCCCTGAATTACAGACATACAAATGAAATAACGAGACAATCGGCTGGTACACCGGTCGTGTCATTCCCGTACAATAGAAGACCGGTACCAGCTCGGCATCAAGTAATATGGCAGATTTTCCAACCAACAAGCAAACAATATATATATCTGTGTCAGGTTACATGAATGTGGTATTTGATTAGGAGCTAACACTGGACACAATCTTATAACTTGCCTGCCTTTGCTTTGAAATAAAAGAATATCTACAGCACATGCCTGACATGTGTCCTGACCTCAAAACACACGAGCCCAGTCACACAAACCAGATGGCCGCGGCCCGCATGTCGAGCCCGCCGAGACATTTGATGGTATTTTTAAAAACTTTTAACACAGATTTCGGACGCACGGACGTCATTGTGATCACTATGTCTCGCTTGCTTTCCGCAAGCGGACTCAACAAAAAACACATATTGCAAAAAATAAAAAAAAAACAGGTGCCCGTTCCCCACCCACTTTTCTTGAACTGGGTGTGAAATTATGAACATAATCTTGGAACACCTCTCCTTTATTTCAAGTTAGTGGTTACAGTAACTCATTAAAATGACAAACAAAAACACGCTTACCTTTCAGAAATATTCAAATAGTACTCAAATAATAAGAAAACAAGATTGTGTGAAAAATATCTTTTTGACGTTTCAAAATTAGTGCCAATGGTCGGACTTGATTGTCGGTGTAAGGCGGTGTACTTTGAATGGCGTAATGGGGGAAATAACATAAAATGGGTGAAATGAGAATTAACGGGAAAATAACGTAATATGACGGACGTATGGTGGACAGCGGTGCTTTTTTTCTTTTCTTCTCTTTTTTAATACTGGTTAAAAATGACGATAGTTTGGTGGATAATGAGGGATCGGCTATTAATACGATGCTAATCACCTTGTTCTAACTATACATATCGTACCAACGATGCCATGTAAGAATGTCTAATTGCTGAAATCAAATCTTAATACAATCAGTTAGAACATATATAACACATATATCATATTCTCTGCGTGCGCATGATGGCAGTACGAATTGCGCGGGAAACTATCAGTGAAACTATTGCAAGTAGCACATGGACCGTTCAGGCAGGGATATATATAGCTAGAAACAAAATTGCTACCCCACTACGCTATCTCTCCACAGGCCATATCGTAGGCAACTCTTGTAGATATAGCCTACTATATGTGTGTATATGCCTGGTTCAGGTAACACAATTGTGTGCTTTATCGCCTGTGAACGATTATTATGTTATGTCCATCAGCTGGAACGTCTGAAAAAGTAGAGAAAACATTGGACACTTTCTTACCGTCGTCGACGTCTACTTATAGGCTCCGAAGTCTCTGTGGACGCATTTGTACTTTCGGATGTGTATATTGCCATCGGGTATAACAAGACATATTCAAACTGTTCAGGAAAGGTTAAAGTTTTTAGACTATCGGCATAACTTGAGAACTGTTGGTGCGCGTGTCTGGAAATTCAATGTGGCGTCCAAGATGGCTGCCAATTTTGAAGATATGTATAGGCTTAAATAACAAAAACTGGTCAGAAAAACCATACCGCTTAATGTAACATTTCAATGGTGACATAAGTTCAACATGACAGCAGCTACAAAACGTAATAGGAAAAACATATGTATGCTACAATGTCAAGGTCACATTCGAGGTCCAATGTCAAATTGTAAATGAAGTTTTACCATTCAACCTCATAAATGTGTGCATTAGCATTATAATTTATTTTACAACAAATGTTTTGACATATTTGAAAATATTTCCAGAGCATGTTGGTATATGATACGTCTTGTGATATCGGATGGAAACCTAACTCCTTAAATAATCTGCTTTTGATTCCTTCTTTCCTCTACTAATATGCCTTTATCATCAGACCCACACACATATATATATATATATGATAGGGGTCACGGTGGTGGGTATGGATTGAATTTGCGAATTTCGTCTCTGTTAGTTGATCGCTGGTCACGTTTGAACACTTTACTCAGCTCAGGCGTGAATCCATGATTTTGGTTTAGAGAGGGGCGTGACTTCTTGAATGACGTTGAAAATGACCTCCGGTTATAGAGGGTGTTGGGTAGTTGCAGGAAGGTAATCTTTCTCTTTTCTTTTTGAAGAGTTACACTCCAGAACTAGGTGTCGGGGGGAGTGTGTGCACATTGAGCTAAGCTAAAACGCATGAGCAAGATGCAATGAAAAACAAATGGAACATGAGAAATAGAAATGGTGACTATTGATGTATGTTACCGTTACTGCCAGTACTATACGTGTGAGCAAGATTTGTGTGGCATGATCTTATGTGAACTATTAAAATGAAGTACAGCACATGTACATACTAGTTCGTTGAAACGTGCATACATACTGTATACATTTACGTATTACATCAATGTACGCATATATCATTTCTCTTGTACAAGCTCTGAATAAACACGATGTTAACATGAGCACGGTAAAACGCTTCTTGGATTTTTGTACAAGGTAATAACTCATGAAAATAGTCTTGATAGCGTACGTTAGCATGGTGATGAATGTCCGGCTATGTACAAAGTTTGGTTGTATATTCACATGAATGACTATGTCGTACATATATATGTATGCCTAACGTATAAATGTTGATGTATCTGTATTTAAATTAATATGAAGGTATATATACATACTATCTATTAAACTAATGTAGTAGATAATGTTAGCATGCATTTCTATCTAACAATGTGCGAAAAAAACAACAGAATAACGTAAAACGCAAGTTATCATAACAGGAGCACGTCATCTTTCTTATGTCGTCACTAGATTTATGTCCTCAGAACTAGGATATATGCCCACTAGTCGAACTTTCTAATTAGCCTCGTATACAGAATGTCGGGTCCCAGAAAACAAAGAAATTTCACTGTCTTATGGCAGAAACCTAGACTTTTCATGGCAATACAAAATTCGTATCATGTTAAATCGTATCATTAACTTATGTATCAGTATACACAAAATTAACATATTCAGATAGATCCATCCAATCAGTGACATAGCCTACTGATCTGTATTTATTTATCTCAGATCCTTCTTGTCTCTGTATTGAGCCACCTCTCCACAGGTGCACCGAGGTTGTAATCCTTGTAGTTTATTGATATTAAGTTAATGTATTAAGCGTGCTGATTGTGTTGAGTACTTCTTCTTAATTACTTAAACACTCAGGAATTATGAGATTATATTAAATTAGGATACTGGCAGCCATCACACTAAGTGCATTGATCCTTTGTAGATGTATGTTATCACATAGTTCAGTTGATAGACGATTTAGTCGTGTAACGTTCAGATGTTCGTTGTATTGGTATAAATGATTACTGTCCAGGATGAATTGGGTTATTCTGGTCCTATTGTTGCATTCCGAGCTCCACACATCTTTTCATAGTAGTAGTAGTAGCAGCAGTTCCTTGTTTATATAGTGAATGTAGGTTTTTCTTATGTTATGGTATTCAGGACAACTTGTTATTATATCTTCTCTGGTTCAAGGCGGCACAGCAGATGAGTAGAGCTAGTCTATCAGGTAATGGCTAACTTTATTTTTGTTTGTTTGGAGCATGTAGGTTCCTGTGATCATTCGTGCACGGGTGATTCTTTTACGAACTTCAGTAGAAGTTGAGTCTAATGCGTCCCATATATGATGTGTAACGGTAACGTGGAGGTAAGACACGTTCATCATTGAATCATTCATATTTTTCAGTCCAGAACTGATTTATTTGTTTAGTTACCCTGATTTTCCAAGCTTGCTTTGGGGGAAGACGATCACTGTGTTAACTTAGGCTGGGTAATTGACATAACTTTAATGGTTCAGTAACTCCACATAAGAATGATCCAGGATTGTTCAGGTTAACAGCTGTTTGTCTATATTCACTAGATCTCGGATAGTTATATTGTCACAGCTTAGCACCAGGTACATGAAGCTCAGTTGTCTTCTGTGCAGCTCTGCTGATATTGGTATTGCCCCGAGAAGTAGATGAAGTGCCCCTATCGCTGTGCGTTGGGGTAGCGACTGGAACATTCGTAGACTGTTATGGTGGAATCTCTTCAGGCTGTTTAGATCAGCATTGGTAACATGCAGTACTTCCAATCCGAATAGCAGTCGCGGAAGGTGATATGCTTGGTAGATATTATATGACACCTTTGGGTTTAGTCCATTAATTAGTTCCATGTAGGCCGGTTTTAATGAGACTATACATTTTCCTCCTTGCTAAACTGATCCGCTCACTAATATTCAGATTGGACTTATTGGAAGTTGCCCTGATTAGCCCCAGATGAACAGCATTTTCACTGGCGCTAATTTCGTTTTCATAAATGGTCCATGTTTCATGATCTGATGTCTTTGCGTTTGTAATTACTTTACTTTTCGTTGGATGAAGCATATATCTGTGTTGTTTAGAATACCTACTTGCGACATTCAGCATTAATTGTAGTTCGTTTTTGTTGGACATCCGGCATAGACGGTGCCAATATAGAGCCTAACACCCCCCCCCCCCCCCCCCCCGTCAGACCTTCATGCATGTTTTTCATAATTAGCCACACGTCTGGGTGGATATTTTGATCATATAACTTATCTAGCAGAATAATGTGGTCAACTACATCAAATGCTTTTTGCGCGTCAAGTGCTGCAATGTAGATATTACCAGTCCACTCCACTTCATTTTTATCCCGAATCAATTGTCCGTGCGCATATTTAGTATAAGTTACATAATGAACAGCCACGTGATACAGCGGCGGGAGCGTCTGCAAAATCGCATAGAGATTCAAGTCTCAAGACACACCAAACTGCAAAACGACATGCTGTATGTGAGAATTATGGCAATTTAATAAAATAACAGTTTATTTAGTGTTCCTATTATCTAATTTGAGCCACAGACCTAGGTCTGTGTTTGGGCCCCATTTGCTCAAACATGACAGCTGTGAATATATAATATTTACCCTTTTCTGCTAATTGGCAATTAAACAAAATGCAGGTCCTAATTTCGTGCGTGTCATAACTTAGACATCGTTTTGTACCACACTGATTGATCGACAACGATCATTCATACCATATTGTGGTAAAATCAAATATTTTTTTGTCATATTTAGAAACCAGGAAGTTGATAATAAAAGAAATTAGTTTTAGATGATACATTTTTCATGACTTACTTCGCTTTAGTATTCCTCAGGTGTGATACAGTAGAATTGTGTTCTTACATGTTGTTAACTTGAACTGTATAGTCATATAATGTTTGATACATGTGTGATAATTATGTATGTCCATAGTGAATGTATATGTCCAGGCGCGGATACAGGGGGGGGGGGGGGGGGGTGGGGGGGGGGTCCAGGGGTATGTCCAGGCGCGGATACAGGGGGGGGTCCGGCCCCTGGACCACCCCCCTCCCCCCCCCCCTCCCCCCCCCCCCGCTACCCGACAAAAAAAAGAAAAAAAAAGAAAAATCTACAATACTCGAATAGTTGGATGACTTTTTTCATGACCTAGGTGTCAGGAAATCGCATCTGCGGCGATCTGGCATCTAACAAATTTCCTGGGGGACCCCCCTACTTTACGACTTGTAATTACAGACCCCCCCGCCCCCCTGCAATTATTTTTGTATCCTCGCCTGATGTCTATATCAATGTTTTATGTTAGTTGGCATCAAGCCTGTGTATTAGGTTTTTAAGCCATTAAACTTTATTTGATTTGATTTGTCAAGCTAACAGAGCAGACACCGTGTTCATAGTGCTTTTTAGTGTAGTTATGAACGGTAACTTGCAATCTACTCGCGTACCGTCGGTAGTAGACATAGCACTAAGGCTTTACTACTGTTACAAAGTAAATAATAAATGATAAAAGTCAGGTATTGAAAAAGGGAAGTTAAACATGATATAGAGACATGGCATGTTAGTCTACTTCGGTAGTACCGTCGGTAGCCAGAGTTACGATTCCACTCATAGTATTCCTCGGCAGAATTGCGAATCAGATCTGATTCACACTTTAGCAGTTAATTGTGACATATTTGAGATATTTTCCATCTGAAAACAATATTTATTTTATTAGTATTATAAAAGTAATATTTCTGAAACAGTTGTTGCCAATGTAGTGGGTTTAGAAAATTATTTTTTGCCTTTACAGAAAATGGACCCCATCTTAAATGTTACATGTTGAATTTGGCTGCCACTGACTGGGTCACTTGTTGATGCTAGTTTAAATTAATTTTTATCTACATTGTACATATATGTAAATTTATGTTACAATTACTTGAATACATGTATGTTATTTTCATAATATTAGCACTCATTTCAGTTAAAAAACATAGAAAATCTTTCACAATTAACTGCTATAGTGTGAATCAGATTGATTCGCTATTCTGTCGAGGTATCCTATGAGTGGAATCGTAGCTCTGGCTATGGATGGTACGGGAGTAGATTGCAAGAGTTGCCGTTCGTAACTATTTTTTGAGATGGTCTGTTGCCTAGGGGATATGTCATTGGACTTCAATACATGAAGTTGAGTTCAATCCTCATTTTTATTTTTTTCAATATATCTGCAGGCCCTTATGAAGGAAACAATCCCACTGAGTGGCAACAACAAACACTTCTGAGAATAAATATTTAACAGAAAATAACAGGGTTTGACACTAAGTTTGGGCCAGGGTTTCCGCAGCATGAACATCTCGATTTTTACATTATTTTGAATGGGATCTTCATGATCGTTCAGTGATTCCTCCTACAAAACGGGGATACTTGGGATAATAAGGAAACAGTTTTGTCAAGAGTTTTAAACTACTGTAATTGTATCTTGCCTCTTAATTAAGTTAAACAATGATACGGATTGTCGGTATCTATTTTTTATTTGCCAAACTCTTGAAATTTCATTGATAAGGCAGGAAGAACGTTGAGGTATCTTATGTCGTCTGTTTATAGAATACTGCGCTCCAGATAAGGAATTAGTAATTGAGTATTGTCACTCCATCATTTCTGAAGCAATTGTGTATTTCAAAAGTTTAATTGGGTAAAATAAAATCACACTACCGTTTACACATAAACAGACAGCAATTATTGAATAGTTTGCTTCAAAATTAAAACATGTCTTTGCATTTCATTAGAATTGTCTCCTTCTAATGAAATACCAAGATGTGTTTTCATGGAAAAATAAGAAAAATATGCTGTACATATTTGTTTTCTGCAGCATGATAAAGATACCACAACTTTTTCATTGCTTTTTGATACTCACTACTTCTGATTTCAATTGGGTTTTTGGCAATTTTAATTGGGTATTTAAGCAATTTAAGCACCTTAACTGGAGCTCTGGAATACATAGATACGTCATGTGAACCTCTGTAAACAGGACACCCAATACACTTCTGTTTAATGTTGACGTGTTTTAACAACATTTATCTCTGTTGATAATGTCTTGTTTATTATTATAGTCTCGGGGTACACAAACATAAGTGTCCACATGTCTGATTCACAGTGGAATATCTCTAAACTGGACACCCGGTGGATATCCACAGGACCACTGAGTGTGAAATCTCTCAAATTGTGCCTTACTGCTTTTACTATCAGTGTATTGTTGAGCAAGATTAGATGAGATGGGCCTGAAGGAACAATCCTTCACACATTTATGTTACCATTGCCAGGTCATTTTAACTGTAATCTGGCAAAAATGGACATATTGCTGTTACAACCAGTGTTGGCATGCACACTTGGATCACTGTTCGTAATTTGGTCAGCAAAATGTCAGCAATGCGCTTAGTTAACAACATTATTATTATTACCCAACTCCTTATTTCAGTTGATATTCTTTTGTTTTGACTAATTCCCTGGGTTTTGACATGCCTGGGTAATAGTTCCGCGTGCCAGGGGCCCGTTTCACTAAACTTTGTACGACTAAAATGTTCATAAGTGCAAATTTAGGATCGTCTGGAAATTTCAATTGATATATTTAGACTTATTGAGCATAGGCAGCCTATTCTCAATCAATGTAAATCCATTTGTTGTTTACAAGAAAACATTGTTAATGTGAAATTTACAGACTCATAATTTTGCATTTACGAACATTTTAGTCGTACAAAGTTTAGTGAAACGGCCCCCTGGTCAACAGTTCCGCGTACCCGGCCAGTGGAATAGTCAAAACTATTTCACGCCTGAAAATCATGATGTCACGAAGACTACGTCATAAAATTCAACGTAATTTAGATTGGTCTGTCCATGCGCCCCCACGCCAAATTTACGTTCATTGCGTCACATACACTGTAACAGGTTGAGTTAAGAGTTATTTCATGGTCATTCGGGGAACAGTAAAAGAATATTGCCCCGAGGTGCTGTGGACGACCCGAGACACTATTGCCCTGAGGCCGAGGGCAATAGTGCATTGGGTCGTCCACAGCACCAAGGGCCAATATGTTTTGACTGTATACTATCAGCTGATTAGAAACTACACTGGTCAGAAATGAATATTCCGGTTTTGTCGGACCTCGTAGCCCATTTTAACATGAATTTCAAATATTTGATTTAGATGTACAAATTGCATTTTTTTCCCATGAGCTGGGGTTTAGTTGTTAATTTAAACATATTTATTAGATTTAAATGTATTTGAAAACAATTAAGAGTGTCCTCAACAGTAATTTGGATTGGATTGAAAGCTAACACTTATTGAAATCCTGTCTGGGGTTTGTTGCTCGTTTTTTCCATGTTAATTCCAGTTAAGGTGCGTAATTTGGAGGTAAATATTTTATTTCTCCATCAAAAATGGCAAGTTGGGAGTGCTTTAGAATCGTCTCAATGAGACGATTCTAAAGGACTCCCAACTTGCCATTTTTGATGAAGGAATAAAAAAAATTCACCCCAAGTTGGTCAAATTACGCACCTTAACTGGAGCTCTGAATACATGTATGCTTTTGATCAAGAGAGGGATGGGCTGTGGCCGAGAAGTGAAAGCACTAGACTTGAATACCACAAGGCCGTTGGTTGAATCCATGCCCTAGGTATGAAAAGTACTTTCATTGTATTGAGTATTATATTTCAATATAAATGTCATTCTCGTTATCTCGAAGTCGAATGCACTGATGAAAATATATCGACATATCCGAACCGGGTTTTCTGTGAAAATAGATTTGATATCACATTAAGTTTAATTGATTAATTATGGTTTTAAGTGAACTGCTTGAACACGTCGTGCAACTTTAAACGCATTTTAGCGGCGGCGGTGTCTTTGATTTCTATAGACGTGTGAAAACTTACTGAGATAATCGCGCTGATTCAGACTTGGCGGCGCCGGGTGCTTAATTTTTGCATCGACATATCAGAATACAAATGTGAAGGAAACATACTATCGGGACTCGATTTCCACTTCGACTAAACCGATATATCGACATATCCGATATCAAGTTATCAGGAGTAAAATATATGATCTATATAGGGAATTCTGCCGGGACCTGGGACGTATATCGAGATAAGCAGGTATATCGAGATAACGAGATTAAGCTGTATTTCAAATTCAATGCATATTTTACTTTTTAGCTTGACTATTCGAAGAATAGTTAGAGCTTATGTAGTCACGTCGGCGTCGGCGTCACCGTCACGCCTTGGTTAAGGTTTTTAGTCAAGCTTGTATATGGAATACTCCTGGCCCTACACCCACCATACTTGGACAACTTAATCTCCTAGTGATGTACATCAACAACCCCTGACCTATATTTGACATTGACCTACATTTAACCTTGAATTACTTACTTAATTCCCCTTGGTTAAGGTTTTTAGTCAACCTTGGTTAAGGTTTTTAGTCAAGCTTGTGGATGGAATACTATTGTGCATACAGACACCATACTTAGACAACCTTTTCTCATAGGGATGTACATCAATAACCCCTGATCTATATTTGACCTTGACCCACACTTCCTCTTGAATTACTTACTTAATTCCCCTTGGTTAAGGTTTTTAGTCAACCTTGGTTAAGGTTTTTAGTCAAGCTTGTAGATAGAATACTATTGTGCATACAGACACCATACTTGGATAAGTATCATAGGGATGTACATCAATAACCCTTGACCGATATTTTTGTTTGACCTACATTTAACCTTGAATTACTTAGTTATTTCTCCTTGGTTAAGGTTTGTACTCGAACTTGGTTACGGTTTATAGTCAAGCTTGTATATGCAATACTCCTGGGCCTACAGCAACCATACTTGGACAACTTCATCTCCTAGTGATGTACATCAATAATCCCTGACCTATATTTGACCTTGACCTACTTTTACCCTTGGATTACTTAGTTATTTCCCCTTGGTTAAGGTTTTTAGTCAAGCTTGTATATGGAATACTCCTGGGCCTACAGCAACCATACTTGGAAAACTTCATCTTCTAGTGATGTGCATCAATAACCCCTGACCTATATCTGACATTGACCTACAGTTAACCTCGAATTACTTACTTAATTCCCCTTGGTTAAGGTTTTTAGTCAACCTTGGTTAAGGTTTTTAGTCGAGCTTGTAGATGGAATACTATTGTGCATACAGACACCATACTTGGACAACCTTTTCTCATAGGGATGTACATCAATAACCCCTGATCTATATTTGACCTTGACCTACATTTCCTCTTGAATTACTTACTTAATTCCCCTTGGTTAAGGTTTTTAGTCAACCTTGTTACGGTTTTTAGTCAAGCTTGTAGATGGAATACTATTGTGCATACAGACACCATACCGGTACTTGGATAACTTTTTCTCATAGGGATGTACATCAATAACCACTGACCTATATTTTAACTTTTTTATCATTTTCCCTTTGCTGAATAACACTTGCCTCTATTAAATGCCCACCCAGGACTTCGGAGCCAGTGGTGATTCTAATAGATGCCCGGGCGTCTATTAGAATCTTTACGGTACTTTCATTGAGAAATAACGAAAATAAAAATATTTGAAAAATTCTTACCCGTAAAGCCCAGGCAGGATACTTTGGGTTAACCATTTCAACACTGGAGACCGGTTTCCTAACATTTGCAAACAGTGTAGATCATAATGAGATAGCTCATAAAGATCTGCCCCATTTGTGGATTTTTTTCTAATTTTACAAAGTAACCCTCTTTTCTGCATATTGGAAAGTCTCAAACTTGAACATGAAATAGTCCATCTCAGTTTCTTAGGGGTGAGAGGCGTCAAAGATGGCATAATCTGAGTATCTGAATAGAAATAAGTTGAGAATACTGAAAACTTAGTAGCATGTTCCTTGTCAGGGTCGGGATTTATGTCACCCCAGAGATGGATAGAGAGATAACGCTGATGGGGATTTAATTAACTTAGTTAAGGCTGAAGTAAGCCACCTGTCCACCAACTGAATCCCACGAAACACTTGTTTCCATCTATGAGAAAACCTGCCTTGACCTTTTTCAAATTTGGTGATCATCTTAGTTTTTATCTTTTTGTGGCAAAATAAATTGAGTATGTGTGGAATTTAACCCTTAGACCGCTATCTTATTTTTTTTGTCGTCTGCTGTTTATTTTTTATTTTCCATTTTTATCATCAAAAACATGCTTTGACAGCACTTCAGAATAATTTACAACATGCTTTGACAGCACTTCAGAATCATTTCCATTGGAAATGATTCTGAAGTGCTGTCAAACCATGTTTTTATTGAGAAATAAGGCAAGACAACAGCAGGCGACAATTGTGAGTAGCGGTCTAAGGGTTAATACCACGTGAGCTTTGTTGTATTTTTGACTACATACAAGAAAACCCTTACAACCCTAAGCAACTGGAATAGACTGATATGTTAATTTTCCGGCCAATCAAATTGTCACAAAATGATTTTCAAACTGGTCCATTTGTAAAAATCGGATGTTTTTGTTTCTAATTTTATTTTATTTTAATATTTGGAACAAATAATAAGGAAGAAAATCAATAACACATTTGTAAAAGTAAAATACGCATTGAATTTGAAATCTGGGCGTACAATGCTCTTTAGATACAAAACTTATCTGGAGACGGCTCGTTGCGAGCCGGCTCACCCGTATCTACACTGTTTGCAAACCCTGCTATAGAGGTTTGTAATGTTCAAAGGGTTAACTAATTAATGCCTAATATAGCAACTTGTTACAGTCAGGCTGCATTTTGTTAATTAATGTAAACATTAATGTCAGAGCTCCAGATAAGCTGCATATTTGCGTAAACACCCAATTAAAATTGCCAAAAACCCAATTGAAATCAGAAGTAGCGAGTATCAAAAAGCAGTAAAAACTTTGTGGTACCTTTATCATGCTGCAGACAAAATAAACAGACCACAATTATAGGATATTTTTCTTATTTTCTCGAAGCCAACTATTCAATTATTGCTGGCTGTTGATGTGTAAACAGTAGAGTGATTTTATTTTACCCAATTAAAATTTTGAAATATCCAATTGCTTCAGAAATGATGGAGTGACAATACTCTATTACTAATTTATTATCTGGAACACTGATTAATGTTATTGTTAATTACCTGATTATATTTTTGTTCTCATTCATTTCATAGTCTAGATCTGGCTATGTATTAATTCCAAACATGTTTCAATATTATGTTCTGAATTAGTTTTAGCATTATAAATGCATAAACAAATATATGAAAATAAGATAAATTGGACTGAATGTACAGGAGGGGTTGGGGTGGGGTGGGGGGGGGGGGGTGGGGGGGACTATTAGAGAGGGGTCTACTATTAGAATAAATACTGTACATGTTTCAATGTTGCAAATTTCACAATGCCATTCATATAGGGTCTACAGCCTGGCTGATTTTGGCTAATTATCCACCCGCTGGTTGCTGAAGAATGATGGTACAATGACGGCAGTTATGGGCCTTGGATGGATTTGGTGCTGGCAGATTCCAAGCCAAACCTCAGCTCTCTGGCCACTGGAAACCGGACAGCACACAATCATGGGTAAGAGCATTAACTCTTTGCATGCTGGGAAACTTGTGTGCTATAAATAGTTCAAAACTAGCGGACAAGAATTCATCATATTTTCTCGTATTTCTCCCCGTAAATATCATGAATATGTCTTGGAATTTCATTAGAATTGAGTCCTGAGGACTCAATTCTAATGAAATTTCAAGACATATTTACAGAGAGAAATAAAACATATACTCCTAATTAGTTTGGCAGATATTTTCGCCGCTAGCATGCAAAGAGTTAACTTAGATTTGATTGGATCCATTGGATTGAAACAGTCTTTATTCTCAACAGACACACTGACTTGTTACTGTCATCGCTCCAGATAAGAAATTAGTAATTGAGTATTTTCACTCCATCATTTCTGAAGCAATTGGGTATTTCAAAATTTTAATTGGGTAAAATAAAGTCACACTACTGTTTACACATCAACAGACAGCAACTATTGAATAGTTTGCTTCGAAATTAAAACATGTCGTGGCATTTCATTAGAATTGTCTCCTTGGAGACAATTCTAATGAAATACCAAGATGTGTTTTCATGGAAAGAAAGAAAAATATGCTATAGTTGTGGTCTGTTTATTGTTTTCTGCAGCATGATAAAGGTACCACAAAATTGTTATTGCTTTTTGATACTTGCTACTTCTGATTTCAATTGGGTTTTTGGCAATTTTAATTGGGTATTTAAGCAAATACACCGCTTATCTGGAGCACTGTGCTGTGGCACACTGTACAAGGTCATCTGACCAGCAGTCGCACAGTGATTTTACAAATGGTTGGTACCGTAATAACCATATATTATGACACCATTTATTATGGGAAACATACAAATATATGGTTTCTCACAACAAAAAGTGTCCCCATTTAGGGTTAGTATGGTTGTAATCGTTTATCACAATAACTGTCAGAATATGTAGGGTTATTATGGTATGTAAATGCATAGCCAATAATTAGTTAACCATTTGGAAATTGTAACTCAATTTCTGCAACTGTTAGCATCAGAATTGTATTTCAAAATTCTCAAATGATGTATTGGTAGATTGATTTTACATACTTTAAGTTTCTAAAATTGACTGTGTGTGATTGCTGAGCAGACGAAGATAGACAGAACACTATACATAGGCCATACAAAAGTACTTTGGTTCTCAGATATCGCCTCATCAGAAAAATCTCTGCGCGTCCGAGCATTTTATCACCGTGGAGAAAGAAAAACGTACTATAAATTTGCCATGTGATCAATGAAAAACGTTTGCATGCAAAAATCTGTTAAATCCAATGATGTATGATGAAAATCTAGAGTGATTTATCGCGTCTAAAGAGGTTATAGTAACTTGATTGAACACATAAGTATGTGAACCACATGTTAAATTGACATGCAAAATGCATCTGGCGACTTGAAAAAGACGAACATCCTATACAAAAAAAGATAATCCGCCCTGTGATTGTTACATATATTCCTGGATTAGGATCACTCATTTTGTATACCCATCTGTGGTTTATGCAAGACACTTCCTTAACCCTTTCCCTGATAGAGACGACATTGCACGCCTCTGCAGAAGATGTCTTTTGAAAACATTGTGGGAAAAGGAGAAATTGCTTGTAACAAGCAATTTCTCCTTTTCCCACAATGTTTTCTACTCTATCAGATAATTTAACCATCATTTGACCCAGCATTTCATTCTTTTATTCAGATGTTTTCGATTTGGATGAGTCGAAATATTGCAAAACAGGGAAAGGGTTAACAGCTGTTGTTGTCTGACTGGTAACATATTGCTTTGTGGCTGAATGACTGGAGAAATGGGGCTTATGGGATTTGTGACCAGTGTAGCTTCTGATCAAATAGCACACTGCTGTAGCCTGATAATGTTCTATATTGCTTGTCAGAAGACGGTCGGGTGTTTCATTGATATAATGGCGAACAGTGAAGATCCTGATCAGACTGCGGATGCACAGGCTGATCTGGATCTACGCTGGTCACAAACCCATAAGCCCCATTTCTCCAGTCACAATCACGAGAGAAAATTGTGGATATTTTTCTTCATACTTTTTCTTATTCTTCATACAGTATATGTTGTCGGCACTCATTTTACCTGTCTCGTCGAGACGATTCATTGGAGTGGTCACAACATATACTTTCGTGGAGCAAGGAAAAAAGGGAGAAGCTTTTAATCAGTATCGCCCATGAAATGGGTTGAATGCCCCATGGTTTCAGATTTTCACAAAAAGTGATGTAAAAAAGTAGGTAAAAACAATTTCATAGTAGATTTGTTCTGTTTTTCTACTGAATAAATGCAACAATGTGTAACCTGAAAAAATGGGTGTGTACAAATGTTAATAATACTTAAAAATAACTTGCATATGAAAAGGTTTTTCATTTGTTTTAAACTCTTTTCAAAACGTTGCACACTTCTATATAATCAACAGAAAGTATTTTTTAATAATAAACTTTTTTAGCGGGTCAAAAATGGGCGGGGCAGGAGGTGTCAAGTAGGGGTAAAATGTCACATTTGACCGAATATGGTCATGTCATATATCAAATCGAAGGTATCGACGAGACGGT
Organism: Conchocele bisecta; assembly: GCA_029237695.1. NCBI lineage: Eukaryota > Metazoa > Mollusca > Bivalvia > Lucinida > Thyasiridae > Conchocele > Conchocele bisecta. The sequence goes on along the minus strand of CM055273.1, from coordinate 63,801,549 downwards.
CACTCTGGAGCTTTTTTTTGTCGAAATCAGGTAATTACGTCATTCTTTCAATATAGATTAAAACGTCTTCTTCTTGTGAACCACTTGGCCAATATTGGCCAAACTTCACAGTAATGGTCCGTGGGTCAAGCATTTTCATTTTTGTTAAAATGATGGTCATCGCGAAATCCAAGATTGCTGCCTTTGAAAAGTAGGTCAACTTCTCAAAAAATCTTCTTCTCACGAACCGCCAGGCCGATTTCGGCGAAGCTTGATATGAATGATCGATAGTTTCAGATTCCTTCAAATAGTGGCCCCCGGGTCAAAAACGGGTCAAGTAGGGGTCAAATTTCACATTTGACTGAATATGGTCATGTCATATATCAATTCGAAGGTATGGACGAAATGATCACTTAGGAGCATTTTTTGTTGAAATCAGCCTTTCTTTTATTAGAGATTTCAAACGTCTTCTTCATACAAACCGCTTGGCCATTGGTAGCCAACTTCGCAGTTATGGTCCATTGGTAAAGCCTTTTCAGTTGTTAAAATGGCAGTCATCGTTAATCCAAGATGGCGGCCTTCTAAAAATAGCACAAAATTTTAAAAAATCTTCTCATTAACACCAGACCGATTTCTACAAAACTTGGCAGAAATGATCGATGTACAATGCTTTTTCAAATTTGTTAAAATGGTGACCCCTGGGTCAAAAATGGATCAAATAGGGGTCAAATTACATTTTTGACGGAATATGGTCTTATAATATATCAAATCAAAGGTATTGATGAGGTGATCGCTGTGGTGCTGTTTTCATCCAATCGGATGATTACATCATCCAAGATGGCCGCCGAAAGGTCAAAAGGTTGTTCTTTCATTAGAGATTTCAAATGTCTTCTTCATACAAACCGCTTGGCCAATGGTGGCCAAACTTCGCAGTTATGGTTCATTGGTAAAGCATTTTCAGTTTTGTTAAAATGGCGGTCGTCGTTAATCCAAGATGGCCGCTGTGTAAAAATAGCATAGATTCTTAAAAAATCTTCTCATGAACCACCAGACCGATTTCGACAAATCTTGACAGGAATGATCGATGTACATGTACAATGCTTTTTCAAAGCTGTTAAAATGGTACCCTCTGGGTCAAAAATGGGCATGGCCCGGGGGGTCAAATAGGGCTCAACTTTTTTACGGAATATGGTTATATAATACATAAAATCTAAGGATTGCAATAAAAAGTAGGCTGGAAGCATCCTGTTGTGGTCTCCAAACCTCTCAAAGTTGTATCTGTAAATATCGCGAGACAACTCCTACCCTGGTGAGTTTGTCGCATTGACATTTTGTGCCTATCATTGGCTTATTTTGATGTATATGTAGTGACAACTTTACATACCAGTATTTGCTTGATTTTTGTGACATTGCACAGATGAGCGATATAGGGCCATCCTGGCCCTCTTGTTTATTCTACTTTTTCCAGGTCACCCATAGTTTCCTTTATGTTCCGAAAACCGTTGCAAATATACCTTTTACCAACTGTTTGCTCATATTTCATCCACATCTGAAACCCTGGGCCTTTCATTGTTAATGCTGGCCAAGCAGACAACCTGTTTATACTCTGATATATATACTGTGATATATATACTCAGCGACAAAAGAAACCGTACAGTTTTTAAAAGGGCACATCTATATTTCTAAACAATTTGTAACATCTGTTTCTATCAAAAGTACGTTTGAAATAAAATGATGAACTGATACAATAAACATTATGCCGATTGATATACAGTCGAACCTGTCTTAAGAGACCACTCAGCAGAGAATGACTTTGTGGTGTCTTAAGACAGGTGGTCTCTTAGGAGAGGTGCTATATAAAATTGTATTTTTTTTTTAAATTTATTTCAGTGTATACCATAATTATATATGTACCTGTATGTACATAATATAAACTACCGGTAATATGGCAATATGTAAACATAATTAATACAATTCCATATTAAATTTGAACCCCTTCATTTTTCTGTATTGACCGTCTCTATAGGTGCACTGAAGATAACATAACGGTCTTCGTTACCTGTCACCCATAATGTTAATTGTTATTGGCGAGTAAATTTCAGCCCAAGGCTAAAAACGTGTGTAGCACTGAAGACCGAACACTGAAGTGTAAACAATAACAAATTAAGTGACATCAACTGGTTCCCGTTTATATATTTCCCTTGAATACGTTCTGCTTTAGGATAGCGCATCAACCAAAACACAGGGAACCAGTCCATTTGTGACACAAATCACATGACCGTAGGGTTTTCTCCGACATCAAATCATGTCCATTGATCGTATAAGTTTGTGTACTCGTAATGTGATACCGGAAATGTATTAATAGAACAAGGTATTTGCACGGATCACAAATTTTAGCGTACGGTCAATTCAAACAGTCCATAGTAAGCTCTATTATTTATTTCGGACAAAGGTAGGGAGTCAAATATGGTTTGAGTTTAACAAAATAGGCATGACTGACGATTTGTATTAATTTGTCATCCACGCGTAATTGAGTGGCAGCGTAATTGAAAGAGCTTGGCAAGTGAGAAGTTCTTGCCTACGGGTATTCCTATAATGAATGGCCTTTTTGTGGAATTTATCGGGGTATAAACTTGGAAAAGTCGCAAGAATACTGGACGAAGCTATAAAAAATTACAATTTTCGGGAAAAAAATTAAAAAAAAAAGATATTGTTTTTTGTTGTTTTTTTTTCGAAAATTGTAATTTTTTTAAGGCCTCGTCCAGTATTCCCGCGACTTTTCCAAGTTTATATCCCCGATAAATTCCATAAAAAGGCCATTCATTCCTCATAATTCCAGCATTTGAAATAAATTCATCAAGAAAATGTGTTTATTTTTCGTTTTCTTAAGAATTATTTTAACTGCGCCTCACGGTTACGGAAAGTAGTTTGGCGTTGGAGTTTACTGGGATATAAATTTTGGACAGAGACTTGCTACGGGCCAATCAAATGTTAGGGAATTGTGTAAATATTTTTGTGCTGGAATTATTATCTGTATAAATCACAGGTGAACACCTTGAAATCGAGGTGTTCTGAATGTGCTGTGACGTATGGTGGACGAGTTGATCAATGGGCGAGTTGAGTGGTCGCCCGTGAAAATAAATGGCGGACATTTCAAGTTGAAAACAACAACAACAATACGGAAATGGTCGCCGAGTTGAGGATTTTAATGTTTTGGGACCGGATTTTCGTGGTCGCTGGTCGCGTTACAGAGGTGGTCGCTTAGTTAAGTTATATTAACGCTCAAAATGTCACGAGAGGAGCTGAGACCGGTTGCTTAGCACAGGTGGTCGCTTATTCAGGTGGTTGTAAGGGCAGGTTCGACTAGAATAATCACATGTAAGTTGGCCAAGTATGAGTTTAACATTTCCTGTCCGTGCATGTAGTTACGGTTGAATAATTCCGTGCAAGAAATCGGCTGTGCACAGCCTTGAGATAACCAAATAAAACCACGAGGTAACATAAGGCGTAAGTGTGTCGTGAATGAAATGAAATTGGAAAAAAAAAGTTTTGCCTACCTACCTACCCTATTTTATTCCAGGTGTTAACGGAAACAAACAATTGTTTTTGTTTGGCCTAATCCAACATGCAGTGACGAGGTAATGATCAACGAAAATGGGTAAGGGTAAATGGCGGTATAAAGTTGTTTGGATCCTCGGCATTCAGTCAAAACATTTTCATGATTACTGTTTAACATCTGTATTCGACCTCTATGTCACATGCTGATGGCTTACAACATGCTTAACCCTTTCCCTGATAGAGACGACTTTTGACGCCTCTGCAGAAGATGTCTTTTGAAAACATTGTGGGAAAAGGAGAAATTGCTTGTAACAAGCAATTTCTCCTTATCCCACAATGTTTTCTACTCTTATCAGATAATTTAACCATCATTTGACCCAGCATTTGATTCTTTTATTCAGATGTTTTTGATTTGGATGAGTCGAAATATTGCAAAACAGGGAAAGGGTTAAGTGATGTGAGCGAAATATGGTTATTTATCCAAATTTTTCGTTGTTATAATATACCTCTCCTCTTCACCCATGTAAGTGTTGGACTGTACGGTTTCTTTTGTCGCTGAGTATACCATAATGATTAAAAAATGATAGTTTATTAGACTGTGTGTATGGAGATGATAGTGTTTTATTGGGTATAATTTATATAGTCCACCAAAGTGTAACTTTTCTGGAGATTATATCAGTCACTTTTAACTCTCTGTGCTGTAGGTTATTTAATTTTATGGTGTTTTAACATTGGATTATAAAGTGTAGCCAAAAGGATATTGTTTTGAGCGGCTTTAGGTATTAGTATATGATAATTTCTTAATAAATACAGCAAAACTGATAGAAATCTCACTAAAACAGCCATGAAAATTTCATTGTTTATAGTTAATAGGTTACAGTGGTTTCCGGGGATATTTCCTTCTGAGCCGAGACTGATCACGGATAGAAAGAAATACAAATATAAATTCAACGATGGGTTTCATCCTTAACGGAATCCCAACATCCCTGGTTTGGCACTTGTGTACATTTTTGGCTGCCATGTGACTTAAGAGTTGAATCCGGTTATACCCATTATAAAAGTAGTAAGATTAGTACTTATCACTTCACATTACTTCAAGGGAGTGGGGCTAAGTGACTCTGGTTTGGTGAGGACCAGGTCGGGTTATTCTAATTTCAGGGCTGAATGTGTTTTTTTGGGGGATTCTGATCAGGATTTGCATTGCTTGCCATTCCATCAATGAAACACCCGTCATGCTTCTACCAAGTCAATATAAATCATTATCAGGGCCTGGTTGCTCAAAACCTCTGTTAGCTTAACAGATTGTTAAATCCTTAGCAATGCTAAGGATTTAACAGTCTGTTAAGCTAACAGAAGCTTTGAGCAACCGGGCCCAGGCTATTGGAGTGTGGTATTTAAACAATCCCATAAGCCTCATTTCTCTAGTCACAGCCACAGATATGGATTGATCACCGGAAAGATTAAATTAGTGTTTAAATATTATACTAATCGTCCAGGGCAAAACAGCTGACTTGATGGATTTCCTTGTGCCTGATTGACTTAGCATTGTGGTTAATTTGTGATGCACCATTAAGTGCTGAATCTCTGGGGCTATTTGTGGCTATCATTTGATTATTTGGTGGATACAGCTGAAAAAGAGGTACTACTATGAATACTAGCATTCCAACGGCAATCTGGGATGGGCTGTGTGGCTCAGGGGTAGAGTACTGTAGGTTGTGAGTTCAGAACCTACCCTAGGGAATGAAAACTACTTTCATAGTCAGAGTTCCAGATAAAGAATTTGTAATTGAGTATTGTCACTCCATCATTTCTGAAGCAATTGGGTATTTCAACATTTTAATTGGGTAAAATCAAATCACACTACTGTTTACACATCAACAGACAGCAATTATTGAATGGTTTGCTTCAAAATAAATGAAAACATGTCTTGGCATTTCATTAGAATTGTCTCCTTGGAGACAATTCTTTGTCTCCTTGGAGACAATTCTAATGAAACACCAAGATGTGTTTTCATGGAAAATAAGAAAAATATGTTATATTTGTGGTCTGTTTATTGTTTTCTGCAGCATGACAAAGGTACCACAATTTTTTTGTTGATTTTTGATACTCGCTACTTCTGATTTCAATTGGGTTTTTGGCAATTTTAATTGGGTATTTAAGCAAATATGCAGCTTATCTAGAGCGATGTTCATAGTATTTACATCCCTCTGGTCTGTTGGACGAGACTTTACTCTGTGGTCCCGTCCCAGTATGATCTTAGCTGTTGCTGGGACACTAAACCCCACTCATTCCATCCACAATCATGGATCCATTCTTTCAAGGATTCAAACCTGGTCAAGTGATACAGTGTGTTCATCGAGATGGTTGGTCGGGCGAACGTGTAGGGGTTCCTCCTTATAGGAATCACGATTTGCCTGGTTTGGCCCTCAGGTGCGTTTTTGATCCTACTGCTTTTGGGAAGTGATTCTGGTGTGGCGAGGACCTGGCATCAGATTAGGATTATTCTGATTTCAGAGCTGAATATACCGTAATTACCCTAAATATTTGGACACCAATGTGTGAGCAAATAGTGTAGACCCAGACCAGCATGCTCCTAAAGGAGCAGTCTGATCAGGGTCTGCACTATTTGCCATTTTCACAGAATGCTTCGGAGGCCTCATTGGACAACATAATCAACTTGATAAATGTTTATGACACTTATAACAATTAGTTTTGGTGTCCGAATATTTAGGGTAATTACGGTATATATTCTTTTTGTTGTGTTGTGTTTTTATTTTTTGTTTGGCTAACTAATTGTCTCGGACTTCAGCCAGGTCTGGCTGAAGTCCGAGACAATTAGTTAGCCAAACAAAAAATAAAAACACAACATATATTCTTTTTATTGTAAATAGTCAGTTCTGATTTTGGGATTTTCTCCTCATTTGTACATGTACTTTAGTACTAAACCCATTGACCCGGCCTTAAATGACCTTAGCTGTTGATAGGCCGTTAAACCCCAACAAACCAACAAACAAACAAAATCACCGAGATGGTTCAAATGGTGGTCACAACATATAGTTCTGATAAGAATTTTATTCGAAAGTTTCCCTCAGTGTGTATCTTGAGAATGTAATCATATATAATGGGTCATTGTTGACTACACACAAACTTTATGGATAACAATTAATCTTCAACGACCATAATCCATAATTTTGTAGTTTATTACATGTTGAAGTGTAATCATTGTTTCTGCTAAGAGTACTTACTGACTGAATTAATTTATTATGCATTATGCCGCAACTGGTAGACATGATCCCTTCTTAGAGAGTATAATTAGGCCTAACCAAAAGTATTGTTGTATGGGCAATCCTACCCTATCTAGTGATATGCTGAAGACCCTACATATTTTAAACTTTTCTTGAAAAAAAAAGAAACCAACAAAAAAGTCTAAATTTCTGTCTATTTCGCCATGAAATCATGGTTAAAACTGTTATTTGTGGCTGCCACTGGAGAAAAGGGACTTATTGGTTATGCAACAGTGTAGCCCCAGATCAGCCTGCACATCCGCACAGTCTGATCAGGGTCTGCACTTTTCGGCATTCAATCAGTGAAACACCGACCGATCTTGCTTCTGACAAAACATCATAGTAGTCCAGACCCCAGATAAGTTTTTATCTAAAGAGAATTATACCCCCATATTTCAAATTCAATGCACTGGACTGTATCGATTTTGCCGATATTCGACGCAAACACTTCAATGTTACTTCACTTGCGGAGGTGGAGAACATTGAAGGTTTGCTTAGCTTTCTTCATGAAACCAACTTGTATCGGAAGATCTGATTTGTATCATTGTATACATGTTTCACATTCTATAATTTTATAATTCTATACATGTTGTTCATTTATATTGTTCATCATATAAATATTTTTACCCTGATCATATGATTGCCTACCACATCTAACATACTATTTTACTATTATTTTTGTTCTTCATCTACATTGCTTGGCCCTAAATGATACTCTTTTGTGTTGATGGACCATTAAGCACCATTCCATTCCATTCAAATTCAATGCATATTTTACTTTTACAAATATATTATTCATTGTCTTCCTTAGTAAATAGGGAACAAATGATAAAAAATACAAATTTAAAAATTTACTTATTTGAATTTTCTCAACTAAGTAAATTTTCAACTTTATTACAGTATTTTTACTACTCAATTTGAAAATCAATGCATATTTTCAATTTGCTGTGAATATTTTCTACACGTGTACTCCCACTTTTGATAATCAATGTGTATTCTGTTAAAATAAGTGTGTAAAATATGCCAATACACACACACCTTATCTGAAGCTCTGATAGTCCTTATCAGGCTGCAGGAGTTAAGTGGGCTATTTGATCAGGAGTCACACTGGAGTTACATGTACCATAAGCCACATATGGCCAGTCACTCAGCCGTATTTTTAACACCTTATACTGGTAACTATTTCAAAGAAGTGTGAACAGTTCATTTCTGGAGATTAAAATTTGTACAGTGACTGTAACTGACTCTGAAACAATTCCTGAAAACGAGTTATAATATGGTCAATTACACGTAGTCGGAAGCAAGCATTGCAATATTTGCTGCAACACAAAATGTTGAACAGAAAATGTGGAACTCTTGTTGAACATAATTATTCTGTTGTGCTGTTTGAAAGTTATTGCCGAAAATCTGGAAACCATATGAGACACGCCATGTGATTTTGTACCTAGTAAGAACATGTGCAATATCTCGCAAGAACTATTTACAAAATTTTCATAACAGATGTGGAATTCGATTCCGCATTTGCTATGAATATCTCCTCATCTTTTGACGTCATTTGCAGAAAATATCACAGTTTCTGTACATATAATTTCACGAAAAAGTCTCATATGACAGAGCTACAGTTAAGGTGCGTAATCAACTTTTGGGGGAATTTTGTTATTTCTTCACCAAAAATGGCAAGTTGGGAGTGCTTTAGAATCGTCTCATTGAGAAAAATGGCAAGTTGGGAGTGCTTTAGAATCATCTCATTGAGACGATTCTAAAGCACTCCCAACTTGCCATTTTTGGTGAAGAACTAAGAAAAATACCTTGAATATTTGGTCAAATTAAGCATCTTAACTAGAGCTCTGTATGGTCCCAGCGACCACTCCCACAGTGTCATAATCATTGTACCCTTTTTCCAGTGACATTGACTGCTACTAGCCATGTATAATGATATGGTAGGCACATGCTGCATTTACTACCAAATATTTTAATGTGGTGAGGCATGTTGATGATATATTGAGCTCCAGATAAGTTGTGTATGAATACATTCATTTGTTTGTCATATTCCTGCAGAATAGGGTACACTATGCATGTTGTATGTAATGGTGTGCTTCTGAAATTTCTCTTTGAGGTGATTCTAAAGGACTGACAAATTGCATATTTTCACAAAGATGGAAAAAAGGAATAATAAAATGGTGCATATCTGCAAAGTTTGCTCGGCTATAAAACCGTCAGTCATGTACCAACATTGCTTGCTGTAGTCACTATAAGTCTATATGTCCTATTGTGAAGGTTCAGTCAGGTTCAGTCAGGTTCAGTCAATACTGCTAGTGTTTTCCTGCTGTTGTGTTTTGTGTTTTATGGAATTTAAAAATTTGACAGTTCTGTTCAGTTACAATGCAGTAAATTAGATTACTGGTAATCACAAGTTGGTTTGCAGTACACAGCATGTTTATTTACAGCTAATAATGCATTTATTCACAATAGGAATTAATTATAAATATTAGTCATTGACCTGTGTGATTTACATGTGGTTTTGTTTGGATGTTTCGTAATGTATATTTGTACATTGAGAATAGCCTATAAACTTATAGTCAAAATCACTGGTATGATTTTGTGTCTTGATTTAACTGTTTAAATTGATAAAATATGTAGCAAACAAATGATTGTATCATTTACAATTTAAATGCTACTTACATCCATCATAATGTTTGCAATCAGTGTAGATCCAGATGAGGCGCCATCTCATCAGGATCTGCACCATTTGTGGTTATTTTCTGATTTTTAAAAACAATACCCTTTTCTGATAAATGGAATAGTCTGAAAAATAACATGTCAGTGTCAATTCCAGCTACTTAGGGGTGAAAGTGTTAACAATATATTATATTTAATTGGAATTAAATTGGATAAATTGCACTGTTTAGGAATGGAATCAGCAGAGATTGCCATCGTGCCGGGGAAATTTGGTGCCAACCTGACAACTGACTTGCCGAATACTACAGGAGCAGAAAACCTGGTCACAGACGGCTTGCACATGTCATCACCGATGGGAACTTTGGATGGCGCCGATATGATGCCGACGGGGGAACTAGACCGTGAGGATATGTCTCTAGATCTGAACAGAGGGGATGTGTTGTCTTCAAGCAGTCGCGATGGAGAAAAATATCTTGCAGAAACTCGGGAATCTGTAGAAGCACTGCTGGAGCAGGAACAAGGTAAGTCTAAAATCAGCTGTTACTGAGAAAAGGTGAAAGTGAATTGGTTTATAGTCTGTTTCACGAAAGCTGCCCAAATTTTACGGCCATATAAACAATTCAAAAACCATATTTTTTTCGATAATATTAAATTAAAGGAAAATTTAAGAATGGGCCTTCTTTTTATTTCGTGAAATTTGGTCAAATATTGATTTTATTACGAAAAATTGATTTGTCTATGGGAATTTAACATGGGGGAAAAAGGTAGAGGAGTTGTGGGAGGAGTCAAAAAACGAAAAAATTTGGAAATTGACTCCGAAACCTAGCTAGATAGCTTGGATATGATCTAACTAGGAAAACAAAAGTTAAATTTTAAAAATCGGTCCAGTATTTCTGAAATTCTAAAAAAATTCCCCATGTTAAATCCCCATAGACATCTTCACTCCGTGAAGATGTCTATGGAGATTTAACATGGGGAAATTTTGTTTTCGCAATAAAATAAATATTTGACCAAATTTCACGAAATAAAAAGAAGGCTCATTCTTAAATTTTCCTTTAATTTAATATTATCGAAAAAAATATTGTTTTCAAATTGTTTATATGGGCGTAAAATTTGAGCAGCTTTCGTGAAACAGACTATAGTGACCCAGCAACAGCTGTCATATAGAGAATGGACACAGTTTTAAGTCTCATCCGACAGACCAGCGGGATGGAAATAATATGGAAGTACTTTTCACGCCTAGGTTGAGGTTCAAACTCACAACCTCCGGTATTGAAGTCCAGTGCCATATCCACTAGGCCACAGCCCATCCTTCTGTCTCTGAGAAAGGAGACTTCCACCGATCCTTTCAATTGGGTTATTGGTCAGCTTGTATTTGATTAAGCCTTTCACCCCTAAGTAACTGACATGGTCTATTCCATGTTAAGTTTGAGACTATTCCATTTTGCAGAAAAGGGGATAATTTTGTAACAATTAAAAAATATCCACAAATGGTGCAGATCTTGATGAGACGCCTTGTTATGAGCCGGCTCATCATGATCTACACTGTTATTAAAGAGGTCTGTAGTGTTGAAAGAGTTAATGTGCAGTTAGTTTCGTGATAAGTATTATCATTGACTGCTTATCTTGCAGCTGTCCTATGACACACATTGATTAGATATTAACTAATTTCTGGTGTCGCAATTCACAGGAGTCGTGGTCTTAAAGATTATTTATGTTATTTGCAACGTCTTACTTCTTGTGACCTGCCTTTAATTTATGTGAACCCTACACTGTTCTGTACTTAAAGGTACATGCCCACTCAGAGGGCACACACTGCTCTTTATAGGAATTAAATGTTTGAAACACTGTTATATCTACAAGCTGTTTTGAAACACTGTTACATCTACAAGCCATTTTGAAACACTGTTACATCTACAAGCCGTTTTGAAACATTGTTACATCTACAAGCCAGTTTGAAACACTGTTACATCTACAAGCTGTTTTGAAACACTGTTACATCTACAAGCCATTTTGAAACACTGTTATATCTACAAGCTGTTTTGAAACACTGTTACATCTACAAGCCATTTTAAAACACTGTTATATCTACAAGCTGTTTTGAAACACTGTTACATCTACAAGCCAGTTTGAAACACTGTTACATCTACAAGCCAGTTTGAAACACTGTTACATCTACAAGCTGTTTTGACAATGTTATCTACAATTTTGCCACATGTTTATATCTACAAGCCGTTTGAAATACACTGTTATATCTACAAGCTGTTTTGAAACACTGTTACATCTACAAGCCAGTTTGAAACACTGTTATATCTACATGTTTACTGTTTGAAACACTGTTACATCTACAAGCCAGTTTGAAAACATGTTACTTCTACAAGCCATTTGAAACACTGTTACAATCTACAAGCCAGTTTGAAAACATGTTACTATCTACCAAGCCCGTTTTTGAAACAACTGTCATCTACCAGCCGTTTGAAACACTGTTAAAAAAAACCATTTTCTAAACAAGCCATTTTGAAACACTTTACATCTACAAGCCAGTTTTGAAATCACTGTTAACATCTACAAGACTGTTTTGATGAAACACTGTTATACTATCAATACCAAGCCAAATTTTATTGAAACACTGTTACATCCTACAAGCCCGTTTTGAAACACTGAGATTATATCTACAAAGCTTTTTTTTGTTTTTTACATCTACAAAGCCATTTTGAAACACATGTTTACATCTACAAGCCGGGGATTATGAAACACTGCTACTCTATAAGCCAGTTTTGAAAACACTAGTTCTTGTTTTTTCTATGGCAAATGAAATACTTTAAACTACATCGACAGCTTTTTGAAAGGCTGTTACATCTACAAGCCATTTTGAAACGCTGTTACATCTGCAAGCCAGTTTGAAAACACTAGTAAACATCTACAAGTTTTCCATTTTGAAATTTTACAAGTTTACTCAACAAAGCATCTACAAAGCCATTTTGAAAAACACTGTTACATCTACAAGCCTTTTGTTTTGAAACGCTGTAATACATCTTTTGCAAGCCGTTTGTTTGAAAACACAGTTACACTCTACAAGCCATTTTTAAAAGAAACACTGTTTTTACAACTAGCCATCTACAAGCTTTTGTTGAAACACTGTTACATCTACAATCAGTTTGAAACACTGAAATACATCTACAAGCCAGTTTGAAACACTGTTACATCTACAAGCATTTTGAAAACACTGATACATCTACAAGCTTGTTTTGAAACATTTTACAATCTACAGCATGACACTGTTTTATATCTAAACCAAGCATGATTTTGAAACACACTGTTACATCTACAAGCCTCTTTGAAACACTGGTTTACATCTACAAGCCAGTTTGAAACACTGTTACATCTACAAGCCTTTTGTTTTTAGAAACACTGCTACATTTAAACAAGCCAGTGACAACACTAGTTTTCCGTCTAGGCCATGTTGATACTAAACTACATTTTCTACAAAGCCATGTTTTTGAAATGACGGTTACATCAACAATCCATTTTGACACAGTTTTCAATCTACAAGCCTTTTTGTTTTTGAAACACTGTTAAACATCTACAAGCCATTTTGAAACACTGTTACATACTACAAGCATCTACATCAGTTTGAAACTACATGAATTCAGCCGTTTTGACATCTCATCGTAAACAAAGCCAATGTTTTGAAAAACTACTGTTTTAAACATCTACAAGCCATTTTGAAACACTGATACATCTACAACCTTTTGTTTTGAAACCATTTTGTTTTAAACATCTACAACCGCCATTTTGAAAGGCTTTTACAATCTACAAGCCGTTTTGAAACACTGTTACATCTACAAGCCATTTTAGAAACACGGTATGACATTACAAGCCGTTTTGAAAACAAGCTACATGTTCAAGCCAGTTTGAACACTAGTCCGTCTAAGGGCATGTTGAAAATTACTACTACATCTACATAGCCATTATGAAGGACTGTTTTACTCTACAAGCCATTTGAAACATGTTCATCTACAAGCCGTTTTGAAACACTGTTAATTCTACAAGCCATTTTGAAACACTGTTACATCTACAAGCCATCTTACAAGCCAGTTTGAAACACTGTTACATCTCAATCTACAAGCTGTTTTGTAAACACTGTTACATCTGCAAGCCGTTTTGAAAAACACTGATTACATCTACAAGCTGTTTTGAAACATTGTTACATCTACAAGCCATTTTGAAAGGCTGTTACATCTACAAGCCATTTTGAAACTCTGTTACATCTACAAGCCATTTTGAAACACTGTTACATCTACAAGCCATTTTGAAACACTGTTTCATCTACAAGCCATCTACAAGCCAGTTTGAAACACTGTTACATCTACAAGCTGTTTTGAAACACTGTTACATCTACAAGCCGTTTTGAAACACTGTTACATCTACAAGCCATTTTAAAACACTGTTATATCTACAAGCCAGTTTGAAACACTGTTACATCTACAAGCCAGTTTGAAACACTGTTACATCTACAAGCTGTTTTGAAACACTGTTACATCTACAAGCCATTTTGAAACACTGTTACATCTACAAGCTGTTTTGAAACACTGTTACATCTACAAGCCGTTTTGAAACACTGTTATATCTACAAGCTGTTTTGAAACACTGTTACATCTACAAGCCGTTTTGAAACACTGTTACATCTACAAGCCATTTTGAAACACTGTTACATCTACAAGCCGTTTTGAAACACTGCTACATCTACAAGCCAGTTTGAAACACTAGTCCGTCTAAGGGCCATGTTGAAATACTACTACATCTACAAGCCATTTTGAAAGACTGTTACATATACAAGCCATTTTGAAACACTGTTACATGTTACATCTACAAGCCATTTTGAAACACTGTTACATCTACAAGCCATTTTGAAACACTGTTACATCTACAAGCCATCTACAAGCCAGTTTGAAACACTGTTACATCTCATCTACAAGCTGTTTTGAAACACTGTTACATCTACAAGCCGTTTTGAAACACTGTTACATCTACAAGCCATTTTGAAACATTGTTACATCTACAAGCCAGTTTGAAACACTAGTCCGTCTAAGTGCCATGTTGAAATACTACTACATCTACAAGCCATTTGAAAACACTGTTACATCTACAAGCTGTTTTGAAACACTGTTCCATCTACAAGCCGTTTTGAAACACTGTTACATCTACAAGCCGTTTTGAAACACTGTTACATCTACAAGCCGTTTTGAAAGGCTGCTACATCTACAAGCCATTTTGAAACACTGCTACAACTACAAGCCATTTTGAAACATCTGCTTTTTTACACTTCTACAAGTGACAACTACATGGGTAAGGCATGTTACACGCTTTACCATCCTGAAGGGGCCCCATTTGAAAACTTCTAATCCTACAAGCCAGTTTGGAAACACTGGCTAATCTTTACAAGCAAGTTTGAAACACTAACATGTGTAAGGGCCATGTTGAAACACGGCTACATCTGCAAGCCAGTTTGAAACACTTCTACATCTACAAGCCAGTTTGAAACACTGCTACATCTACAAGCAAGTTTGAAACACTAACATGTGTAAGGGCCATGTTGAAAGACTGCTATATCTACAAGCCAGTTTGAAACACTGCTACATCAATCTACAAGCCAGTTTGAAAACACTAACATTTGTTAAGGGCCATGTTGAAACACGGTTACATCTACAAGCCAATTTGAAACATTAACATTTGTAAGGGCCATGTTGAAACACTGCTACATCTACAAGCCAGTTTGAAACACTGTTACAACTACAAGCCATTTTGAAACACTGCTACAGCTACAAGTTTGAAACACTAACATGTGTAAGGGTCATGTTGAAACATGGCTACACCTACACGCCAGTTTGAAACACTGCTACACACGGCTACATCTACAAGCCAGCTTTAAACACTGCTACATCTACAAGCCAGTTTGAAACACTGCTACATCTACAAGCCAGTTTGAACACTGTTACAACTACAAGCCATTTTGAAACACTGCTACATCTACAAGTTTGAAACACTAACATGTGTAAGGGTCATGTTGAAACACGGCTACACCTACATGCCAGTTTGAAACACTGTTACACACGGCTACATTTACAAGCCAGTTTGAAACACTGCTACATCTACTAGCCAGTTTGAAACACTAACATGTGTAAGGGCCATGTTGAAACACTGCTACATCTACAAGCCAGTTTGAAACACTGCTACATCTACAAGCCAATTTGAAACACTAACATGTGTAAGGGCCATGTTGAAAGACTGCTATATCTACAAGCCAGTTTGAAACACTGCTACATCTATCTACAAGCCAGTTTGAAACACTAACATGTGTAAGGGCCATGTTGAAACACGGTTACATCTACAAGCCAGTTTGAAACATTAACATTTGTAAGGGCCATGTTGAAACACTGCTACATCTACAAGCCAGTTTGAAACACTGTTACAACTACAAGCCATTTTGAAACACTGCTACATCTACAAGTTTGAAACACTAACATGTGTAAGGGTCATGTTGAAACATGGCTACACCTACAAGCCAGTTTGAAACACTGCTACACACGGCTACATCTACAAGCCAGCTTGAAACACTGCTACATCTACAAGCCAGTTTGAAACACTGCTACATCTACAAGCCAGTTTGAAACACTGTTACAACTACAAGCCATTTTGAAACACTGCTACATTTACAAGTTTGAAACACTAACATGTGTAAGGGTCATGTGAACAGCTACACCAATTTCACTGCTCCACACGGCTACATTTACAAGCCAGTTTGAAACACTGCTACATCTACTAGCCAGTTTGAAACACTAACATGTGTAAGGGCCATGTTGAAACACTGCTACATCTACAAGCCAGTTTGAAACACTGCTACATCTACAAGCCAGTTTGAAACACTAACATGTGTAAGGGCCATGTTGAAAGACTGCTATATCTACAAGCCAGTTTGAAACACTGCTACATCTACAAGCCAGTTTGAAACACTGCTACATCTACAAGCCAGTTTGAAACACTAACATGTGTAAGGGCCATGTTGAAACATGGTTACATCCACAAGCCAGTTTGAAACACTAACATGTGTAAGGGCCATGTTGAAACATTGCTACATCTACAAGCCAGTTTGAAACACTAACATGTGTAAGGGCCATGTTGAAACACGGTTACATCTACAAGCCAGTTTGAAACACTAACATGTGTATGGGCCATGTTGAAACGCTGTTAAAGCTACAAGCCAGTTTGAAACACTAACATGTGTAAGGGCCATGTTGAAACACTGCTACATCTACAAGCCAGTTTGAAACACTAACATGTGTAAGGGCCATGTTTAAACACTGCTACATCTACAAGCCAGTTTGAAACACTAACATGTGTATGGGCCATGTTGAAACGCTGTTACATCTACAAGCCAGTTTGAAACACTAACATGTGTAAGGGCCATGTTGAAACACTGCTACAACTAACATGTGTAAGGGCCATGTTGAAACACTGCTACATCTACAAGCCAGTTTGAAACACTAACATGTGTAAGGGCCATGTTTAAACACTGCTACATCTACAAGCCAGTTTGAAATACTAACATGTGTAAGGGCCAAGTTGAAACACTGCTACATCTACTAGCCAGTTTGAAACACTAACATGTGTAAGGGCCATGTTGAAACACTGCTACATCTACAAGCCAGTTTGAAACACTGTTACATCTACAATTTGGCTGTGATAATGTAATAAATTCAGTATAATAAAAATTAATAAATTTATCATAAAATTGAAAATTTCTCCCTGAAGATATATACTCAACAAAACTAGAAACGTCCCTGTTTTATAGCCGTTGTATCTCTGTCTATGTATGTACCACATGTTCAAAGTACATGTATTTTAAACCGTGGCGATGTTCAGAATACGATCGTGTAGAGTTTAGCCGATACACACGGTTTACATAGCGGCCAGTGACCGGAACGTTGATTTCCACTTTTTGCACGTGCACGCTATACTTGTCATCGATAAGGTGATTCAGTTCATGTCGTACCATTCATGCGATAGGGGCTATTCGGAAAATTAAAAAACTTTTTTAATTTTTCACTGTTTTCGATATGCCACGGCTTTCCGAAAACGAGCGAAATCAGGCAATTGGGATGCTTGCGGGTGGGATGGCCGCCAGGGCGGTCGCGCCTCGGTTTGGTTGCTGTCGGAAGACGATTGATCGTCTTGCAGCCCGGTACCAGCAGACTGGGGCTGTTCACGACCGGCAGCGACCTGGTAGGCCTCGTGTAACGACGGCTAGAGCCGATCGTTACATTACGTTAACGCACTTACGTCAACGTCGATTGGCAGCCACAGTCACTGCTAGGCGATACGGTGTCTCAGGGCAGACCATTCGCAACCGGTTACGTCGTAACGCCCAACCAATCCGGGCACGCCGCCCGTACTACTGGTCAGATAATGACCCAACGTCACCGTGCTGCCAGACTGTTATGGGCGCGACGTCATCTGAACTGGAGAAGGGCTGACTGGAACCGAGTTTTGTTCACCGATGAATCTCGGTTCACAGTTAGTCATGCTGATGGAAGATTACGGGTATACAGGCGTAAAAATGAAAGATTCACCGATTGTTGCATTGTTGAGAAGAACAGGTTTGGGGGAGGGAGCGTAATGGTCTGGGGTGGGATCATGGAAACCGGAAGACAGATTTGGTTGTTGTACAGGGCAACATCAATGCACAAAGTTATGTTGCAGATGTGCTAAATGCACATGCCTTACCATTTATCCGTCAGCATGGTCCTGGTGTGACATTGATGCACGACAATGCCCGCCCTCACATAGCCAGGGTCACCACTCAATACTTACAGCAAAACAACGTCGACGTCATGCCATGGCCCGCGGTCTCCCCGGATCTCAATCCCATTGAGCACATATGGGATGAGCTGGGCCGCAAAGCACGAGCTAACCATCAGATTGACAGTGTTCGCGATCTTACACGGGCGTTACAACGGGAATGGAGGAATTTGCCCAACGCACTGGTATTGCGTTACGTCACGTCGATGCGGCGTTCATGCAAATGGTGGCCACACTCGGTACTAACGAGATTTACTGAATTTGCCACATTACTTATTGAAATTCCATCTCTAAACATTAAGTAACACATTTCTGAGTTTTTGTGATTTTTGATTTTGACCCCTACCGCCCTTGGCCGGTTATCTCTCTAATATTTAACAAGATATCCAAATGCAATGTATTGGCTTTGATACAGAAATGAATGAACTTGTTTTTCCATTTTGATTTTTAAAAGTAACCCTTTTGGTTTTTGATGAATCTTTCCTTAAACATGGAGGGACGTTTCTAGTTTTGCTCAGTATACTTTGCTACTAAATGCTACTAAAGTATACTTTGCAATGTTGATGAAATAGGCTACTGGTAACCTGCCCTGTATTGATCAAATACTTACTGACTGATAGCATATGTTGTATCAGGCATTGACCTCATACAAACATCTGTGTTACAACGAAGTGAAAACTCACGTTCCATTGGTCAGATGATGTAAACTAATCAGCGTTCTGTCCGTATATAATGACGTCATCTGTGGTGATTTTCGAGCATAAAACGAGCATCAATACCAGGCTACTGTCTTTTGATATCTAGTTTATCAGGCTCGGCTTGGAAAAGGGAGGAATACCTCGGAAAGCCTCGGAAAGCCTCGGAAAGACTCCCTGGTATAACCTATATCAGTGCTCCAGATAAGGTGCGTATTTGCTTAAATACCCAATTAAAATTGCCAAAAACCCAATTGAAATCAGAAGTAGTGAGTATCAAAAAGCAATGAGAAAGTTGTTGTACCTTTATCATGCTACAGAAAACAATAAACAGACCACAACTATAGCATATTTTTCTTATTTTTCCATAAAAACATATCTTGGTATTTCATTAGAATTGTCTCCAATTCTAATGTAATGCCAATACATGTCTTCATTTAGAAGCAAACTATTCAATAATTGCAGTCTGCTGATGTGTAAACAGTAGTGTGATTTTTGTCGAGCCCGCTTGCGGAAAACGAGACAGTGATCACAATGACGTCCGGGTGTCCATGCGTGCGTCCGTGCGTCCGTGCATGCGTCCTGCGTCTGTCCGTCCATCCGTCCGTCCGAAATATGCGTTAAAGTTTTTAAATACCTTATATCTCTGCAGTCCTAAGTCACATTGACTTGTAACTTCATATGCTTATTAGTCATCATCCATATAGTCATGCTGTATCCCACTCATGCGGCCCCTGTGCCCACGATGAAGGTCAAATGACTTAGAAGTTTGCGTTCCGAAATCTGCGTTAAAGTTTTTAAATACCTTATATCTCTGCAGTCCTAAGTCACATTGACTTGAAACTTCATATGCTTATTAGTCATCATCCATATATTCATTCTGTGTCCCACTCATGCGGCCCCTGTGCCCCTATGTCAAGGTCAAATGACTTAGAAGTTTGCGTTAAAGTTTCTGTCAAAATTTGCGTTAAAGTTTTCACATACCTACTATCTCTGTAACCGTAAGTCAGATTTGCTTGAAACTCTGTATGCTTATTGGGCATCAAACTTCACATAAATACACTCTGAGACCATCAAATGCCTCGGCGGGCTCGACATGCGGGCTGTGGCCATCTGGTATTTTACCAAATTAAAATTGTGAAATACCCAATTTTGCTTCAGAAATGATGGAGTGACAATACTCAATTACTAATTCCTTATCTGGAGCCCTGCTATATGATGTAGGAATGTGTCTGCATATCAGGAGCCTGAATGGTCGGTCCTATAGGCTATAGATGCCATTTTCCCCAGTATAGTCACAGACGGGGTGCGTTGGTGTCTGCACAGTCTCTCATCACCTCATTAAATTGATGTTAAATTTCTGCTGTTTATAAAACAGATCCTTTTTGAACTTTTCCTGCACTGTGTTATAAAAGCAACGTGCAGTTTATATATATATATATATATCTGCCCATTTCATCATGATATGATATGCTTGGCAAGCAAAACATTCAACAATATCACAATATTGACATATTAATTTTACTTTTTAAAAATGTCACAATAAATTTATTGTTGACGTTTTGCATTGTTTCCATGTACATTAGAATCTGCAGGGTTTCCATGTTAGAGGGATTTCACTGTAATTTAGGTATACAGTAGTACCTAAAGACAAGTGTTGTGTGTTGCAATCACAAACAAATATATTATCATTAGTGATATATTTCACACAAACACATACAAATAAAAGGTTACGAGGGTTAGTTGTCTGGTTTAGAGAGGTTTAACTGTATATGAACATGTAACAGGTGGAAAATTAACCCTTTATCGTTGTCTGCTGTTTTATCTATATTGAGTTTTTGCTAAATTCATAAAAAAAAAACAGTTTACAGAGCTCCAGTTAAGGTGCATAATTTGGAGGTAAATTTTTTATTTCTCCTTTCAAAATGGCAAGTTGGGAGTGCTTTAGAATCGTCTCAATGAGACGATTATAAAGGACTCCCAACTTGCCATTTTTGATGAAGAAATAACAAAATTTCACCCCAAGTTGGTCAAATTACGCACCTTAACTGTAGCTCTGAGTTTAAAGGTACATGCCCACTCAGTTAAGGCACACAATGCTATTTATATCAGAGACATCAACTGAGACATTTTCCGGCAAAATAAACATTCATTCACAATCAATTACCCCACGTATTGATTGGCATTATTATTCATTTTATATCAGACATAAATTTCCACACTGATATCAGGGGCGATAACCGTGTTTCCTTAAAATGTTAATGGACATTACTATTTATTTTCTGTATTTATTTTTTGATGTGCAATGATCATACTTTATAATTTGTTGAAAATATTATTTTTTCAAGTGACGCATTTAATTACCGTTAGTATAAATAACTAAAAAATGTCATGCCTCATTTGCATATGAAAATAGCCAGATACCACCGCGCGTCACTGTCATTAAAATAAATATTAGTAAATGATTATATCTGTATAGCGGGCACTCGTAAGTTTTCGAACTGGTGGAATAGTGACACAATTATACACTTATCTAATTATATAAAGAACATTCTGTGCCTACTGAGTGGGGCATGTACCTTTAACCCTTTCAAGGTTACAGATCTCTTAATGTTTGTAGATCGTATAAATCCTGATGAGATGGCTGATTACTAGCACATTTTGTTAACGTAGATGATCTGTACAACATTACCCCTCTCATTATTGGACTAGTCTGAAAATTAACCCTTAGACCGCTACACAGAACAATTGTCGTCTGCTGTTGCTTTTATATCTTGCCTTATTTCTCAATGAAAACATGTTTTGACAGCACTTCAGAATCATTTCCAATGGAAATGATTCTGAAGTGCTGTCAAAGCATTTTGTAAATTATTCTAAAGTGCTGTCAAAGCATGTTTTTTATGATAAAAATGGAAAATAGAAAATAAACAGCAGACAACAAAAAATTAAGATAGCGATGTAAGGGTTAACACTGTAAAGTACTGACAAGTTGGGGAAATTAAGGGTTGGTTTGTAGCAACAATTTATTACATAAAGAAGCTCTTACCCAGAACTGCGGTGATATCATTGCACTATAAATATTGGTCTTAATTGCAGCCCCAAACGCTGGCAATGACAGGTACTAGATAATTCAGAGTTAATTGAATACTAAAGGGAGATAATACTGTGTTAATTGGGGTCACTTGACACTTATTATAGTGAACTGCCTGCTATTACTGACACTGGCTAATTGATGTTGCCATTGTGCTGTATACAGTGGACCAAATACAGTCTGCTAAATACATATGTGTACATGTATAAACCATACAACCGTGAGGAAATATACCGTAGCATCTCATATTGAGTACTGGCATATTATAGCAACTAATTTCTTTTAGTAATAGTTATACAGTCGAACTTCGATGGGTCGAACCCTGGTAAACTCGTCAGCCATGCTTGCCTCGAACTAGCCTTTAGGTCCCGGCAGAATTCCTATATAAATACGTTAAAACTACCCGGTATAGGTCTTGTGAAAGTCGAACAACCCTCAATGCCTCGAATCGCTGTCACGCCCGGTCGTGTATAAATCCACTATAAACACCACAAAAACTCGAACATGTCAGACGATTGTCTCCAGACTAGTTGATTGACTTTCACACCTATTGTTAACCGGTTGTCAAACAAATCTCAAGTGGTCATTTGAGCGTATACAATAACGGCAGTCGTGACCAGCATACGTGGTAATTATGCATTGACGATAAGGTATTTAGACGTTTTGTGATGGAGCAGGTGAAGCGGAAGACTACGAAGTAAGGCGAGATAACTTCTTCAATACCGGACGTGTATAACTTTCATGTATAACTTGTACTGGGTTCCATGTGATAGTAAATTATGATATGCAGTGAATGTGGTTCCGGGTCCGAAGTAGTGATGGGGCGACTGGGCATGCATCTATTGATTTATCAGTGTATGACGAGCGATGCAATTTTATACATACAAGCATGCGCATCATTTTATGGCAAATACATATTCACTCACAAAGATTTATATTTGATTAGATAAATATTTGTCATGAAATTACGCAAATGCCAATAGGTACAAAATCAGAGATGCTTTCACATGATCGTATCAAACGGGGCAATCAAGTCCGCCAATTGTATTTCGTAATCATTTTCTGTTGTTCTCATGTTCTATTGCTGTATAATGGCTATGTAAATAAAAACACACGTGAGTTTGCCGCTATCTTTATTTTATTAAAGCCTGTTTCTGTTAATAAACGACTGTGACAATCAACCGTAAATGCAAATGTAAGCGCATTTATATGAAACAACGTGTCGTAATGACTGATGAACTAAGGAAACACTATGTTTGCCTTAGAAATATTATTCAAATACGACAGCTTGTAACTACATGTATATCTACAGATGTACACATATGGCAATGTCATCATTGAGGAACACTAGGCCGAAAAAGTGACTGTTTGATTTGAATATTTTGCTAATGTTATCAGAATCACAAAATCATACGTATTTGGAGAATGGAGAAAGGAAACGGACACAGTGGGTACTAAATGCACTTGGCATAGCAGATCACCAGACCTCATTGGTTATTTTGTGCGCCTGTATCAAGAAACAACCCAGGCTATCGGATCATTGAGCCACATATCTCAGCCAAATCACCAATGTGACTTTGTTCCCAGTGAGCGGTAACAGAAGTGAACCGCTGATGCCCTTGCGTATTTGGGAGTGCGGTGATATACACATGTATTGTATTGGTTTGCTATAACATCTCAATAACAGGTGTGCAGTGTGGGACCATATGTTATCTGCAGTTCCTGTTACAAGGCTCCATTGTCTGAAATGTTACATTTCTGTGATATGTCCTGCATTGCCAACTGCTAGACTCGATACCAACGACTGCCATCGAAAAAGTGTGTGCTTCACGCGCCTACAGATAATCGTATTCTTCCTTGCGGCACTGTCATGCAGATAACATTATTAGAATGAACAGAAACGCTGGACTGCACATGTAGTATCTTCTGCAAATAAGTACATGTGCGGTCTTGTGTCTTGTTCGATCTTACAATACCAATGTGTGAATACTGAATGGAGTGCCATCGATGAGTAATTTTCCGCTTGTGGACCATTTTTCTCTGAATCACTGAATCACACTGTGACAGTTGCCATTTCAATTCACATAAACTTCAATTTCCTGGAACATTTTACAGAATAACAATAAACACGTTTTTTTTTAACCAGAAAATGATTCGGCCATTTTGCTACCAATCAAAGTCTCAAAATTTCAAAACTGTTGAAATGCCATTGTATCACTTGAAAATCTGGTAAAGTGCAGTCATTTATTATATTATTATAACACGGTTATTGCCCCTGATATCAGTGTGGAAATTGATGTCAATGTATAATAATGTCATTAAATACGTGGGGTAATGGTGAATTATGAATGTTTATTTTCACAGAAAATGTCTCAACTGATGTCTCTGATATAAAGAGCAGTTTGTGCCTACTGAGTGGGCATGTATATTTATTTATACAAACCTTAAGTGTGGGTGGTTGGTTGGGAGCACGCGACGGGTAATTCAACGATCGGGGTTCATCTTTACCGGAATTCCAACTGGAGACCTGGTTTGGCCCTCACATACATCTTTGGCATTTTGTATGTGACAGTTGAATCCCGTTCTCCACGCTATTGGGATCGTGATTCTGGCCGTTTGCACGGGTCTACTTTCGGAAGTGGCTCTCTGTTCATCGGGGGACGTCTCAATAGGCTCAATTTGCGTTCGCAATTAACAACAGTCAGGTGACATTTAAAGTCAGCGAGTGAACTGAAAGCAAGTTATTAATAGCAACGGCAATGCTCAACATTATGTGTAAAATAGTTGGCATGCCCAACTTTACTTTTGAAGAGAACTACTTTTGAAGAGAACAAATTGCTGTTATTGAGACGCCCCCCGTATCGTGTACCACGCAGTCGCATGTTCATCGGGGGACGTCTCAATAGGCTCAATTTGCGTTCGCAATTAACAACAGTCAGGTGACATTTAAAGTCAGCGAGTGAACTGAAAGCAAGTTATTAATAGCAACGGCAATGCTCAACATTATGTGTAAAATAGTTGGCATGCCCAAATTTACTTTTGAAGAGAACAAATTGCTGTTATTGAGACGCCCCCCGTATCGTGTACCACGCAGTCGCAATGCGACGTCGAAGGCCATATCTTTTTCATATTGTGGTTTACGGGCGATTTTCGAAAAATTACCCTCTGGGTGAGCGAAACAAAATTCATGAAAACATTTTGCCATTCATGCAGCATACACGTGTCATAATTTTGAAAAGATTTTCACATAATATTATGTCACACCTCCAGAGTTCCTGTTGGGTATGCAATTTGGATTACTCGGTTTGTATCCCTATTCTGCAAAGTGCCGATTGATTTTGGCCAAATAAACATACTAAAAATATGAAAATTTTCCCGTTTTTTTTTTCTTCACATTACGAAAAACCTATGCTACCAAAAATATTTTTTGAACAAAATCGATCAAATATTAATTTTATGGGCATCATTCTCTATGGGAGATGTGATCTATAAATAAATATTTTCTTCCATAATTTTTGTTTTACTGGGCCGACTTTCACATAATAATTTTGTGTTGTTAGTTAGATCATTTCCGAGCTATCTCACCAGGTTTCGAGATTAATTTTTAAAAAAAAAAGGTTTTTCGTATTATCCTTAGGTAGGGGGAATACAAAATTGTTAAAATGGAGTTGTTGCGTAATCCAAGATGGCCGCCATAGAAAAGTAGGTCAAATCCTTAAAAAGCCTACTCCTGTAGCGGATTTCGACAAAATTTTGCACGAATGATCATTGGCTGGTGGACTTTCAAACATGTTCAAGAATTTACCCCGGGGTCAAAAATGGGTGTGGCCCGGGGGGTCAAATGTAGGTCAAATTTCATATTTAGTCGAACCTGGTCATGTCATATATCAAATCGAAGGTATTGATGAGCCGATCACTATGGCGTATTTATTTTCAAAATGGGTTATACGTCATCCAAGATGGCTGCCGAAAGGTCAAAATGTCACCTTTCCATTAGCAACTTTGATTTTACCCCTTATACGAGTATTACGATTATTCGTAATCCTATTTTAGGGGAAGGGGCCAAGTGACTTTGGTGTGGTATGGACCTGGCACCAGGTCCGGTTATTCTAATTTCAGGGCTGAATATATTGTTTCTCGATGTAAATATTCCGTTCTGATTTTGGGATTTTCCCCCCAATGCAGCAGGTTAAAACGGGATCGAACCCCGTTTGCCCCGCCTTACATGACCTTAGCTGTTGATAGGCCGTTAAGCACCAATAAACAAACAAACCTTAAGTCGTCTATGTAATATAATGTTTATATATAAAAACAATGTGTATTTGCTCTCTTCGGAGATCATTTATCTTCAAGATTGGGAACTCTAGAAGACGATATTGCTGACTGGGATGTGACTGGATTTTCATGTATGTTATTTACTGTGAATTACTTAATGAATTGGTGTATCCAGGCCACGGAAATTCCACTTGTCCGCTCGTGTTGACGAGTGGAAATGCCGACAGGATGAGTGCAAATTTAAATTTGTAATGTAGATTTCTTAATTTTGCCATTCCTGTCAAGTAAGGACGAGCAAACATTTCAAGAATTTTCGTGCCCTGGTATCATATAATTTTAAAAGAAATTATGTAAATAAATGCAAGCATAGTCTCTAAACAGCCGTCATTTAACTGACAATCAAGGTAAACTTCAGAAAACCCCGCGAAAAAGACGTAAGATGACTACCTCCATATACGTTAGTTCTTGGGAGTATATGATTCTAATATCAACGACAGTTTTTTTGGCCGAGAAAGGAAATGCAATATGCAAATGTTTCTTGTGCAATTCGTCAATTCTCTGTGTTAATTAAGTAGGGTGAATGCATTGTTTAACCCTTTCATCCCTAAGTAACTGGAATGGTCTGTGATATGTTAATTTAAGGACCAATCCAGTCATCACAAAATGATTTTCGGACTAGTCCATTTATAAGGGGGTATTTTTTTTTAAATATGAAAATTACTTGCAAAAAGTGCAGATCCTGATGAGACGACGCGTGACGAGCCGTCTCATCTGGATCTACACTGTTTGCAAATTGAAATAACACTAGAGGGCTGTAGCGTTTAAAGGGTTAGGGTTATATTTATATTTCGTCGATGTCTAAAAGTAAAGACTGATCAGAACACCAATCTGCATGTCAGCTGTTTGCCAACACCATGTAATGTCTCAACGTATTGATTAATAATCAGCCTGATGTAATAGATACAAATAGATACAATCAGGTGCGACTTATATGAACCAGCATGTTACATAGACTGCCGGATGGAAACACATATTATTAACCAATTTCATATGGGATATAGATTCACACCTATCAACGTTTTTGTCGAGAATACTTGTGGATTCGATTTTACAGGGCCCGGTTGCTCAAAGCTTGTTAGCTTAACAGACTGTTAAATCCTTAGCAATGCTAAGGATTTAACAGTCTGTTAAGCTAACTGAAGCTTTGAGCAACCGGGCCCAGGCCGGCCGTTAAACACCATTATTTAAAATAAATATAAAATACCTACTTACATCTCTGTTACCAGAGCTCCAGATAAGCTGCATATTTGCGGAACGGAAAAAGCAATTAACATCTATGTTACTAGTTGCCTCCCTATTATATTATTTAGCACACTTTTGATGCTTATTACAAGAAGTACATAAAATATGATTACTTGCGAGGATTAAGCGATGTAATTTGAATATGGTTAAATTGCAAATTGCAAATTTCTTGCTTAAAATAAGTCCTATCAAGAAATGGATAATCTTGTTATTTAATAGTTATAATTACAAAAGAAATCATTCAAATACATGTATATCAAGAAATCAAAAACTTGTAGCGTGAGAACTTTGCCCTGATTGGCTTGTGAACAATTGTCCCAGTGTCTCGCTTGAATGAATTTAAAGGCACACCAGGTAAACTCAATTGATTAATTATTCATATAACAAGTTACCCGTCTCTGAAAATAACTAGCTTTTGCAATACTAGTTATTTTGGTTATTTTTTCAGTATTATAAACATGTTTTTCAATTGATTTAAATTATTTTATTTAAATTAATTACACTAGCGTCTATATGGGAATTTATTTCTAAATTTGGCATATTATTATAATTTCACAACAAACAATAAGGAAATGTCACATTTTTCCTTACTGGCACATGTACATGTACAGCGAACATGCCAAATTATGCTAAGCCAAATTATCTCCCCTGCTTATCACAGTTTCTGATAGCATGTAGTTGAATATACCTCATATTTTACAGAATGTGATCAAATGAAATGGTGCAATTAATTGATACATCGATGGTCTAGTAACATAAGGTCGTAACTGCTATGCTAAAGCATAGCAGTTACGACCTTATGTTACTAGACCATCGACATGTCATTTACTGTACATGAAGCGAAAAACCACATTATCTCCCCTGCTTATCAGTTTCTGATAGCATGTAGTTGAATATACCTCATATTTTTGAGAATGTGATCAAATGAAATGGTGCAATTAATTGATACTATAGGAATGAATGGTCTTTTTGTGGAATTTATCGGGGTATAAACTTGGAAAAGTCGCGGGAATACTGCATTTGAAATAAATTCAGCAATAAAATGTGTTTATTTTCCGTTTTTCTTAATAATTATTTTAACTGCGCCTCACGGTTACGGAAAGTAGTTCGGTGTGGGAGTTTACTGGGATATAAATTTTGGACAGAGACTTGCTACAGGCCAATCAAATGTTAAAGAATTGTGTAAATATTTTTGTGCTGGAATTATATGTCATCTACTGTACATGAAGCGAAAAACCACATATTGGATATATGGGACATCATTTGAGACACAGTTACTTTAACCCTTACACCGCTATCTTATTTTTTTTGTCGTCTGCTGTTTATTTTCTATTTTCCATTTTTATCATCAAAAACATGCTTTGACAGCACTTTTGAATAATGATGTGCTGTCAAACCATGTTTTTATTGAGAAATAAGGCAAGATATAAAAGCAACAGCAGACGACAATTGTTGTGAGTAGCGGTCTAAGGGTTTGTTGGATTGACTTGAAACTTCTTGTGTTTGTTTATCATCCATAGTTTGATTCTATAGACACCCATGTGGTCCTCACCGTCGTCCAGTCTAATGACTTGGAAAGTTGGATTACCTTTTGCAACATTACCGTACTATCAGTGGACTGACACAATATTGGCCGAACCCATCTGGTTTCCAATAATGACAATGTGTGAAACATAATTGTTGCTGTGACTCAACTACAGACTGGAGAAATTTGACTTCCGTGATTTGTGACCAATGTAGCACCTGATCAAATAGCTCACTCATGTAGCCTGGTAAACATCCACATTAACCCTTTCAGCATTACAGGCCGGGTATTGTGGTATTGGCAAAATGTGTAGATCCAGATGAGCCGGCTCGTGACGAGCCGTCTCATCAGGATCTGCCCTTATTGCAAGTAATTTTCATATTTTTGAGAACAAAAAACACCCCCTTTTCATAAATGGACTAGTCTGAAAATCATTTATGTCGATCGGATTGGTTGCAAAATTAACATATCAAAATCCATTTCAGTTATACTTAGGGGTGAAAGGACTAATGGATCAGTTGAACTCACAGGTGGAAGACTCGGACCTATGACACCAAAAAAATGCCTATTAAAAAAAATCCCATTACCCCACCCACTTGGTCTCGTACAGTACATAACGTTAATTCAAGGTGAGCATAAATAGCGCTATTATAGAAAGAGTCCTCTTTTTTCCGGCTCGCACAAACACAATAAACATCGATTAAATGTATGAAATATGTCTCTGGCAATCGATAAAGGTATTAGGTGTGTGAATATACTCACTTCAAATCGCTGTTTCAAGTATTTATTGAGTTATTCGCGTTTTGATTACCATACAAAGTTCGTCCAATTGTGATCGTTCACTGATCTAAAAAACACCTTTTCTCTACTTTCATTCATGATTCGCGTACTATCAGATTATGTCTTCCGCAATCCCGAAATAGGTTGAATGACGTCATACAGTTTAGATTTAGCCAATCAGAGATGTTCTTTACATAGACGCCTCCGGTTGTATTATGGAAGATGGTGCATTGACCCAGTTCCAGATAATGAACGAAATTATAGAAAAAAGTTTTTTTTAGATCGGCGAACGATCACAATTGGACGAACTTTGTATGGTTGGAGTCTCTAATGTATATGATCATGGTGCACGACTTTAGTTTGAGCTGGCGATCAGCTATCGGCCAAATATGACCGATAATCCAGCCGGACGGCCTCCGATTCTGTGTGAGATTCTTTCGTACACGCAACTTTCGCTTTGGATGGGGTAATCAAAACGCGAATAACTCAATAAATACTTGAAACAGCGATTTGAAGTGAGTATATTCACACACCTAATACCTTTATCGATTGCCAGAGACATATTTCATACATTTAATCGATGTTTATTGTGTTTGTGCGAGCCGGAAAAAAGAGGGCTCTTTCTATAATAGCGCTATTTATGCTCACCTTGAATTAACGTTATGTACTGTACGAGACCAAGTGGGTGGGGTAATGGGATTTTTTTTAATAGGCATTTTTTTGGTGTCATAGGTCCGAGTCTTCCACCTGTGGTTGAACTGTGCTCATCTGTAGCCGATTTCATCAACATTGCAAAGTATACTTATCTAGCAAAGTATACTTTGAGGGAGTTATAATTTATTTTTCCCGAAATGCACTATTTGATATAGAACTAACGACTGCATATATTTGATGATTAAATATGTATGCAGAATTATTAAACTGAATTTATTATATTATCACAGCCAAAGTGGCTGTGATAATGTAATAAATTCAGTATAATAAAAATTAATAAATTTATCCATAAATTTAAAATTTCTCCTTCAAAGTATACTTTGCTAGATATTAAGTATACTTTGCAATGTTGGTGAAATAGGCCACAGGTCAGGCTACGTTTGCATAGACTGGTCTGCCCTTGACACTGGACACAAAAGCAATAAGCTGTGTTTGTGGGACTTTTTTTTTTCTTCAATTACATGTACATGTACATGATGTTCTCAAGTTGGTATTTTCTACAAAGAAATCTATCGGTGAGTAAATTAAGTAACACTCGACATCTGTCAAACTGGGACATTCATAAAACGTTATAAAACATATTGCTTTCTGAATTATTCATGTATATCCCAGACCCAATTATTTCTACTCATTACATTGTGCCAGATGCTTTAAAAAACCTTTCTCATTCTGTATAAAAGTGCAATAAATGTCGGAGTTTGAAACACAATTCAATAATCGGCAATCTAAGTTAGTACCTCGCTGTGATTTGGAGGAAATTAACGTTCCCTGGCCTAGTCTTCGCATTCTGGAAACGGGTCTAGTTAATTTCCTCAAAATTGGCCATTTCTTCTTGTTTTAATCGCTACAGAGACACCAAATTGACATTTATATGTAACACGCTAAGAGGGGTTTATTGCATCTCTGACCAGTGTAGCCCTAGACCAGCTTGCACATCTTCACAATCGGATCAAGGAATATACTGTTCACTATTGCCTAGGGTAAATATTGTTGATGCAGGTAATGAAACATTTAAATCTATATCAAGCTGCATGAGTGCATTCTGGAGTTATTATAGGAATGAATGGCCTTTTTGTGGAATTTATCGGGATATAAACTTGGAAAAGTCACGGAAATACTGGACGAAGGCCGGAAGGCCTTGTCCAGTATTCCCGCGACTTTTCCAAGTTTATATCCCCGATAAATTTCACAAGAAGGCTATTCATTCCTTATAATTCCAGCATTTGAAATAAATTCATCAAGAAAATGTGTGTATTTTCCGTTTTCTTAAGAATTATTTTAACTGCGCCTCACGGTTACGGAAAGTAGTTCGGCGTGGGAGTTTACTGGGATATAAATTTTGGACAGAGACTTGCTACGGGCCATCAAATGTTAGGGAATTGTGTAAATATTTTTGTGCTGGAATTATAACCCAGTTATTAACTTTCGTCATCTTCTGTTTGTTTCATATTTTCCATATTCCAAAGTGAAAACATGTTGGAGACGATTCTCATGTGCTGCTAAAACATGATTTTTGGCAAGAAACAAGAATATGAAAAAAAGTGTAGATCACAATATTCCATTCCCTCCTTTTCAGGCAGTGCGTCTCCGATGATGTCTCGGACATTAAAGGTACATGCCCACTCATTAGGCACAAAATGTTCTTTATATCAGAGACATCATCTGAAACATTTTCTGGCAAAATAAACATTCATTCACCAATACCCCACATATTGATTGGCATTATTATACATTTTATATCAGACGTAAATTTCCACACTGATATCAGCGGCGATAACCGTGTTTCCTTAAAATGTTAACGGACACTACTATTTATTCTCTGTATTTACTGTTTGATGTGCAATGATCATAGTTTATAATTGATTGAAAATATTAATTTTTCAGGTGACACATTTAATTAGTAATAAGTATAAGTAATTAAAAAATACCTTGCCTCATTTGCATATGAAAATAGCCTGATACCACCGCGCCTCACTATCAGTAAATGATTATATCTGTATATATAGCGGGCACTCGTAATTTTTAGAACTTATTTAATTACTATAAAGAACGTTTTGTGCCTACTGAGGGGGCATGCACCTTTAAAATATGTGGATTTTCTCTTTATGGATGCAAATTACCTATATCATTTTCTTTTATCCATTTCCAACGAGTTAGTGTTTTATTCAAGTATATATGAGACGCCATGTGATTTTGTACCGAAGAGCATGTGCAATATCTCCTGAAAAAATGTTTACAATATTTTCTGTAAATGACGTCGAAAGTTGACGAAATTGTCATAGCAAATGCGGAATTGTATTCCGCATTTGCTATGAAAATTTCGTCAACTTTCGACGTTAATTAGAGAAAATATCAAAGTTTCTGTAAATATATTTCATGAAAAATCGCACATGTTCTTAGGTACAAAATCCCATGGCTCGTCTCATAATATTATCATAGACTGTGATGAACATGTGAGACAAGTTGATAGTGTAATTTTGCTATTACTGTACTACAGTGAATTTGTGAAAAGATGTTTTATAACATGTGAAATGATAATACTATACCATCCATAGAAATATATTTACATTCTAGAAATTAGTTTGATTAATTCATTCAATATTGAAATAGCAGCACTACATGTAGTTATTTTTCAGTTATAATACTGTTTTCATAATTTTTCACTTGTATGTTCAAATTGGTTCAGAAATGTGATACAAATCTACAATTAAATTATGTTTTTTACTGTGTTTCATTATTTTATCAGGTAATTTGCCCTGTAATGACTGAATACGTACCGACTGATTACATATTGATGTATCAGGCATTGACCTGATACAAACATCCGCGTTACAACGAAGTGAAAAAGGACGTGCCATTGGTTGGATGACGTCGCGTGACATTACCGAATAACGTCGGTGTAATGACGCAACGGAAACAAGTCCGCGTTCTGTCCATAGATAACGATGTCATCTGTCATTTTTGAGCATAAATTGTTACCTGATAAATAAAATACTAGGCTCGGCTCGGAAACGGTAGGAATTCCTCGGCATGCCTCGGAATTCCTACGCGTTTCCTAGCCTTGCCTGATAAACTTGATATCAAAAGACACTAGCCTGGTATTCTCTATTTCTGCACATATCTGAGACCAGTGTCTGTAACCTTCAAAAAGATGTCCCAACATATAGAATGTATTTTACTCCCCAGTTGTACAGTACCATCTCTGCTACATGTTATTTACCTATGATTCTGACATTCTAATCACATCCTTTGTTTTGTGTATTTGACAGCGGGTGTACTGGAATTTACAGACAGTGTCATAGAAACAAGCAAAGGTAGGGCAGTTCTTGTTATCCAGAGCTCCAGTTAAGGTGCGTAATTTGACCAAATATTTGAGATATTTTTCTTAGTTCTTCACCAAAAATGGCAAGTTGGGAGTTCTTTAGAGACGATTCTAAAGCACTCCCAACTTGCCATTTTTGGTGAAGAAATAACAAAATTCCCCCCAAAGTTGATCAAATTACGCACCTTAACTGGAGCTCTGGGTTATACCCTGGCATATGTACATCGAGGGTCATATAGTTTTCGCCTTTCCATCCAGTGAAAGTCTGCCCATACATCCGTCCATATATCCACCTGTAACTGTAACATGTGCATGCCACTGCAACAGTAAGTCGGATTAACTGGAAACGTGTATGCTTGTTTGTCATCATCCATGTGTTCATTCAATGGACGGACACTTGCTTCCACCTGCTCCCTGTCAGGACTTTTACTTGAAACAAATTATGCCCCCAGTTTTGGTCCAGTCTTTGTTTAATTAAGCCTTAGTATGCAGGGAAACAAAAATTATCATCTGCTGCTGTTTTCAATTTTGTCTTATTTCTCATTATTAAAAACATGGTTTGCCAAAATAGAACACAATCAGCAGACGACAAAATTTAGTTCAGCGTTAACCCTTTTAACACTACAGACCTCTTTAGCGGTGTTTGATAACAGTGTACATCCAGATTAGTCAGCTTGTAACGTCTCATCAGGATCTGCACCTTTTGCAAGTAATTTTCATATTGTTTAGAAAAAATACCACACCCTTTCTTATAAATGGACTTGTCTGAAACTCATTTTGTAATGATTAACATATCACAGTACATTCCTGTTACCTAGGGTTGAAAGGGTTAATAAGTGTTTGTCAGTGAAATGTGTTCGCATTCATGTTGTTAATGAGACATTCACCAGTAACAACCACCCAGCTTCCTTACATAGACAAGGATGTTATGAACCTATTTTGTCAGGTACCTCGCTATATGCATTGACCTAATACACACCGACTGATGACACATTGTCATGTCCTGCAATGTGACTAGATACACATATCTGGGTCACAACTATTGTCGGTAACGTTCCATTGGTAACATTCCAAATGACGCAATGTAAACACGCTCACATTTTTTTCTCTCAAAAAAAACGTATATTTATCCATGTTTACCCTATTCTTGCATGACAGAAACATATCTGTAGCCGATTTCACCAACATTGCAAAGTATACTTATCTAGCAAAGTATACTTTGAGGGAGAAATTTTCAATTTAAGGATAAATTTATTAATTTTTATTATGCTGAATTTATTACATTATCACAGCCATTTTGGCTGTGATAATGTAATACATTCAGTATAATGATTCTGCATACTTTTAACCCATTTCATGCTGAGGATACTTTGATTTTTGTTGAAAAAATCTCATTATTTTGTTCATTCATCGATAAAGGTATATGTTGTTACCACTCATTTGAACCGTCTCATTGAGACGGTTCAAATGAGTGGTAACAACATATACTTTCCAAAGGATATAAAGAAAATAGGGATATTTTTCTCTCAAAAGGTTCATACTACTAAAAGTGTATCCCGTCTGTAATGGGTTAATCATCAAATATATGCATTGGTTAGTTGTATATGAAATAATGCATTTCGGGAAAAATAAATGATCACTCCCTCAAAGTATACTTTGCTAGAAAAGTATACTTTGCAATTTTGATGAAATCAGCTACTGACGTATGTTACACTCATATGAGAAGGTTCATTACATGTACAGAGCTCCAGATAAGCTGCGTATTTGCGTAAATACCCAATGAAAATTTACAAAAACCCAATAGAAATCAGAAGTAGTGAGTATTAAAAAGCAATAACAAATTTGTGGTACCTTTATCATGCTATACAAAACAATAAACAAACCACAAATATAGCATATTTTTCTTATTTTCCATGATAACACATCAAGGAGACAATTCTAATGAAATGCCAAGACATGTTTTCATTTCGAAGCAAACTACTCAATAATTGCTGTCTGTTGATGTGTAAACAGTAGTGTGATTTTATTTTACCCAATTAAAATATTGAAATACCCAATTGCTTCAGATATGATGGAGTGAAAATACTCACTTACTAATTATTTATCTGCAGCCCTGCATGTACAGATATGATGGAGTGAAAATACTCAATTACTAATTATTTATCTGGAGCCCTGCATGTACATGTACTTTTGATGAAAAATTGTTTTCCATGACGAAAACTGTGAATGTTTTACATCATAAATGTTAAAACCATTGGCCTGGCCTCCTTATGTTGCTGTGGCCGTGACTGGACAAATGGGGCGTATGCGTTGTGCGACCAGTAGACCAGCCTGTACATCCACACAGTCTGATCAGGATATGCACTGTTCACCAGTCCATCAATGAATTCCACCCGTTATGCTTCTAACAAGCAATATTGTTATCAGGTTACAGACATGTATTTTCTTATCAGGAGCTACACTGATCACAACTCCCATAAGCCCTATTTCTCCAGTCAGAATCACATTTTAGATTTCGATGTTGAGTTTTTCATTATCTCCTCGCCAATAGGCAAGAGGGAATATAGTGTTAGTCCATGTACGTACATGCAAACCATTCATTTACCGCTTCACTGATTTTGATGATATTTGGGCACAATGTGTGTCTAGGGATGGTACTTTGTTTTGCATACGACCCATGTCCAACTGCCCAAGGTCAAGGTCACTAAGGAATTTTTTATCAAGGCTACCAGCAAGGGGATTAACTTTGTTTAACGATGCCAGTTCTTGTTTCTTTACAAGTTGTTTATCTTTTTAGTAAACTGATAGTAAGAATGCCTTCCGAGTACATGCTGTAAAGTGTCTCACCTCAGCAGCCGATTTCATCAAAATTGCAAACTATACTTATCTAGCAAAGTATACTTTGAGGGAGTAATCATTTATTTTTCCCGAAATGCATTATGTCATAAAGAACTAACGACTGCATATATTTGATGATTAAAAGTATGCAGAATTATTATACTGAATTTATTACATTATCACAGCCAAAATGGCTGTGATAATGTAATAAATTCAGTATAATAAAAATTAATAAATTTATCCTTAAATTGAAAATTTCTCCCTCAAAGTATACTCCTCAAAGTATACTTTGCTAGATAAGTATACTTTGCAATGCTGGTGAAATAGGCTACTGGTATTCGCACTACAATAAGCCATGTTTTGTCACAATATGTCTGGTATTCTGCTTACCAGCACACATGTCCAATACTGTGACACTTGAAGAAACAATTTCTGTTGTGTTCCCTAAAGATATGTAAAAATGAGAAAAGCATTCTGGATGTGGCAATAATATAGATGGAATAATTTTGTTATGCCTCGAAATGGACGATTTGGTTTACGGAAGTGTCTTGTTTCATGTCGACACGAGACCTCCGTGGCTTAGATGGTCAAACTTAATTTGGGCCACTGATCGGGAAAATGGACATTAGGAGAGCCTGGACCAGAGCTTATAAAACATTCTGAACATTGTTTAAACCCAATCACCCCTAATTAAATAGAAAGGACATATATTTCTATGTTTATTTTGAGATTATTCCATTTATCAGTATTGCTTTTAGAAATAAGAAAATATCTGCAAATGGTGCAGATCTTGATGGGACGGCTCGTTTCAGCCGCTGTACCTCATCTGGATCTATAGTGTTTACAAACATTATGATAGAGGTCTGTAGTGTTGAATAGGTTTAACACACTCTTCAAATTTGTACTCAAAATCATGCATTTTGATTACCAATCAAACTGCTTCATTTTGATCCAAATTGAAGTGAGCAAATGAACACTCACAATAGGTTGTCTATCATGATCAAATGGACTAGTGGCTTTATGACATTTCCATCAATTGATGATCTTGGTCTGCTTGCACTGCACATTGAGTACGATTAGAATATAATCAATCTGCTGATGACATTCAGCTTCTTTGATTGAATGGATAATAGTGTAAACCCTGATAAGACTGCATGAGTATGTATGCTGATCTGAGCCAACACTGATCGCAAACATCGTAAGGTCCATTTTGTCAAATAGCAGCCCAGATATATTCACTGGCCTCTATAGTGTATAAGTGAGTGGCAAAACTCTAGTAGGACTGTGTAGCAATGGCTATACTGGTCACAAACGTGAGATGCTGCTGGTCAATTGACTGTCAATTTTTAACCCTTACACTGCTATCTTATTTTTTTGTCGTCTGCTGTTCATTTTCTATTTTCCAATTTTTATCATCAAAAACATGCTTTGACAGCGCTTTAGAATAATTTACAACATGCTTTGACAGCACTTCAGAATCATTTCCATTGGAAACGATTCTGAAGGGCTGTCAAAACATGTTTTTATTGAGAAATAAGGCAAGATATAAAAGCAACAGCAGACGACAATTGTTGTGTGTAGCGGTCTAAGGGTTAAGTTGTATTATCCTATTCAAGAGATAACTAGTTGTGTACGTAATCAAAGGCATATGGTATACCCCTGTGTAAGACCCAAATTGTTCAAGTCACATACATCCCATTATAAAAGTAGTAAGATTATTACTGATCCTACTGCTTTTGGGAGGGGCCAAGTGATTCTGGTGTGGTGAGGACCTGGCATCAGATCAGGATTATTCTGATTTCAGGGCTGGATATATAGTTTTTTAATTGCAAATATTCAGTTATGATTTTGGGATTTTCCCCCCCATTTGTACATGCACTTGTACAGGTAATATATGGGATTTAGTACTAAACCCATTGACCAGGCCTTAAATGACCTTAGCTGTTGATAGGCCATTAAAGCCCAACAAAGAAACAAACAAACGCATACATGCCTTTGAAATAAACTGTTGATATGAATTTGTCACAGCAAGATAGAGGTTCGATCCCCACAGCAATGCAGGAATGAAATATCAAGAAGTTCTCGGAAATAACGGCATTGGGTCTCAGATATGGGTTGAATGTGATCAGGTTTGTCCGGTTAGCATAACTCAACTGGTAACAAGCGCGTTTCTCACCAATGCAGCCCAGGTTCGATCCTCGACCGGGGCAGTATGTTTGTAATTGTTGTAAAATAAATTAAGGTTAAACCAAAGTGATGAAACAAATGAATAAAAAGAACTGTCTCCCATTTTTAGCGTGCCTTCCGAACGCTTATGCCATACCTCAGCGTCATTGTCAGCGTCCGTCCGTCAATCCGTCTTCAAAAATCTGAAAACTTTATAATTGGGCGAAATCTGTTGACGCTCTGACTCCCAGTATTCCCAATGTCAAGGTCATGTACTTAGCTCGTTCAACCAACTTAACGTTGGAGTATATTTCATTTAGCTTCTGTTTCCTTTAATAGAACTTATTGATATTTCATACATGCACTCCTCTGAGGGTCCTCCATTAAGTTTTGACAAATCTTCGACCTTCCAACCCCTTAGTAATTCCAATGTCTAGGCTACAAACTTTGTGCGATCACAAAACTTAACATTTGAGGGAATTTCTTATAATTTCTGTTTCCTTTCATTTTATGTTGCAATATTTTATACATGCATTCACATGGTGACAAATCATTGACTGCAGACTTAGAAAAGTTGGTGTCAGGGACAACCCAGACAGAGCTCCAGTTAAGGTGTGTAATTTTATCCACTTTGGGGGGAATTTTTTTATTTCTTCATAAAAAATGGCAAGTTGGGAGTGCTTTAGAATCGTCTCATTGAGACGATTCTAAAGAACTCCCAATCTGCCATTTTTGGTGAAGAACTGAGAAAAATACCTCGAATTTGGTGTCGGGGGACAACCCAGACACAGCTCCAGTTAAGGTGCGTAATTTTATCCACTTTGGGGGGAATTTTGTTATTTCTTCACCAAAAATGGCAAGTTGGGAGTGCTTTAGAATCGTCTCATTGAGATGATTCTAAAGAACTCCCAACTTGCCATTTTTGGTGAAGAACTGAGAAAAATATCTCAAATATTTGGTCAAATTACGCATCTTAACTGGAGCTCTGCCCAGAGGTGCAAGCTCTTGTTATTGCCAAATCTAATTGACTGATGCTGTTGTAACATCAGCCCCACCTATGGCTCTTGGCTGCCAACAGGCGAGCTTCGTTGTCTTCTGACAACCCTTGTATGTTTACTAGTACAGTTATAGTGACCATACAGTACCCAATTATCATATGCTGTTTATGTATTTAATTGGATACAGCACATACTTCTTCAAATTTGATCAAATAAAATGATGCATTTGATTCAAAAACAGTGTGGGCCATTTACAGTCCCTGAGGTGTAAAACTACAAATAGAAAATTCGAGACAACTAAGACACAATGCCTTTAAGTTTTGTTATTAGTAATCATTTTCCTCTCTTGATTGCAACTTGTAAATTGGAATCTTATTTGTCTACAGTAGGCGAGAAAATACGACTGTCCTATTGTAACTGGAGAAAACCCAGCCGAACATCCATACAATCTCGCAAGTTTGATATATCTCTAATAGTGTGACTGTGGGCGTGTTATATTAGATTTAAAACCTACATTTACATTTATGTATCTTGCGAACTGCAACTAGCAAGGACCCAAGACCAGCATGCACGCTTGTGCATGCTGGTCTTGGGTCTATGCTAGTTACAATCAGGTTGCGTCTTCGTGCGAGACGTACGTCCTCTGATTTTAGAAAGGCAATCAGCGTAATGAGAGCCTCACCAGATACCAGTAATGAATATTGGCAATATTAGAAGGCCACTGTATAGCTGCGTCTGTCAGAGACTGTTACTAGCGGTAACATTCATACTGCATCATAAAATGTATGCTGTAAATCATATCTGCACGTATGACGCAATGTGGCCCGGGTTTGATCCTCCACCGAGGCGATATGTCAGGTGGTATGGTTGCTAGTAAGCTGTTTGTTTGATGGGGTTTTAACGGCCTATAATTCCAGCACAAAAATATTTACACAATTCCCTAACATTTGATTGGCCCGTAGCAAGTCTCTGTCAAAAATTTATATCCCAGTGAACTCCCACGCCGAACTACTTTCCGTAACCGTGAGGCGCAGTTAAAATAATTCTTAAGAAAACGGAAAATAAACACATTTTATTGATGAATTTATTTCAAATGCTGGAATTATAAGGAATGAATGGCCTTTTTGTGGAATTTATCGGGGTATAAACTTGGAAAAGTCGCGGGAATACTGGACGAAGGCCGGAACATTCCTATAATCAACATCTAAGGAATTTAAGGCCAGGTCAAAGGGTCTAGTACTAAATCCCATATATTACCTGTACAGGTATGGTTGCTAGATCGGACAAGTTTGGGTTTCCCCCGGGTACTCTGGTTTCTTCGCACTATACGGACCACCCTTATGCCTCCATCTGTGCCAACGAAAACATTTGTATAGTTTTCTTGCCTGGTTTGTAATCATTGTAAAAATAGTATGACACACATGGAGTTATGAGGAAAAATATTGTATTAAGCTATATTATTAAGTTAATTTACTGAATATCATCTGCAATTTTTAAAAACAAATTAGGTGGGTGGGTGGCTTTTAATTTGTTATTAATAGTTTATGTGAATAGTTGTAAAAAAAAAAAAGAAAAAAAGATTTTTCTTCAAATATATGCACATAAAGAAATAATCTGGCATTATTTTTTAAGGAGTGGGTGGGGATGATGTTCAGTAAAATAAGTTTATATTGCCTTATGTGCATGTTTAGCATTTAAAGGTGTACATTTTTATAATTTATGTCAAATTCAACACTGGAATCTTGAAATTTGTCTAAATTGTCAATAAAAACGGTGTGATAATCAAATACTCACCAACATGTGATTTACTACGTACATACACAATCTACCAATCCTGAATTACTTCAATGTGGAAGTACTTGGTAACTTTATAAAGGTTTGTTTTTTTTACAATGCGGTTTATGACCATTTATTACACTCTTGCAAATTATTTGCACGGGTTTTGCTGTGAGAGAAAACCCGTAATCAACTCCTTACAAATAATACACCGTGA
Source organism: Conchocele bisecta (assembly GCA_029237695.1). NCBI lineage: Eukaryota > Metazoa > Mollusca > Bivalvia > Lucinida > Thyasiridae > Conchocele > Conchocele bisecta. The sequence goes on along the minus strand of CM055273.1, from coordinate 63,759,491 downwards.
AGAGAACACCCGTAATTGCGCGCCAGTTTTCTTGGAAACCATGCAAAATGTTTAATTTTTATTACAGTCAAAACAACGTTTTTTGAAAATTTGGAAAGGGTCTCGACTAATATAGAATGTTAATGTGATTGAACACATTCCAAACATGTACTCAAATATATCTGGCTCATAGAAACAGCTGCGTAATTTGGATTTCAAAAAGTTTACATGACGTCACATTTGACGTCACACAACGTAACGTCAAAACGCGGGAAAACACGTCATTGTATAACTATTCATACGCACATCACAATTAATTGATTATAATCTCCAAAAATAGACTAAATGTGCATATGTATCCGCCGTGGACGTGTAATAAATAGGATATTCCATCGTACATGTTTAAATAGCGGAAATAATACACTCGTGTCCGTCGGCGTCCGTGCAAGCAACTCGTTCGCTACGCTCACTCGTTGCTTACGCGGAAGCCGACGCACACTCGTGTATTATTTCCCGCTATTCAAAATGTACGATGGAATATCCTCTATATAATATCCAGGTTGGCGCCAGGATTTTGAAATTAGTAGCCAAAATTAACTGGTAATGCGAAAAAGACAATATTATTTTACATTTGTTCCAATATTTGTGAAAACGGTGCTTTTTCAAATAATTTCTTAATTTTTTAGTAGCCAAAATGTCCCATTTCTGCAATATTAGTAGCCAAATGACTATTTTAATAGCTACCACTAGTGCCAAACTAGAATATACGTCTTTGACATTATAATCATGACTATTTCCTGTTTATTTTTCAACTTAACCCTTAGACCGCTACACACAACAATTGTCGTCTGCTGTCGTCTGCTGTTGCTTTTATATCTTGCCTTATTTCTCAATAAAAAACATGGTTTGACAGCACTTCAAGTACTGTCAAAGCATGTTATAAATTATTCTAAAATGCTGTCAAAGCATGTTTTTGATGATAAAAATGGAAAATAGAAAATAAACAGCAGACGACAACAAAAAAAATTAAGATAGCGGTTTAAGGGTTAACTGATGAAAATAAATAAGTATAACTTTGTGTACCAATTAAAAATATATATTTGTGTACCAATACTTCATGTTTTAATCATGCATATGAACAGGCATATGCATAACACTACACTATATGATGTTGTTGAAAAGCAGCAAGAATATTTCTAACCAGCAATAGTTTGCACAGCTAATTAATCAATCTGTTACTCCTGTGCCAGTGTTCAGGATAAATTGTTTGAGAATCCACTATTTTATGGCTTAATAGCTTGATGAAATATTCAAGATTGTCATGAATTTGTTATTAATCATAGCCACAGCTATATGCTTCTTGGAATTCAGGCCATTTTGTATTTAGAACAAGTATAGAGCCATTATGAGCATGCACTGTTGTGCAATTTCCTTCAAGCTGCTTCACTAGTTACTATATGCATATTATTCCTTTAGTAATCAGTATAGACCCAGTTCGTAGTCCACATCTGATATTGACGCTGCGAATGCCGAGTTGTGTTTTCTGTTGCACCGACTCAATTACGGCCATATTATCTGACCATCACACTCACGCCCATTCTACCAGTTATGGCCAGCTATAACAAAGTTACTGCATCCAGATCAATCATGGGACAATACAAAGAAATCAACGTTATGGACTCTACTTGTCATTTTATCAGGTAATGACCTTTGTATTGGGATTTTTCCCCCATGCAGCAGGTTGAATATGGGATCGAACCCGTTGGCCCGGCCTTAAATGACCTTAGCTGTTGATAGGCCGTTAAACACCAACAAACAAACAAACCTTTGTATTGGCCGAATACGGACTGTCGTATCAGCATCCGGATTACAACAAATTGAAAGCTAATGTTTCATTGGTCAAACTTGTGGTGGTTGGTTGGGAGCATGCGATGGGTAATTTAATGAACGGGATTCATCCTTACTGGAATCCCGACTGGAGACATGGTTTGGCCCTCATTGGCATTCTTTGGCATTCTTGTATGTGAGAGTTAAATCTGGTTATACCCCTTATTAGAGTAATGCGATTATTCCTAATCTAATCACGTTTAAGGGAAGGGGCCAAGTGACTTTGTTGTGGTATGGACCTGGCACGAGGTCAGGTTCTTCTAATTTCAGGGTTGAATATATGTTTTTTTCTATGTGAATATTTCCATTCTGATTTTGGGACTTTCCCCCCAATGCAGCAGGTTAAAACCGGGATCGAATCCGTTAGCCCAGCCTTAAATGACCGTAGCTGTGGAATGATAGGCCGTTAAAAACGAATACATCAAATTATTGGTCGAATGGTGTAACATGACATTACCAAATTATTTCCATGTAATAATGCAATGTAAACAAGTCTGCGTTCTTTTCAGTGAAACATATTTATACTTGACCATCGGCTAGCATGAAATGTTACCTGATAAATACAATACCAGGGGCCCATTTCACTAAACTTCGTAAAACTAAGAGGTTTGTAAGTGCCCAATTTAATTTTAGAATAATATTTACACTTGCAACCGATGCTGGCAACCCTTTAATGGATGTATTCGTATGAATTGATGTGTGCATGTAGGTGAAAACTGGTAGCATTAGCTAACCACGTTAATGTGTGAAGTGAATTAATAAAAAATATTTGTACACATTTTTTATAGTAAGACGTTTAGTGAAACGGTCCCCAAGCCTAGTGTGTTGATATCAAGTTTTGTTTCAAAAGACACTCGCCCTGTATTCTATATTTCTCGGGTACCTAACTGCAGTAACTGTGTATCGGGCACTGAATGTTACAGTGCATGCCTGTCAATCCGAATTAAAAACTCATATCTCTCATCTCATATGTTGAATGACATCTTGAATTATGCCTTCTTTTTAATGAAAACCACATTAACCCTTTTCATGCTTTTCATTATGTTTGTGGAAAATCCTAAATATTTTCCTTCTATGCGCTCAGAAGGATATGTCGCAACCACGATTCAAATGAGTGATCACAACATATAGTTTCATTGAGAAATAACAAAAATAAAATATTTAATAAATTTCATACTCGTAAAAATGTTTTCCGAAAGTATTAAAATGGGTTAAACTTGTGATAAATATACTGAAAGGATAAAGAAACGCAGGGTAAACATTTGAGGTGATTTAAAGTGATGTAAAAAAACATATTTAGTCAACACATTACCAAAATTGCATTAGGTTTTGACCGATAATTCATTAGTAATTGAATCACAATTGACGGTACCCCCCAATATCGCACAGTGAAATCCACTGTTTTGTCAGTATCTCGTATGCCCCCCTCGCGCATCTGTCACAGCCCTGATTCTCTTTTGCATGGAATTCATCAGTGCATTTATCCTTCTTATTGGGATATTGTTCCACTCTTCCAACAATGCAGTCCTTAGTTGGTCGAGATTAGAAGGGGTATTCCGACACCCCCTTATCCTCCTGTCAAGTTCGTCCCACAGATGTTCGAATTGGGACTACGCTGGCCAGTCGAGTGGGTTAATGTTATGGTCAGCGAGAAAGTCTTGACAAACTCTGGCTACATGGGGCCGGGCATTATCATGCTGTAAAATTGTAAAGTATAAATTTTATATAAGAAATTATACTTACCCAATACGGATTTCACCCACCCTCCTCCCCACTAGTATTTGGTGATCGAACTTCGGTCGCCGGATATTACTGAGGAAGGACACCGATTACTGGTCATATATAGATGATCAACCGGAAGTCACTTAGACGCTTTTTAAAGCGGTCGGGTTGTGAACCAACCTCGGACAATATATCCTAATGTACGTTCCGTATCGGGTAAGTTTAATTTCTGTAATGAAATTAGTTGACGCTGTTGCACAAATGGAACAACAACCGGGCGGAGGATTTCATCCCTATATCTTACGGCGGTTAAATTCCCGGCTACCACAATCAACGGTGACTTTACCCTGTGAGATATCCCTCCCAAGACCATAACCGAACCACCCCCAAACCTATCCCTCTCAAGAACGCAAGTGTCGGCGAAGCGTTCCCCACGACGTCGGTACACACGACATCGACCTTCCGGACGAAAAAGAATGAACCGGGACTCATCTGTGAAAAAGACTTGTCTCCTTTGCCTCATTGGAAATCGTCTGGGAGCATGTGCCGCCAACCAAGCCATACGACGCGCGCGACGTGCACGAGTGAGAGGCAGACCAACGTAGGGACGACGTGCTCGCAGACCAACCTCGCGCAATCGCAGAGCTGCCAACTGTTACGATTTTTCCGTATTTGTTCCGGAAAATACGTTAGAAATACGGAAGTACGGATAACAATTAAAAAGTACGATTTTTAAAAAAAATCAGCGCGGGAATATCTGGAAATAATAATTTCGTTTCACAATTCTGCCAATAAATCCTATTTTTTTATTTACCCGTAATCATACTCGCCTAGGCGCTTACCATTTCGATTCTTGTTGTGTAGTAATAGTAGTTTCAAGCGCTCAGCGATATTGATTTATTCATCACGTAAATTCATAAAATGTCTGCTCCAAAGTGTGCAGCCAACGAATTTGGGTATTTTTTATCGAAAGAAGTTAGGAGAACACATCTGTTCATCAATGATTACAGCGAGACATGGCCTAATTTGGTCCTGTCAAAGCGCGGTGATGAATTTGCGTCTTGCAAGCAGTGTAATTGTGATTTTTCGGTTGGTCATGGTGGCCGAAACGACGGCCAAGGCTCTAAAAAAGTTAAATTATGCATATAAGTGAGTACTGATTTGTGTTCCGGAAAACATATGTGGTGTTCCTGAAAATAGCCCCCTTTTCTCTCCATGTTCCTCATGTGACCGACATGGGGTTGGCAGCTCTGCAATCAATTTCTTACAGTTTTGGGGTGAATGTGGCGATTATGATTGCCTACCGTGTTAATAGCTGTTTCAGTGGCAGTAACGTGGCGATTACGTAGGTGGGTGAGACGAATAGCCCTGTCTTGACGTTGCGACGTTACGCGCGGACGTCCCGATCTCGGTCGGTCGGCAACCCTTCCGGTTCTCTCAGACGACGGACAAGACATTCTATGGTGGAAACATTCACACCGAACTGCATAGCAACCTGCTGTTGCGTTTGACCTTGCATTAGCAATGCAATAGCCTGACCCCTCTGAACTTCCGTCAGACGTATCATGATTGTGAGAGCTATAAATTCAGTGTAAATAGCGGAAAACAATGTGTATACCTCAAGCGTATCAAGTGGTATGACAAAATGTTTTGACAAACTTATCATCATCATGCTGCACGTGTTTTTGGCTTTTTATCACTTTCTCTATGTAGTACGGTGCATTACACGGTTGAGTAACTTTAGGCACCGGTTTGGGTGCACAGTGACCAAGATAGTCGCCTGACCGGTTTTCATAATTTTAGGCCAAGCATTTAAATAATGATTGCGTATATTGTTACCCTGTCTTTCTTTATCCTTTCAGTATATATTAGAATAGTATTCGAAGCTAGTGTCTTTTGATATGCTTTGCATTCTATGTTCAGAAACGGTAGGAATCTCTCGGCTTGCCGCGCAATTCTTATCATTTCTTAGCCTAGCCTGGTATACTTCCTATCTTCCCCAACCCACAACAAATCATTCTACAGGTAACTAAGCAGATCCGTCCTGAGATCTAGCCATGTCTTTTTGAGTTACCTCCCTTTGTTTTTACTGCCTCTGACCTCATGGTTGCAATACTTGGCAATACTGTAATACATATCTTCATTAACCCTTAGACCGCTACTCACAACAATTGTCGTCTGCTGTTGCTTTTATATCTTGCCTTATTTCTCAATAAACACATGGTTTGACAGCACTTCAGAATCATTTCCAATGGAAATGATTCTAGTGCTGGCAAAGCATGTTTTTGATGATAAAACTGGAAAATAGAAATTAAACAGCAGACAACAAAAGAAATAAGATAGCGGTCTAAGGGTTAATCATATAATTGAAGATGCATCTCAAACTAAAGTAAAGACACAGGGTCTGCCAGATGATGTCTCAGATATTCAGTATGTGAATTTGACTAAATAACCTAAGTATATCATTCAAACATACACTTGTATTTAATGGAACTCCCAAGGAATTTGTGTTTTGTTCTACCATGTACTATCACAGACTATGATAAACAAGGGGGGGTGTAATTTGGTAGCTCATTTCCACTGTTACTTTATCAGGAAGCTCAATTTATGAATCATGACCATTGAAGGTCACACTTAGTGGTTACTATTCTACTTTTCTATTCTTCTTCATCAGCGTATAATGTACAGCGTAGCCTTTTTACACCGGACACCCAGGGAACACTAATATTCACAAGTTGAATTGGTTTCGCATGAATTTATCTGAAATGATAATGTACGTCTCTATCTTACATGGAATAGAAAAATGTCGTGGAGTGCTGATATACTTCGCAGGATGTTCGGTTAGTAGATGTTACACTGTTGTATGGGATCCGCTTATTGGCAGGTACAGTGAAACCTCCCCAGGGTGTCCGGTTTAGAGAGGTTTCACTGTATCACATTAGACATAATATTCTTGTGAATAAACATGCTCAATAATGAGGTGAAATTCATACTGTAAACTAATTTTACCTTGGCAAACACAGGTTTCCATTAAATTGTTTGACCAGGTTATCATAAAGGTAATTATGTTTGATGAATTGTTTTCAGTGATTATCACGCCTAGCAATTACCTACACCAATTTGGCCTGCTTCCGGTAATGATTTTGCCAATTTTAATCAACAATAGTGGTTAGATAAGAGCCGTACTGGGTGGGTTTCGTCGTAAAAATGTAATTATTTCTGCCGAGTATTAATACATATTTCCACAAGTACTCAAAACGTCAATAGACCTGAATTGAAAGTAAGCAACATCTTCTTCTTGGAACCAATTAAATTTCCTAATTGTGTTTACTCTACTGATTGAATCTAACGACAGAATGCAGAAAATGATTAATTGGCATATGCCAGTAGGAAACGAGTTCTGTTGTTTTTCAACACGCCATACTTCTAATGGTAAAACAATTACGTTCGCTAGCTGTAGTAATGCCCTACTGACTGAATAACAAACAATGTAGCCCCTGATCAGACTGCACATGCAGTCTGATCTGGGGCAACATTTGTCACAAACGGCATAAAGTTTTTTTTGTGAGCCGAGAACCCAAGATGTAGTCACATTACACTGTATGCCATGGTGTAATTGGTTTGGCCCATTAACATATACTCAACAAAACTAGAAAGTCCCTGTTTTATAGCCGGTGTAGCTCTGTCTATGTATGTACCACATGTTCAAAGTATATGTATTTTAAACTGTGGCGATGTTCAGAATACGATCGTGTAGAGTTTAGCCGATACTCACGGTTTATATAGCGGCCAGTGACCGGAACGTTGATTTCCACTTTTTGCACGTGCACGCTATACTTGTCATCGATAAGGTGTTTCAGTTCATGTCGTACCATTCATGCAATAGGGGCTATTCGGAAAATTAAAAAACATTTTTAATTTTTCACTGTTTTCGATATGCCACGGCTTTCCGAAAACGAGCGAAATCAGGCAATTGGGATGCTTGCGGGTGGGATGTCCGCCAGGGCGGTCGCGCCTCGGTTTGGTTGCTGTCGGAAGACGATTGATCGTCTTGCAGCCCGGTACCAGCAGACTGGGGCTGTTCACGACCGGCAGCAACCTGGTAGGCCTCGTGTAACGACGGCTAGAGCCGATTGTTACATTACGTTGACGCACTTACGTCAACGTCGATTGGCAGCCACAGTCACTGCTAGGCGATACGGTGTCTCAGGGCAGACCATTCGCAACCGGTCACGTCGTAACGCCCAACCAATCCGGGCACGCCGCCCGTACACTGGTCAGATAATGACCCAACGTCACCGTGCTGCCAGACTGTTATGGGCGCGACGTCATCTGAACTGGAGAAGGGCTGACTGGAACCGAGTTTTGTTCACCGATGAATCTCGGTTCACAGTTAGTCATGCTGACGGAAGATTACGGGTATACAGGCGTAAAAATGAAAGATTCACCGATTGTTGCATTGTTGAGAAGAACAGGTTTGGGGGAGGGAGCGTAATGGTCTGGGGTGGGATCATGGGAAACCGGAAGACAGATTTGGTTGTTGTACAGGGCAACATCAATGCACAACGTTATGTTGCAGATGTGCTAAATGCACATGCCTTACCATTTATCCGTCAGCACGGTCCTGGTGTGACATTGATGCACGACAATGCCCGCCCTCACGTAGCCAGGGTCACCACTCAATACTTACAGCAAAACAACGTCGACGTCATGCCATGGCCCGCGGTCTCCCCGGATCTCAATCCCATTGAGCACATATGGGATGAGCTGGGCCGCAAAGCACGAGCTAACCATCAGATTGACAATGTTCGCGATCTTACACGGACGTTACAACGGGAATGGAGGAATTTGCCCAGCGCACTGGTATTGCGTTACGTCACGTCGATGCGGCGTAGGATCATTGCATGCATTCATGCAAATGGTGGCCACACTCGGTACTAACGAGATTTACTGAATTTGCCACATTACTTATTGAAATTCCATCTCTAAACATTAATTAAGTAACACATTTCTGAGTTTTTGTGATTTTTGATTTTGACCCCTACCGCCCTTGGCCGGTTATCTCTCGAATATATAACAAGATATCCAAATGCAATTTATTGGCTTTGATACAGAAATGAATGAACTTGTTTTTCCATTTTGATTTTTAAAAGTAACCCTTTTGGTTTTTGATGAATCTTTCCTTAAACATGGAGGGACGTTTCTAGTTTTGCTCAGTATACAATTTGACCAGAATTTTATGTATAGGAAATGTTCTAAATATAGTCTATTTTTCTCATTTCTCAATTCTGGGCATTAAGCTCCTTCCCACAATCGGATCAGACAGCGTGGAAGCGCTGACTGGCCTGGGAATACGCTGGTCGACCAGCAAACGTCAGAAAGTACCTTTTCTCAGCCGGTGGTCCATAAGATGAGTTGGTTTCAATGGTGATCATGCACCTATGAATGCTGATTGTCTTACACAGCCTGGGTGGTAATGGGTAGTGCTGAGGGCATGTACTTGGAATTAGACTGCAAGAAAATGTGACACAGGAAATTAGACCTACAAAAACCAATCTTTCTAAGATTTTCAGTAAACCATGTGGGTCCACAAGTGGAAGACTCGGGACGCAAAAGATGCCCATTACCCCACCCACCTGGTCTCGTACTGTAATTGTACTATATGGTACACAGTACAGTACAAGACCAGGTGGGTGGAGTAATGGGATTTTTTTAATGGGAATATTTTGTGTGTCACAGGTCCGAGTCTTCAACCTGTGTGTTGGTCTGGCATTTGTGTGTGGACAGTAGGCTGATTCGCTCAGACACTCACAGATTGATTGGCTAAAATATCCACCAATTTCACCTATCTTTTCTTCCGCTATTTAACTTTGCGGCAGGTAATTGCTCGCTATTGATGTTTGGCTTAATTAAAGGTAATAGAGCTGCAGTGGAGCATTGACACGCAACTTGGTGTTCGCCACCAGTATAGACCCTGATCGGACAGCTGAGGTCTGATCAAGGTCTATTCTGGTTGAAACAAAATGAAAATCATAGAATATAATCCCTTGATTATTGTTAAAACTGGTGTCTACTCGTCACACTCATAGTAATCGTCCCAACTGATTGCAGTCATTATTTTTGCATCTCTTCAGGTAGGCAGTATTTGACTCACCCACATTAGTGGAAAGTTTGACGTAGCGGTTACAATTCAGGTGACGGCGGCGTAGTAGGCGTCAACAATAGGCGTCAACAATTTTGAATGTATCGGTACGTCCAAATATTGAATATCTCCTGATCCGTTAGTTAACATCATTAACTTCATCAATAGCTTCCTCACATTGATGGCTATCCACCCAGTGTCATTTGGGTGACCTTGACATTGGTGTTTGTGACCTTCGTTGTTGAGGCAGTCGCCGGCGATCTCCTTGTTTTATACTCTAGTGGTGTTTTGAATAAATTTTTCTGGAAGCAGGGAATTTGTCCCGATATTATGTGATCGACCTGTGATAATTCGCACGTACATTGGTCTTTTACAGGGTCAGGAATTTGTCATGGGTGTTTTCTATTCGGCCAATGAAACAACTGCCTCCAACAAAGTATAAATTGTAGTTTCAAATATTGTAATTTCATGGTTAAATTTGTGATTCTTCACCCATACACAAAGTGAAGTTTGCAAGACAGAATTATCTCTTCTGAATAAAAATCGCAAGTCTCGCCCAAATCTCAGTAAATGGTGCGCAACACAATATTTTTCACTCCACCTCAAATCCTGACAGAATTATACCCCTTTTTCAACTCTGCTTGTCCGGTGAACTAGTCTTACATTGGTCCACTAAATCAATTCATATATACTGCACCATCATCAAGTGCTGCAGTACGTTACTAAAAAAAATCACTCGACCTCAAATCCTTATGGAATTATCCCCCTTTTACAAGTCCGAAATTCCCATTTTTGACTTGTACGCAAACTAGTCCTACATTTTTCCACCGATCAAAATCATACTTTGCATACCTGACCACCATCAAGTGCCGCAATGCATAACACAAAACATTTCACTCCACTTCAAACACGTACAGAGTTATGCCCCTTTTTCCAACTCCAAAATTCCCACTTTTGACTTGTATGGCAAACTTGTTCTTCATTTTTCCACCGATCCAATTCATCTTTGTATATGTGACAACCATCAAGTGCTGGAGTGTGTAATAGAACAGTTTTTATGTGGCCCCCAATCCCTATGGAGGTATGCCCCTTTTATGACTCGTGGGGGGGTGCAACTTTTTGCTCGTCTTCAACTACTTCTACTGTTTTCAGACAATTTGCTTCATACTCGGTATATATGCACACAACAATCAGCTAATGGTGTACATCAGCAGCAACATTCCATTTGACCTTAACCCTTACACCGCTATCTTAATTTTTTGTCGTCTGCTGTTTATTTTCTATTTTCAAATTTTATCATAAAAAAACATGCTTTGACAGCACTTTAGAATAATTTACAACATGCTTTTGACAGCACTTAAGAATCATTTCCAATGGAAATGATTCTGAAGTGCTGTCAAACCATGTTTTATTGAGAAATAAGGCAAGATATAAAAGCAATAGCAGATGGCAATTGTTGTGTGTAGCAATCTAAGGGTTAATGTTTTTCTCTTCATTGACCATGCCTGGATGGGCATATATAGTCTTGTTCACATTGAAAACAGGTTTTGACAGCACATAGGAGACAATTCTCATGGGCTGCTGTAATATGTATTTTCATAAAAAAAAATTTGTAAAAAAATTAAAAACGGCGCACAACAATATTCGGTTTCCCGCCTTTTAAGTGTTCAAGAATGATGTTTCTGATGAGCTGTACTAAACTGACCTCTTCAGCCTCAGATTAGCTGATAAAATTGTCTGAGTTTTGTAGTCCTCAATTTGAGTCAAGTGTCTGTTTTCCGGACTTGAATTAAACAGTTTAAAATTGTCATCTGTATTTGGGAGCTTACAGATGACGGATGAGTATTGGCACACCCGTGCTTTGTTGTAACTGACTGTACTTTTAACTTTGTTGGTCTTTAGCCTTTAAAATTGCGGAAAACGAAAATTGCCGTCTTGATGGGATTTAGTACTAAACCCATTGACCCGGCCTTAAATGACCTTAACTGTTGATAGGCCATTAAACCCCAACAAACAAACAAACTACATGTACTGTGTTTTCATATTTTATCTTTTTCTGAATGAAAATATGATTTGGCAGAAGTTTGCCCCAGACCATGTTTGTTTGTTTTTGTTGAGAAAAATGGAAATTAAAAAAAATAATCGGCAGACAACATTTAATTCAGCATTTCAATGGTTGTTTTTTTTTTTAATCCGAAAAAAAGCTGACATGCACTTGTTAAACATTTATTTTCAGGCGACTCGTAATTTGGGTTCAGAAAGATGATGCAAATCTATAATTAACTCTAATTCTATTTTTATCATAAAAAAACATGATTTGACAGCACTTTCGAATAATTTACAACATGCTTTGACAGCACTTCAGAATCATTTCCATTGGAAATTATTCTGAAGTGCTGCCAAAACATATTTTTATTGAGAAATAAGGCAAGATATAAAAGCAACAGCAGACGACAATTGTTGTGAGTAGCGGTCTAAGGGTTAAAATATTTTTTCTGATCAGTTTAATCACTTTCTGGGCATATCTGAGACCCAGTGCCTTTAGCCTTTACTTGGTAATAGGCAATTAATGGAAATATGGAATGCAACCGGCTTAGCAAGTGATGCTGTGCAGCCCTTTAATATAATCCCCATTATATTTTTTGTGCCATATTGGTAAAATAGGAGCTTAGCATATTGATCCCAGTGTAGATTGCACTACGCATATTCTGGTAGTCACATTCTGTTCCCATCCATTTGCTAACACAGCGAAGATTATGCTTCAATTAATGACTGATTGTAGACTGGTCAGACTGCATATTAACTGTGACAGGTTTTTATTCCTACTGTTTGCTTTACTGTACCATGCATTTATCCAACGTTGGCTCTTTTCATACCATATCTCATTGGTATTCATAGGGTCACGTGTTAATCCCGCCGGTTGACACAAAATTAAAACTGTCTTACAGTTGTCATTGAAAGCCACCCATTGATTGGCAAGTGTCGGCGACAAAGAACCAATCAAAATTCAATTTGTGCAGCTTTGAGAACCCGATATGAGCTATTTTTAGCAAAAGGAGGCGTAGATGGCTTTGTTTTTTGTACCCAGACAATATTCCGATTTACAGACAAATCAGTGATAAGGGTACCAATTTTGTTTGCACTCAAACAGATAACTGGTATGTGATTTACAGTATGTAGGCACATATTGGTATTTGTTGGATTTACGTACAAGGAAGTCTGGTTTCTCGTGTGCTTATTTGGGAAAAAAAGATATATATTTCCCAGGAGGTAGACTCGTCATGACACAGGTAAGTAAGTAACACGTTGTGAACACTCCTGTAGCCTGAAAACAAAATCTATATTCTATATCTATATAAAATCTATATCAAAATCTGTATTGCATAACGGGTGTTTCATTGATGGAATGGCGAACAGTGCAGATCCTGATCAAACTGTGCGGATGCACAGTTTGATCTGGATCTCCACTGGTCGCAAAGCCAAATTTCTCCAATCACAGCCACGTATAACTGTTGATAAGGAGTGAAACTTCACCAACAGTGTAAACACTTAAAATGAGCAAGTCGCTGTGTGTATCATTGAATGATACTTCTTAAACCACGAACCCACACTTCCAACGTATGTATCCAAATATGTATTTGCTAAATCATATTCCACGATTATCTGGAGCACTTTACTTCTGACAGGATCAGACTCAAATATTATAAATGAGTCTTTTTCTCCTGAATGACAATTAAGGTTTATCAAATTCATTAAAATATTAATATCATTCAGTATTGTGTGAAGTCAGACACCTAGCCAGACTGCTTGCTTTAATGTAAAAAATCCTGATATCAGTCTATAGAACTTTTGTAATTGAACTGTCACTAAGGACAAATGCTGTCACTTATTGTGAAAATTAGAAAACATGAGGTTTTGTATATCTGAAAAAGAAATAAATACATGTACAAATATGAAATTAAATGAGTTCCATAATTGCATATGTACTCATACAGTGGTATATGCTCACACAGTAGACAGAAAATGCTCTATAGGAATTAAATAAGTGTATAATTGTGTCGCTATTCCACCAGTTATAAACATTACGACTTAGTAATATTTATTTTACTTATAGACTGATAGTGACTCCCGGTGATATCAGGCTAATTTCATATGCAAATGAGGCATGATATTTTTTAATTATTTATACTAATTAAATGCGTCACCTGAAAAAAATTTTTTTTCGACAGATTATAAAGGATGATCATTGCACATCAAAAAGTAAATGCAGAGAATGAATACTAATGTCCGTTAACATGTTAAGGAAACGCAGTTATCGCCCCTGATATCAGTGTGGAAATTTACAGCTGATATAAAATGTATAATAATGCCAATCAATACGTGGGGTAATGGTAAATGAATGTTTAGTTTGCCAGAAAATGTCTGATATAAAGCACATGTTGTGCCTGCTGAGTGGAAATATATCTTTAACCCTTTCCCTGATGGAGACGACTTTTCACGCCTCTGCAGATGTCTTTTGAAAACATTGTGGGAAAAGGAGAAATTGCTTGTAGCAAGCAATTTCTCCTTTTCCCACAATGTTTTCTACTCTATCAGATAATTTAACCATCATTTGACCCAGCATTTGATTCTTTTATTCAGATGTTTTGGATTTGGATGAGTCGAAATATCGCAAAACAGGGAAAGGGTTAAAGCTTTCTTTGGAGAACAATCTCATTGAAATGATGCATATAGAGTGCTGGTTCTAATGAACAGGCTTTATTAACCCTTTCCCTGTTTTGCGATATTTCGACTCTTCCAAATCGAAAACATCTGAATAAAAGAATCAAATGCTGGGTCAAATGATGGTTAAATTATCTGATAGAGTAGAAAACATTGTGGGAAAAGGAGAAATTGCTTGTTACAAGCAATTTCTCCTTTTCCCACAATGTTTTCAAAAGACATCTTCTGCAGAGGCGTGAAAAGTCGTTTCTTTCAGGGAAAGGGTTAAAAGGATGCATGCCCACTTTTGTCAGGTGACACATTTAATTAGTATAAATAAAAAAATACAATGCGAGTCACTATCAGTAAAATAAATATTACTTAATGACTATATCTGTATAGCGGGCACTCGTAAGTTTTAGAACTGGTGGAATAGTGACACAATTATACACTTATTTAATTCCTATAAAGAACATGTTGTGCCTACAGTTGTTTCTGTCAAAATGTTCCGGGTTTATACGTGTACAAAGTGTTGTGCGTTGCGTATCCGTGGAGTTTCCGTTAGTTGCGTTTCAAACCGTGTGTCGTCTACGTGTAATACGTTTTCGGCCATGCGTTGCGTTTCCCCACTCTTGCGCATGCGCGAAAGTCGAACAAACCGTGTTCAACGCATTGAGTTTCAAAAGCGTGTAATCCGTGTACAACGGTTGTAAACGTATACAACGGTTGTAAGCGTATACAACGCTAAGGTAAACCGTTTAAACGATTTAACGCTTTCTTTGACGAACGGTTACACGCATCTACATGTACACAGCACCGTACAGATGAAACCGTGTTATACGTATAACACGTTTCCACGGGTTTTAACGCATTACACGTTTTGGTATGCCAACCTTGTATCGCGTAGAATGCGCATGCTCTGATCGTTCTTCGTGTGTGTATATTACTTCTAGACTCACTGCAGGGCTTCTAACATTTTCAGTTTTCCGGTTCTGGCCGATTTTTGAACTCTCATACCGATTGAGATTTGAAAACTAGTCTAAAAAAAATCGGTCCGAGAAAAATTGCCAGTCGGCTGCTATTTCGCTATAAACCTTGTAAATTTACCGGTTTTGACCACCAAGTAATTTATGACACATATCCGCGGGCCATATCCGTGTTAAACCAGTGTGCAGCTCGCTGTGTATTCAGTTTCTCCAAATATCGATTAATCTTAACACACGCGTGGGACAGGTGTATAGCGGATTAGTGACTGAAATAGACTGGCTTCAGCCTAAAGATAATACGAGAGTTGCTAGACTCGCCATTTCTGATGATGTTAAAATAAAATAAAGAAACCATGCACTGTGTTTATCTGTGTTCGTAATATTTAACCCAATTAACTGACACGGACTTTCGGCCCGGGCTATTCCATATTAAGTTAGGAACTGTTACATTACGCTGTATTAGGCGTCATTTTTATGTACATAAAATGTACATAGGAATGCCGCAGATCCTGATGAGCCGGCTCACGTGATCTACAATTCTCAAACATTTTGATAAACGACAAGGTACATCTGTCGTGTTAAAAGCGTGACTCATTAGTCATCAGGGATTAGGGATCAATTGAAGTGCTAAATCACACCGCCGATGTACTTTGAACTCGATCTGAGGGTATGCATTCGCGATATTTTAAAAGGGACGAAACAAGGACGCCTCGAAGAGATCGGGGCCGAACAGGTATTTGTGTTAAAACGTGTAACCGTTGTACACGTTTCAACGCTTTCATATAGCTACATGCTTCCAGGTAAAGCGTTGTACACGTTTCAACTCTTTCACCTCGCTACATATGTATACGCCAAAGCGTGTTATACGTCTTGAAGCTAAACGTATTACACGCTTTAAAACTAAACGGTTTGACAATGTGTATTACACGTGTACGAACCGTATTATACGTTTAAACAACGTATACAACGCTTTTAAACTAAACGGTTTGACAATGTGTATTACACGTGTACGAACCGTATTATACGTTTAAACAACGTATACAACGCTACAGCAAACCGTTGCGTTCGCGTTGCGTTCGCGTTGAGTTTGCAAGTGTTGTCTACGGTGGAACAAAAACGGAGACTGCACTGTACTGAGTGAGCATGTTGTTCCAACAGAATGTTGAACCATGTCATCAAGTATGTATCAATAAGAAAACTAGAAAAATGGCCTGTTGGCACACGAATGTCCCCGCTGGCAGCCAGAAAACAAGGCATTCTGGGTGTCTGGCTTAGATAGGTTCCACTAAACAAGGAAATATTTTCAATTGGTATCTGTGACTGAATTCTGTGAACAGCATGGGACGAGCATTTATGAGTCAATCCTTAGTACCGTAATAGGTGATAATAGCTGGTAAGATACCACCAATTGCCAGATGACGCCTCAAAATGGGTCGCTAGATCACAAAGGGAACACTTTTACGTGTTAGACCAGTGTAGATGCTGATCACTGGCTTTTGACTGCTTCATTATCACATAATTTGTTCACAAACGGCAGTAATGATTCAAGACCAGTGTAGTCACTGATCAGACTGCGCAGTCTGATCTGGGACAATACTGGTCACAAATGTCGCAGAGTCTTTTTTGTCAGTACTGAGGGTCCAAATGAGCAGCTGCAAAATCTGCATTTTAATGAGGTAGAAAATCAACAAAAAAAATCATGATATACAGTATGCCAATTAAATTCCACATATTCTTTGCAAGTTTTAATGATCTACCTGTGCAATCTGATTAAGAACAAAAAACAACCCAACAGACAACTACACTATGCATTTAATAGCAATGCATAGTAAAAAGCTCTATCTCTCTGAAATCTGTTTCCTTTCCTTCAACAGTATTGTATGCTGGTGTTGTTATCATATTAGAACGTCAATTTGGTCGTGGGGTCTCTTCTGCACACTTGATAATTACTCAGAGAAAATATTGGAAAATTGTGTTTTCTCCATTTCATCCCAATTTCCCTCTATCCACCGTGTGAATAGGACGTATTGATACTTTGTTGTGTGCAGTGCTATAATGTGATCGCGCGCTTCTGAATAGGGACTTGTGAAAGTGTGCTTTTGTGGTAAAGGAGAAGAATAACTTGAGATACAGCGATTATAGGAGGAATAGTGGTAACTTGATATTTTCAGTGATCTTAGCTACAGCAATAACCCTATATATTCGGACACACTTTGTTTTGGGAAACCCCTATAACAAAACAAATTGTATCCCAATATATAATTATTTCGCTGACCCCTCACAGCCATACTAACACTAAATATTGGGCACTTTATGTTTTGGGAAACCACATATTTATATAGGTTTCTCTGAATATTTAGGGTTATTACGGTACTAGCGTGACAAGTTCTTTGCTCAGCATTGTAACCATTTACTTGCAGTAAGTATACAACATCCAGGAAGTTGTAAATTATACACTGAAGAGTATATGTGACAAGTAAGCAATCGAACATCTCAGTAAAATCAGTCCAGATAACGTCAATTTTTTTTTAACCAAATCTATTAAAAAAAAACAAGTACCGTACATCACCAAGACTGTTTGATGTAACAGTAAGTTTAAAGTCCTTCTAACTTCAATATTATTTTAGAAAAAAAAATCTTTATTATTATCTGGAGCTTAACCCATTTCACTGCTGAATGAACTTTTGTCGTCTGCTGTTCATTTTCTATTGTCTCGTCTAAAACATTGTTTGACTGCACTTTAGAATGCAAAACTGCTGTCAAACAATGTTTATAAGAAGGAAATAACTAAGATTTACAACAGCAGCACTGACAACAATTTTCTTTCCCAGCATTCTAAAGGTTAACTGGTAATGTACATGGTAGGCTGGTTGGTTTGTCAATTGTAGCGAGACTTGGTTCATTCCAGCCGTGCTAATGTCGAGGACAGCTTCCGTGATACAGTGTCATACAAAGACGCGATTATTTCATCGCAATCCCGACAGTTTGTGAATAGGGTTATTCAGAAATTTATTTTCTGGAGTCTGGCTTTTTCGGTTTGGTGCGAGAGGATATAAATTGAATGTTTCAATAGAAAATGTGGATACAATTGTGCAGGTAGTACATAGCTTTCTTCAGTATTATAAAATCACGATGCAACAGTGTTGTCATATGTAGCCTAGATATTCCTGTTTCTGTTTGGCTTTTAGTACTTCAGTAACTGTCTTACAGACGTGCGGCACTGAACAGTGTGTTCCCACATTTATTGTATTATAAGCCTGTGTCTTCAAACGTTGGTTTGTTTTTATGCACAGCATTGTATAGGCAGGAAGCTGACAATAAGTGCCTTACAGTGTTTGTGACCAGTAATGTCATTATCACTGTCCTAGGTGGTCGTTAGGCATGGCTGCTATTTTGACATTTATGTACATTTTCCTTTTATTATGCCACAGACTCCGGAATACAGGAAAAACAGGGGAAAATACAAAACTAAATTTGTCTAAACTGTAAACTAACTAACCCGTAAACTGCAGGACACCAACAGTCACATGCTATTTCATATTTGTTTTTTTCTCAATAGAATCATGGTTTGACAACACTTTATGGAAATTGTTCTAAACTGTTGTAAAACCATGTTTTTGATGAGAACATTGGGGGGGGGGGGGGGATAAAAAAAAGATCAGCAGTGTAAGGGCTATAAAGTGAATGTCTTATGAAAGTGTATGTCATATTCAGTGTGGTCCATGGATTTCTGTATCCTGTTGTTCTCAGTTGTTTATCTTGGCCTGTATTGTTTGTTTACTGTCGTCCCCATGTTATACACTGTCCTCGTTTATCAGTTTATATTTCAACCGTATAATACCACAGGTGGAAGACTCGGACCTATGACACAAAAAAATGCCTATTAAAAAAATCCCATTACCCCACCCACTTGGTCTCGTACAGTACCATATTCTATTTATAAAGGTGAGTATAAATATGGCTATTATAGAAAGAGCCCTCTCTTTTCCGGCTCTCACAAACACAATAAACATCGATTAAATGTATGACTTCTGTCTCTGGCAATCGATAAAGGTATTAGGTGTGTGAATATATTCACTTCAAATCGCTGTTTCCAGCATTTATTCAGTTATTCGCATTTTGTATACCCCATCCAAAGCGAAATTTGCGTGTACGAAAGAATCTCACACAGAATCGGAGGCCGTCCGGCATGGATTATCGGTCATATTTGACCAATAACTGATCGCCAGCTCAAACTAAAGTCGTGCACCATGACCATATACATTAGCAACTCCAACCATACAAAGTTCGTCCAATTGTGATCATTCACCGATCTAAAAAACACATTTTTTCTACTTTCATTCATGATTCGCGTACATCAGTAGGGATGTCGATTTTTATGGATTGTTTGGTATCAAATTAAAGCTGAGGAATGTAGTTGTGCAATGCAAGTTATTTCATCAAGATATCTTGATTAGTTAAGAAGTTATTCAATTTTGAAATTGGAGAACTTCGGAAATTTTCTGACCATTTTCTGCCAATTTTGTATTTAAAGATTTTTTTATTTTTTTAAATGTGTAGAATGTAGTATTTGATATCCATTTAAAGGTATTGAAGAATGCAAAACAAAGGAAGTTGTTTCATTAAGATATCTTGATTGGTTAAGAAGTTATTCAATTTTTTATTTCGAAAAAATATTGCCAATTTTGAATGTAGTGGATATTTTTTCCAAAACAAAAGTGTGCATTATGGAGTGTTTGGTATCAAATTAAAGGTATTGAAAAAATGCAAAACAATGGAAGTTGTTTCATCAAGATATCTGGATTTGTTTAGGAGTTATTCAAATTTTCACATTTGGGGGGAAAAAAGCAACGTTTTTTTGTGCAGAGATCTTAAAACGGATAATATACATACACCACTTGATGGTATGTAGCTCAATTATTTTTTGCACAAAGATGTTCATGTTAAGATTATAATGTGTTAATGAATAGAGCTGTTTGGTGTGTTTATAACATGTTTTGATTTAAATATATTCACAAACTGAATATTAATGGCCGAACTAATGAATGGACCGAATTACAAAAACTTTTTATCTATCCAAAATACAAGGTCGGCGGTGAGATTAAGTAAGAAAATGCGCTCTCAACCAACAATTAGTCAACAGTGGCTCTCATACACGGATTGATTGATAATTTGTGTTTAACGGCATATCAACAGCTAAGGTCATTTAAGGCTTGACCAACGGGTCTATCCCGAATTTAATGTGTCCATAATGAGAGAAATTCCCAAAACCAGTACTGAATATTTACAGAAAAATCAATATTCAGCCATGAAATTAGAATATCCTATCCTGGTGCTAGGTCCATTCCACACCAGTCACTTAGCCCAACCACAAAAGTAGTATGGTCAACACTACAATAATTTGATCTGACATGTGGCTGCAGAGGCAACAAGAAAATATGGCTTGTCGGCACACAAATGCCCATGGTGGCAGATTGGAGAAACTGTGTCACAAGTTAATTAACCAAGTGATACGTATTCACAAGCGTATTTGTGAAGGTCAAAAGGTCAAAGTCATATTAAGGCCAGCATGAATGTATGGCATTTGTCCACATGTACGATGTATTAAAATATTAAAGTAATCCATCAAGGGATATAGAAGTGATGATGACAAATGAGAAACTTGGGCAAATTTCTTAATGTGTGAAAAAGTTGTGACGGTCAAGGTCATACAAATGGCAGCATGGATGTGTGGCATTTGTCCACAGGTATGCTGTGTTGAACTGTTTATGTTCAAATGATATAGAAGTTATGACAGTTTGTTGGTGTTTAACGGCCTATCAAGCAGCTATATATGGTTGTATATATATACATTATGTAAGGTCGGGCCAACGGGTTCGATTACGATTAATCATACTCAGGCTCAGATAAGGCGTAAAACTCTCACATACAAGAAAACCAAAGACGTACACGAGGGCCAAACTAGGTCTCCGGTCGGGATTCAGGTAAGGAAGAATCCCGATCGTTAAATACCCCTCCGGTTACCCACGGAGAAATGAACAACTCTGCCGAACTTCATAACGTGTGAAAAAATTCAAAGTTGTGAATGCCAAATGGTGAAGGTCATATTAAGGGCAGCATGGATGTGTGGTAGTTGTTCAGAAGTATGCTGTGTTTAATGCTTGGATAGGGAGGATTGACAGTTTAGTGTCTCAAAAAAAAAAGATCGCTAAATACACAATACTCAATAATAATGATTCAGGCTTCAATTTGAATAACATTGTTATTTGGAGTTGAATTTTTTTTTGAATTGTTGAACATATATTCAAAGTGAATCTACAAGGACCCACAAATACACAGAGGCATCATTAAACAACAATTTTGCACTATAATTTTACACCAAAAATGGCCAGTTCAACTGTAACGCTGGCTTTTTCGATGTGGAGGTGAAAATAAAATGGTTGCGAAAACCCATGATACGGCTCGTGTTCCGAACTTCCGGTTTGATATGAGGTTACTAAAAAAGTTTGCCACCGAGTGCGCACAAGCCAAACGGTTCAATACAGTGTTTTTTATGTCTTCAAACTAACCTGAATGGTTGCAAACTGATAGGTTGCTATGAAATCGTCCTAATAATAAAAATCTGCCTACTCTAATCACTCAAATAACCCACCATAGACCATTCCGCTCTACCCACAGCCAATTGGCTAGTCCGCTATTTAAACTCCTCCTATTATTTTAGGACGCTATCAAGAGTGCAGGTATATTTGTCTCTCTCTTTATTTCGTGCTTATTTTGAATTTCTGCCGTGTATTGTGCCGTATTTGTCATTATATTTCGTTCAATACATATTATTATCACTCTTGTGTGTTACGTGATTTTCTCCATTGCATTTTTTGGGGTTTTTCACGGTGTTTTACTTTGTGTCACATATTTTCGCGTGTACGCGATTCGTACCCTAACGGGTTCGTCCCAAGTGGATTCGCTCTCGTGACACATTTTTTGTAGCGTTTTTGCGTTTCTTCTATCACGTTTTGTTATACAATACTTGTTAGAATGCCGCAATCACGCGCTGCGTGTGGACACATGACTTCTCCTTGGGATACCCATACGGACAGGTGCTTTGCCTGTTGCGGTGTTGCAAAGAGAGGCCATGTGATTTGTCCGTCCGTTGGACGGATTCGACGTGGGGCAAGGCTGGGTCTAGTAGGTCCCATACCTCACGTCTGAAGAAGTCTGTGTCCGAGTCTCAGCTCTTGGGAGCAGTGGAACCATCCGAGGTTTCGGAGGTTGTGTTAAGTGATAGGCCGGTATCCATACAGGGGATACCGGGCTGCTGGGGCCGGTGCCTGATCGCTATCACCCGGTTCGCAGAGGGCTATACCTATCACAGGGGTGTTTCGGCTGGTTCTTGATACTATATCACCCGGTTTGAAGCTGACCCAGCCTCTCTCAGTAGAGGCGCCCGGTACCGGGCGCCCGGTACCGGGCACCGGGCACCGGGCACCGGTCACCGGGCACCGGGCATTATGTCACCGGGCACCGGGCACCGGGCACCGGGCTTTACCTATCACAGGGGTGTTTCGGCTGGTTCTTGATACTATATCACCCGGTTTGAAGCTGACCCAGCCTCTCTCAGTAGAGGCGCCCGGTACCGGGCACCGGGCACCGGGCACCGGGCACCGGGCACCGGGCACCGGTTAGGCTACCGGGCACCGGTCAAACACCTGGCACCGGGCACCAGACTCTCCTTGGACAGCCTGCTGCTTCCGGTAGGAAGACGTTCTTGTCTTCGGTTGGTCTTCGTTCTACGTGTTCACGTAAGTCGAGGAGTCGATCTCGTCGTAGGTCAGGATTGGGTTAGCTCTTCGATTTCGGGTTCGGAGTTTAGATCTTGTTCTTCCTTTTCCTCGAGGTCATTCTCAGGTTTTGGAACAGGTTCATCTAGATCTCGTTCTCCTGTTCGTCGTAGGAGACGGTTGTATAGGGCTTCTACATGTAGTACTAGCTTCGGCAGTACATATACTATTTGGAACGATACAGTACAGTTCTGATTGAATCAGATTCCACGTATGTGGTAGGTGACTGCCAGTCTAGGGTTGCTGCGGCAGGTGCTTATCACATTCACCCGGTCACAACCTACGCTAACTCTCGCAGGAGAGGTGCCGGTATTGTGTTACGGGCACCGGGCACCGGGCACCGGGCACCGGGTACCGGGCACCGGGGTAGCAACTATTTCTGACCGGGGTGTTCGTGGGTTCGTATCCTGTGTACATATTGTGTTTTTGTATCCGACTCCTCGAGATCTAGCTCTTCCGTTCTCGGAGGAGACGGTCGAGGTGGTATTGGACGCCGTGGTGCTTTGGCTCCGTACTTGTCTGGCCTGCTCTTTATTCGAGTGTATATGAGTTCGAATTCCCAGTCTATATTCAGGACTCGACACGCGATAGAGTTATGATGGTTCAGTTGGCTAAGATTCTGGAGTTCCTGTCTAAGTCCTAGTACTTAGTGGGTTTGTCGGCTCTTTCACAGCTGGTGGTTTTGCCAGTGGAGCCTCCCATAGGGGTACTTCCTCGGATGGCTGTTGTGACGGCTGATTCGGTGGTGGTGGAATTGCCGGAGTTGTCGTGGTTTCATTGCTCTCCTACAGTAGGGCTTCTTGTTACATACATTGGGGAGCTTTAGGTAGGATTTGGCCACTGCGGGGTTGGGTTCCTAGTGCTCAAACTTTGATCGCCACACTGGGGTCTAAGTTCTACATGCCCCTCTATGCGGTATGGTTTTTGAGATCTCCGTTTCTGGACAAGGACGCCGCAGCGTTTGGGATATCTTCGGCTCCTCGTCCTGGTTCGCGTTTGCGAAGGCATGGGTGTAGGCTGTTAAGTCGATTGTGGCTATGCCAACTTTCGATTTATGTTTGAATCAGTATGATTCATCGTCTCTGGACGCAGTGCTTCAGTCGGCGATTTGTGCCGCTAAGCCTCTTGTCAACATGTCTTTGGAGTTTTCTATGGACATGCTCTTGTCCAGGTGAGACGCAGTGATAGCCGGCTAGTTTTTTCTTGAACGGCCATAGTTTTGCTTCGTTCGCCTCTTTTGACCTCTGTTAATTGTGCGATCGAACGGCCAAAGGGCAGCTACGGTACCGATGGTCCCTCCTGTTGCTCCTTCTTGTCTACCTCCTGTGGGGTCGTTTCCCCTGACGGGGGTATTTTCAAGGGTTTAGTAGAGTCTCTCTCTTGAAGTATAGTGCTATAGAGGAAGTTCGGGACGTGGTCGGAGCGCCATTTGCCCGGTAGACTGGGTTGTTTCCATAGATCTGCGGGTCTCGTACTTCCACGTGCCCTTCCGCAGATGCTCTCGGAAGTTTAAGTTGTTTCCGAGTTTTGTGTCTTTTAGATCTAGAGTAGTCGTAGTTGGTTCCCACACAGGATTTTTCTTAGGTGGGAATGAGCTTATTGACCGATCTTTGGACAGGGTGCGTGGCATCTTGTTTTAGTTTCCGGGTACTGGTCAGAGGTTCTCTGTCAGCTAGGAAATTTCTGCACTCCTGGTATTTCGGGGTGCAGAATAGGGGAAGGTTATGTTTGCGACCTCCAGTATTACTTACTAGGGCTATGGAGGCCGCACCCCGATCCTTTGGATCGGTCTCTGCCTAGGATCACCATCTTCCTACGTTGTATCAGATGGTGGGCAGTGGAGGTCTGGTTCCTACAGGGATTTCCCATAGTGTTACCTCCTCCTACTCGCTTTCTGTCCACAGACGCGTCGTGAGAAGGCTGGGGGGCTCATTGGAGCCCCTACATTGGTGTGTTGGTGGTCAGTGCAGGAAACTCAGGGACACATCAACATGTTTTAGCTTTTGGCAGTGTTCCGGGGGTTGACAGCGGCGGATTCTGTTTCTGCACGGACAGGTGGTTATGGTTTCTGCGGTCATCTCCGGTTCTGACGGAATGGCTTCTGCATCCGTTGGTGTCCAGTGCTATCTTGTCCGGATGGGGGTATCCATTTGTGGATTTGTTGCGGCAAGGCTCAAACGTCGGTTTTATATTTCCACTGTTTGCGCCCACGTACCGATTCGGACTTTTCAATTTACTTGTTCCAGTATAACTTCGGACCCATGTACTGCATGTTGGACATTGCTAAGGAAGTGATTTGAGATACCAACTGTTCGTGTTTATAAGATCGCATGTAATTCACTCAATTGTAATTATTATAAACTAGCGTCCGTTAATGATTATGGCATTTACGGATCGATTCATGTCAGGCATATAATTGGCTATTAACAAGAGTATTTTTGTGATTTCACGTCACACTGTCGTTAATTGGTTGACGGTATTCCGCGATTGTAACACGGTTACCGGCGGCATGTTTTGATCACTTTGTATGTGTGAAAAACTTACCTGTGCCAATTAAGTTTGACCAGACTTTACGACGCCCGCTGTTCAAATTGCATATCGACATTACAGTATAATGTGTATTAATTATACCATCGGGACTTGTTTTCCACATCGATATAAACGAAATGTCGACATTTCCGATATCGATATATCAGGTATGTAATGTATGAGTTATATAGCAGTTCGGCCGGGACCACTAGCGTATATCGACATAAGCAGGTATATCGATGTAAGCAATGTCGACATAACGCGTATCGACTGTATATACAACATGCTGTTGTCACTCCATCATTTCTGAAGCAATTGGGTATTTCAAAATGTTAATTGTGTTTAATAGAAGCACACTACTGTTTACACATCAGCAGTTTCTCCTATGACCGAGATTTCTCCCTCAGATACTTTATCCCTTCTCACATGATCTGGAATCAGTTGTGGTTCGGGCCTCCCTCCGTCACGCCTGTCAGCGACAGTGGTTCACACTTTCTGTCCAGTCCGTGCTATGAAGCATTAGGTTCGGAAGAATTAGGACATCCGGTCCGACCGTAAAGTTTTTTATTACCAATTTTAAGCCAACGGGAGGTATCGCAATTTGTTGTTTTATCGGAAGAAGTTAGGACAACACTTCTGTTCATCTATGATTACAGCGAGACATGGCCCGATTTGGTCCTGTCACAGCGCGGTGATGTTTTTGCGTCTTGCAATCAGTGTTATTGTAGTTATTCGGGTGCTCATGGTAGCCGAAACTTGGGCCAAGGCTATATTTAACTTATTTTATGCATATAAGTGAGTACTGATTTGTGTTCCGGAATATATATGTGGTGTTCCGGAAAGTAACCCCCTTTTCTCTCCATGTTCCTCATGTGACCGACATGGGGTTGACATCTCGGGGAGATGTTTAAGAACTGGGTCCGTTAATAGCAGCGGGTGCAGTTGTGGGTTTATCAGCCGGTAGCATCAAGTTTAGGAGGCTGTTTGGATCTACCTGTTCGCGATAGTCTGCGATTTTTTTCTGATTACCCGATTATTCGGTTTTTGTCTTTACAGTCCCAGTGGAATCCTGGGGGTTGGTAAGTGTGACTCTCCGCTCGATGAACTTCACTTGCTTTTGTTGATGAACGGGGATCTGTGGTGATCTATGGTTCTTACGGTTCATCACGCTGGCCCAGGAGGCATTGTTTTGTACATGTTTCAATTAGGGCGAGGCTACCTTTCTAGTTTGTAGCAGTGTTGTTGCAAAAGGATAGTGTTTCACTTTGGGTTAATGATTCTATTCTCTTTGTCTACTATACATGGGTTTATAGGTATACAGTGGTCGACACTCGCAGTGTCCGAGATCCCGAGGATCCCTGTTTTGTAGGAGGAATCACTGCATTTTCAAGAAAATCCCATTCAACATTATGTAACAATAGGGATGTCCATGCTGCGGAATCCCTGGGCCAAAAGTTAGTGTCAAACCCTGGTATAGGTTTTGATCTGGCTTTAGGGCCAGTTTAACTCCTCAGCACTTGCTTGTTAGGATGACCTTAGTGCTTAGGGCGTTTATACTGTGTTCTCGATATGTACGAGTCATGTGTCGTCATGAGACTATGTATAGATTTTGTTTTTTTGTTTATCTCAGTTGAGTTATTGCGTGTGAAGTGCCGGGCGACTACATTCGCCAGGGCTTCGTCTGGTAGCAGCAGCTATACCTTGAGTATTCTCCGGCGTTTTAACCAAGTATAGCAGGTTGGAGTCTACGAGTCAGTCTACGAGACTAGCGTGGTGGTGCTTGTCTTTATCCACCTCTCTTCTACTTTCGTAGAAAAGGGGGGGGGGGGCCGCTTGCTCCCCTATGATTCTAGGGTGAGACCATGTTATTACTATATAGGTAACACCCAAGTGTGTACCTAGACCAAATATTTTTGTCTGTTTTGAGGGTTTTTAATCTGCCTTACCATTCCGGTCGAGTATGAGTAGTGAGAATACCTCCCACCATCACTACGAATTCTTGCAACCATTCAGGTTAGTTTGAAGACATAAAAATGGAAAAAAAATTCTAATTTTAGTTTTTATTATTCATACTCACCTGAATGGTAAGGTAGACCCTCCTCCCGTCCCCGCTTGATGGTTTTATCTTCTCCCTACTTAGTATACTTCAGGCTATTTTTATCTAGCAGTGTCATTTCCATATGGAAATGATTTACTTTTGAAGCTGTATACCTAACAATAATAGGAGGAGTTTAAATAGCGGACTAGCCAATTGGCTGTGGGTAGAGCGGAATGGTCTATGGTGGGTTATTTGAGTGATTAGAGTAGGCAGATTTTTATTATTAGGACGATTTCATAGCAACCTATCAGTTTGCAACCATTCAGGTGAGTATGAATAATAAAAACTAAAATTAGAAATAATTTTCCATTTTTGGGCACATTAACGATTGTTAAAGAAACTGTCGATGTCCTAGGATGTCGAATCCAGAGGTTCCTATAAAAATCACTGTTCAAATATTTAC
The DNA here is from genome assembly GCA_029237695.1 of Conchocele bisecta. Classification (NCBI taxonomy): domain Eukaryota; kingdom Metazoa; phylum Mollusca; class Bivalvia; order Lucinida; family Thyasiridae; genus Conchocele; species Conchocele bisecta. The sequence continues at coordinate 63,731,206 of CM055273.1, read as the reverse complement.
CTCTTTCTAGCACCAAAAACACGATTTTCCTCTCAGAAATTTCAACAGCAGACAACAGAATCGTGTAGAGGGTGCTTTTTTCTTTCCGTCGACATGCCCAAATTAAATATCCATCAAAAAATGATCGCGGTATCGAAATTAAGCTACACCACCTATCACGTGATTTTTCAAAATGGCGGCGCCCAAAAAAAAGAAAGTGAACGCGCAAGTGATTGAATTTATCGATTAAAGGTCACCCACATGTTACATATTTAAAAAAAAACATCGTAAGTCATAAAATATACATTACACAATGTGCGTGTATGTTTTTAGCCAGGTTTTTTGAAAAAAAATCCAGGCTATTGGATTGGCGAAAGCCGGGCGGGCGGGCGGGCGGCGGGCGGGCGGGCGGCGGGCGGCGTCCACAATCAATGTTAAGTTTTCGTGTTTGAGTCCATTTCTTTGTTACTGTACCACCTAGGACCACCAAACTTTCACAGCTTCATAATCAAGGGGTGCCCACCACATATCACTATCTAACATGTTACTTTTTTTTTAACTTCACCCATTTTTTCCGCGTAATCGACTTAGCCATTTTCAATGTTAAGTTTTCGCGTTTACAATGTTAAGTTTTCGTGTTTAAGTCAATTTCTTTTGTACTGTACCACCTAGGACCACCACACTTTCACAGCTTCATAATCAAGGGGTACCCACCACATATCACTATCCAATATGTTACTTTTTTTTTTAACTTCACCCATTTTTTCCGCGCATTCGACTTAGCCATTTTCAATGTTAAGTTTTCGCGTTTACAATGTTAAGTTTTCGTGTTTAAGTCCATTTCTTTGGTACTGTACCACCTAGGACCACCAAACTTTCACAGCTTCATAACCAAGGGGTGCCTACCACATACAACTATCCAACATGTGACCATTTTTTTACCTTCACCTATTATTTCTACGTAATTGACTTAGCCATTTTCAACGTTAACTTTTTAACGTACGTCTGGTTAGAGTTTTTTGGTTAAAACTTTTTCGATATACTATATCTCTGCAACTGCTTCGCCCATTACCTTGAAACTTCACATGCGTGTTTATCATCATCCATATTTTCATTCTAACCCCCAACCGTGCGGCCCCTGTGCCCAATGTCAAGGTCAAATTACTTTGAATTTTTTTGTTAAAGTTTTTTCGTGTACTATATCTCTGCAACTGCTTCACCCAATACCTTGATACTTCACATGGGTGCTTATCATCATTGTCGCACCTGCTTGCGGAAAGCGCGATCCTGTGCCCAATGTCAAGGTCAAATTACTTTGAATTTTTTTGTTAAAGTTTTTTCGTGTACTATATCTCTGCAACTGCTTCACCCATACCTTGATACTTCACATGGGTGTTTATCATCATTGTCGCACCTGCTTGCGGAAAGCGCGATCCTGTGCCCAATGTCAAGGTCAAATTACTTTGAATTTTTTTGTTAAAGTTTTTTCGTGTACTATATCTCTGCAACTGCTTCACCCAATACCTTCATACTTCACATGGGTGCTTATCATCATTGTCGCACCTGCTTGCGGAAAGCGCGATCCTGTGCCCAATGTCAAGGTCAAATATTTTAACTTTTAATTTTTTTGTTAAAGTTTTTTCGTGTACTATATCTCTGCAACTGCTTCACCCAATACCTGATACTTCACATGGGTGTTTATCATCATTGTCAGCACCTGCTTGCGGAAAGCGCGATCCTGTGCCCAATGTCAAGGTCAAATTACTTTGAATTTTTTTGTTAAAGTTTTTTCGTTGTACTATACTCTGCAACTGATTCACCAATAACTTGATACTTCACATGGGTGCTTATCATCATTGTCGCACCTGCTTGCGGAAAGCGCGATCCTGTGCCCAATGTCAAGGTCAAATTACTTTGAATTTTTTTGTTAAAGTTTTTTTTCGTGTACTATATCTCTGCAACTGCTTCACCCAATACCTTGATACTTCACATGGGTGCTTATCATCATTGTCGCACCTGCGTGCGGAAAGCGCGATCCTGTGCCCAATTTCAAGGTCAAAATTAACTTTGAATTTTTTTGTTAAAGTTTTTTCCTGTACTATGTCTCTGCAACTGCTTCACCCATACCTTGATACTTCACATGGGTGTTTATCATCATTGTCGCACCTGCTTGCGGAAAGCGCGATTCTGTGCCCTATGTCAAGTTCAAATTACTTTGAATTTTTTTGTTAAAGTTTTTTCGTGTACTATATCTCTGCAACTGCTTCACCCAATACCTTGATACTTCACATGGGTGTTTATCATCATTGTCACACCTGCTTGTGGAAAGCGCGATATCGTCAGCATTTTGGCATACGTCCGTCCGTTCGTCCGTGTGTCCGGTTAAAGTTTTTTGGTTAAAGTTTTTCCATCTACTATATCTATTTTTTTAGTGTCCATGCCTCGCCCCAAGGCGCGACATGCAGGCCACGGCCATCTAGTCTACAAAAAGTGGGTATAATTATGTTATCCAAGTGTCTATGCTTGGAAAAAACCTGGCCTTCGTGGCTTTGCCTCGTTTCTTGTTTATTAACTAAATCGTCCAATATTGATAAAAAATCAACTTTGAAAACGGTCAAATTTAACATTGGGTCAGAAGGCAAACCGTAAATCGGGGAAAACTCCGACATCCCTAACATCAGATTATGTCTTCCGGAATCCCGAAATAGGTTTGAATGACGTCATCACAGTTTAGATTTAGCCAATCAGAGATTTTCTTTACATAGACGCTTCCGGTTGTATTATGGAAGATGGTGCATTGACCCGGTTCCAGATAATGAACGAAATTAGACAAAAAAGTGTTTTTTTAGATCGGTGAACGATCAGAATTGGACGAACGTTGTTTGGTTGGAGTTTCTAATGTATATGGTCATGGTGCACGTCATTAGTTTGAGCTGGCGATCAGCTATCGGCCAAATATGACCGATAATCCACGCCGGACGGCCGCCGATTCTGTGTGAGATTCTTTCGTACACGCAACTTTCACTTTGGATGGGGTAATCAAAGCGCGAATAACTCAATAAATGCTTGAAACAGCGATTTGAAGTGAATATATTCACACACCTAATACCTTTATCGATTGCGAGAGACATATTTTATACATTTAATCGATGTTTATTGTGTTTGTGCGAATCGGAAAAGAGAGGGCTCTTTCTATAATAGCCATATTCTTACCCACCTTTCTATAAATAGAAGATGGTAATGTACGAGACCAAGTGGGTGGGGTAATGGGATTTTTTAATAGGCATTTATTTGGTGTCATAGGTCCGAGTCTTCCACCTGTGTATAATACTTGTCCTTTAATAATTTAAGGTCAGTGGAAGAAGAGGGCTAACTCGGTAAATTGGACTGGGCTCTCAAGGTCCAATCTGAGTTTTACAGATCATAGTGGTCATGAGATTTGAGGAGATGATTGCTTTAAAGTGTATTTCGAAAATTAATTTTATGTCCCCTGTTTTATCAGTTTCTGGTAGTATATACTTGAAAATAATGGAAACATTTTGGAATTTCATAAACAAAATGGTGCGATTTGTTGATATAAATCATTTGTGACGCATGAAGTGATAAACCACAAAGAGAATACCGTATTGATCCTAATATACGCGCCGGGGCGCGATGCAAAATGTGAATCGGTCTAACTCGTCACATACACCTTACCGGTAATCAATACTTGCGGTGTAGTAATATTCATACCCTTTTAAACTACACACGGGTATCAATGTGTACTCAGTATGACTGGTAATCGTTTGCGGCGATTTGCACATTGTGAAATAAAATATTTGCTAAAATTGCAATAAAATGTACTGCAGGCTAATACCTGGGACCCAGATATGTATCACCATACCGATAAGACTTCATCCCTCGACACTTCGGCCTGAAATGAGTGACATTTTGGCCAGACAACTTGAAGATGAAATCAGATCTGGTAAAATTCTGAAAATTAGCGGGGACGCATATAATAGGGCAGGTGCGTATAATAGGATGAATATGGTATGCGAGACCTCATCTCAGACACAGTGCCTTTAACACTTTGCATGCTGGGAAATTTGTGGGTTCAAAAATAGTAGATGACAATTCATTATATTTTCTTTTATTTCTCCTTATAAATGTCATGAATATATGTCTTGAAATTTCATTATGTCTTGGAATTTCATTAGAATTGTGTCCGGAGGACACAATTCTAATGAAATTTCAAGACATATTTACAGAGAGAAATAAAACATATACTCCTAATTCGTTTGGCGGATATTTTCACCGCTAGCATGCAAAGAGTTAACTCGTTGCATGCTGGGAAATTTGTGGGCTACAAATAGTTAAAAAAAAAAGTTGACGACAATTCATTATATTTTCTTTTAGTTCTCCCTATAAATATCATGAACATGTCTTGTAATTTCATTAGAGAAATAAGAAACATAATCGTAATTTGTTAGATGTTACGAGTTAATGCACATTTTTTGCAAAACTGATGAAGTAATGAATACGAGTCTGCCAAAAATCAATGTCAAAAGGTTGTAATGTCGTCAACAGTTTCAAATGGCTTCTAATGAGCTGCTGGGCTGATGTTGCCAAACTTCACACGGATGATCTATTATTGAGGGGACATTTCCTTGTTTGTTTGCAGAGGTAACTATTAAATCCAAGATGGCCACCATTGAAACATAAAGCATGTTCTTCCAAAACAACTGTCAGACTGATTTTGAGGACACTTGGTGTAAATATCTGCAACCAAGGTGTTTTTTTTACACATTGAGCACATTGAAGATAGATTAAATACAATCAAGTTAAACTTTTGGTGAAATATTAAATATCAAATTCAAGATATCGAGTTGATTACAGATATTGGGACAAAATAGCTAGTGGGCTCCGATTACACGCCCAGCCAATATGAGGTTTATATCTAGATTACACGCCCAGCCAATATGAGGTTTATATCTGGATTACACACCCAGCCAATATGAGGTTTATATCTAGATTACACGCCCAGCCAATATGAGGTTTATATCTAGATTCAGGTCAGCTGAGCTGAGCAATACAGGTTTTGTTGTTCTGAAAAGCAAGCATATTGTCACACCTCATCTTAGAATTTTCAGAGACATTAACCTTTCACTCCTAAATATCAGATGTTGATAATTCATGCTCATTTCTGGGCTATTCCATCAGATATAAGGGGTATTTTTTAATAGTCCGGGAACTGAAAATAGTCGTCTGCTGCTGTGTCATATTTTGTCTCTTCTCTCAGTAAAAACATGGTTTGTCATCTAAAATGCTGTCAAACCATGTTTTTGATGAGAAAAATAAAAAATAAACAGCAGACGACAAATTTTAATTCAGCATTGTAAGGGTTAAAATATCTAAAAAAAAATAAAAAATACGGACAAAAACTGCAGATCCTCATGAGATGGCTCGTTATATGCTGGCTCAACTGGATCTACAGTGTTTGCAAATGTTCTTTATGATCATGGTCCACAAAACCACATTTTATTCATTGAAACAGATGCAAGCCAGCCAGCCCTCTTTGCATAAGGGTTAAAAAAGCAGGACAAGAAAAACAAGCTTGTGCAGGCAGAGACTGTCATGTACATACAGCCACAAGACCACCCCAATTAAGCACTAATCAATCATTCATAACAGCCAGATAAATTCATTGCACCATTTCATAATGAACACAGGCTTTTAGCATTTTATGGTATTCTCGATTTATTTGAGGATTGAGTGGTTGTGTAGGAAAACACGCGACTGTGTTTGCGACGAGTGTAGACACTGATCAGACTACAGTCTGATCAGTGTCTATACACTGTTTGCAATATGTTTTCTCTGGAATTACATAAGAATGGACCAAGTAATGATAATAGACAGTGTAGACCATAGTCTGTTTACTGGCCGAACAGAGAAATGTTGGGTTTGTATATTTTCCGGTGTACCGCATCAGTTGTTGCCAGTAGGCCTAATGGGTTGGTTTAGAATGCAGGATGTTAATTTGTAAAGATTTCTTTAGGGTATTTAGGATAAAAGTTTTACTAGATGGATTTGAGGAAATAACTGTCTGTTGAGAAGTAATGTGTTTGTCTGTTTGTTTGTACCGTACATCTATTTCTGTAGTTCAATGTTTTGGTGTATTTGACATATTGTCTGCTTCATCTGTTTAACCCTTAGACCGCTATCTTAATTTTTTTTGTCGTCTGCTGTTTATTTTCTATTTTCCATTTTTATCATCAAAAACATGCTTTGACAGCACTTTACAATAATTTACAACATGCTTTGACAGCACTTAGAATCCTTTTCATTGGAAATGATTCTGAAGTGCTGTCAAACCATGTTTTAATTGATAATTAAGGCAATTAAGATATAAAAGCAACAGCAAACGACAATTGTTGTGAGTAGCGGTCTAAGGGTTAATTGTTATATTTTCTTCAAGGTTTCATTTGCCTGCTTGAAAAATGAAACGTGTGGTCTGTCTGTCTGTCCATCCGTCTGTCCATCCATAAGTGTTCCTTAGCTACACTATTCCTGTATATATACACACATACAATTGTCAACCGTCAACACAATAATCATCTAATGGTAGTAGTGACTATGGCAACAAAATAACAATTCTGATAATATTGTGATTGTGAAAAATGCTATTGCGATACTATTATTATCAGGCCCGTATGCAGAGGGGGTGCGACGGGTGCATACGCACCCCCCTTAACCCTTTCACTCTTAACTGCAGGCCTGCATAGTGGTATTGGCAAACAGTGTAGATCCAGATGAGCCGGCTCGTAATGAGCCGTCTCATCAGGATCTGCACTTTTTGCAATTAATTTTCATAATTTTGAGAACAAAAACACCCATGTTCATAAATGGACTGGTCTGAAAATCAGTTTGTGATGATTTAGATTGGTCGCAAAATTAACAAATCAAAATTCATTCCAGTTACTTAGGGGTGAAAGGGTTAATCTGCCGAGGTCTGTCCGTGGGTGTGCAAAAGCAATGTTTAGCCCTTCGCGCCGTCGATAACGCACCCCCATAAAATAATTCCTGCGTACGGGCCTGATTATTGGAGGTATACTATTGCGATACTATTGTTATGTTTATATTAATTTTGTATCGAAAGTACCACTTTTGGCAGAATGAAAATACTTTTATATATTTTCAGACAGACAGAATATATCTAAACAAAATTGATATGGACTCAGTATGCACAGAACCACAGTTAATTGCTGCATGCAGTGTTTATGAAAAATATGTTCAGAATGTAGGAAGAAATTTCTTAATAATTATTGCAACTATTGATAGTATTGCAATTGAAAGTTTACTATCATATTTAAATAGTCCTATTGCCAAGATTACTATTGTGATCGCCGATAGTATCAATGCATTGTTGCAGCCCTATCTAATGGTATACACCAGAAACCAACATATGCCATTTGACCTTCATGTAACCTCGAACCGTCACGTACATGTAATTGGCTGCTTCTGTCTCGATGTGTGTGTATTGTGAAATCTGGCACTCCTGTTCTTATTTTGCCCATGGAAGTATGTGTTGACAGTTGTGGTAAATAGTTTTAAAATGGGTGGTTGGTTGGGAGCCTGCGAAGGGTAATTTATGATGGGGTTCATCCAGAGCTCCAGATAAGGTGCGTATTGGCGTATTTTACGCAATTATTTTAGCTGAATCCACATTGATTATCAAAAGTGTGAGTACAAAATACGCACAGCAATGTTAAAATACGCATTGATTTTCAAATGGAGTAGTGAAAATACTGTAATAAAGTTGAAAATTCACTTAGATGAGCTGCAAAAAGAATTTTTTTGCAGCTCAAATAAGTGAATGTTTAAATGTGTTATATTTTGCTTATCATTTGTTCCCTATTTAGTAATGAAGAAAATCAATAATCCATTTGTAAAAGTAAAATACGCAATGATTTTGAAATCAGAGGGTATGATACGCTTTAGACACAAAGCTTATCTGGAGCTCTGGTTCATCATTACTGATATCACGATACCCTGGTTTGGCCCTCGGGGTACGTTTTTGGCTTTTTTGTCTGTGACAGTTGAATCCTGTTATACCCATTATAAAAGTAGTAGGATTAGTACTAATCGTATTACTTTAATGGCTGGGGCTAAGTGACTCTGGTGTAGTGATGACCTGACCAGGATATTCTAATTTCAGGGCTGAATATATACTTTTTTTGTCGATATTCAGTTTGATTTCCCCCCATATGTACAGGTGAAATACTGTATTCAACCATGTTAACTCTTTGCATGCTGGCGGCGAAAATATCCGCCAAACGAATTAGGAGTATATGTTTTATTTCTCTCTGTAAATATGTCTTGAAATTTCATTAGAATTGAGTCCTCAGGACTCAATTCTAATGAAATTCCAAGACATGTTCATGATATTTACGGGGAGAAATACAAGAAAATATGATGAATTTTTGTCCGCTAGTTTTGAACTATTTATAGCCCACAAGTTTCCCAGCATGCAAAGAGTTAATTCAGCCTAAAATTACCTTTGTTGTTGACAGGCTGTTAAACACAATTAGATAAATAAATAGTCTGAACCGTGCTGTTAAGATTTCTCAAATACAATCATCTTCTTCTTTTTTTTGGAAATAATGACAATTTTTAGCCAGGTTTTTTGAGAAAAAAATCCAGGCTATTGGATTGGCGAAAGCCTTCGTCCACAATCAATGTTAAGTTTTCGTGTTTGAGTCCATTTCTTTGTTACTGTACCACCTAGGACCACCAAACTTTCACAGCTTCATAATCAAGGGGTGCCCACCACATATCACTATCCAACATGTGACCATTTTTTTCCGCGCAGTCGACTTAGCCATTTTCAATGTTAAGTTTTCGCTTTTACAATGTTAAGTTTTCATGTTTAAGTCCATTTCTTTGGTACTGTACCACCTAGGACCACCAAACTTTCACAGCTTCATAACCAAGGGGTGCCTACCACATACAACTATCCAACATGTGACCATTTTTTTTACCTTCACCTATTATTTCTACGTAATTGACTTAGCCATTTTCAACGTTAACTTTTTAACGTACGTCTGGTAAAGTTTTTTGGTTAAAAGTTTTTCGTTAACTATATCTCTGCAACTGCTTCGCCCATTACCTTGAAACTTCACATGGGTGTTTATCATCATCCATATTTTCATTCTACCCCCAACCGTGCGGCCCCTGTGCCCAATGTCAAGGTCAAATTACTTTGAATTTTTTTGTTAAAGTTTTTTTGTGTACTATATCTCTGCAACTGCTTCACCCATTACCTTGATACTTCACATGGGTGTTTATCATCATTGTCGTGCCCGCTTGCGGAAAGCGTGATATCGTCGGCATTTTGGCATTATCGTCGTCCATACGTCCGTGTGTCTGGTTAAAGTTTTTTGGTTAAAGTTTTTCCATCTACTATATCTATTTGTTTAATGTCCATGCCTCGCCCCAAGGCGCGACATGCAGGCCACGGCCATCTAGTCTACAAAAAGTGGGTATAATTATGTTATCCAAATGTCTATGCTTGAAAAAAACCTGGCCTTTGTGGCTTTGCCTCGTTTCTTGTTGAATAATGAAATGAATGGAAAACATATTTCATTTAATTTTCTTCTATCGAGAAGGTTCATGCCAAGGATATGGTAATTTGTCAGCTACCCAGCTGTGCATTGATACAATACAGTGACCAATATCAGACTGCTGTATCAGGCATGGACGCTTGTAAAATGTATCAGCGTCAATCTGTATTTGCAAACTACTTTCGCTGACGTTTCATTGGTTGAACGGCATGACGTGACATTTAAAATGACGTCTGTGTAGTTACGCAAAGGTTTTCATTCGATAAATATTATCATTACATATTATTCATGCTGACATATAGCTTGATTAATTAAATTAGTATTCTTACTGTGGCTGCATCATTTCCCATATTACATTTCGTAATTAGCTTTGATGGCATTTGTTTGTTGCAGTAAGCTGAAAAATGATCCTACTATTAGCAAATTGGAATGCACCGATTATCAAGAAGTTTAAATATGGTTTTTGTTTTTTCTTAAATTTGACCTCGCCATTTTCAGCTGCAAAATGGTATGTCCAAAGAATGTTGAGATAAACTGTCTTTCTAATGTTCTAGCTTGGTGTACATATAACTTAAAGGTACATGCCCACGTGCCAGGTTATAATATATGGATGCATATTTTTTTCGTTCATTCGTTAGATATGACATTGTTAGGGTAAAATAAACAGCCATTAACCATTTCCAGACGAACTTCGTATATCAAACATGAATTTCCACACTGATGTCAGGGGCAATAACCGTGTTTCCTTAAAATATTAACTGACATCACTATTTATTCTCTGTATTTATTTTTTGATGTGCAATGCTCATACTTTATAATCTGTCGAAAATAATTTTTTTCAGGTTACTCATTTAATTATTATAAATAATTTAAAAAATATTGTGCCTCATTTGCATATGAAAATCACAGGTGGAAGACTCGGACCTATGACACCAACAAAATGCCTATTAAAAAAAATCCCATTACCCCACCCACTTGGTCTCGTACAGTACATAACGTTAATTCAAGGTGAGCATAAATAGCGCTATTATAGAAAGAGCCCTCTTTTTTCCGGCTCGCACAAACACAATAAACATCGATTAAATGTATGAAATATGTCTCTGGCAATCGATGAAGTTATTAGGTGTGTGAATATACTCACTTCAAATCGCTGTTTCAAGTATTTATTGAGTTATTCGCGTTTTGATTACCCCATCCAAAGCGAAAGTTGCGTGTACGAAAGAATCTCACACAGAATCGGAGGCCGTCCGGCTGGATTATCGGTCATATTTGGCCGATAGCTGATCGCCAGCTCAAACTAAAGTCGTGCACCATGATCATATACATTAGAGACTCCAACCATACAAAGTTCGTCCAATTGTGATCGTTCGCCGCGATCTAAAAAACACTTTTTTCTATAATTTCGTTCATTATCTGGAACTGGGTCAATGCACTATCTTCCATAATACAACCACCGAAGCATCTATGTAAGAACATCTCTGATTGGTTAAACCTAAAAATAGACGCGAGGACTTTCCCTTTTCAGGGTTTCCGGAAGACATAATCTGATAGTACGCGAATCATGAAAGAAAGTCAATAAAATTAGAAAAAAGTGTTTTTTAGATCGGCGAACGATCACAATTGGACGAACTTTGTATGGTTGGAGTCTCTAATGTATATGATCATGGTGCATGACTTTAGTTTGAGCTGGCGATCAGCTATCGGCCAAATATGACCAATAATCCAGCCGGACGGCCTCCGATTCTGTGTGAGATTCTTTCGTACACGCAACTTTCGCTTTGGATGGGGTAATCAAAACGCGAATAACTCAATAAATACTTGAAACAGCGATTTGAAGTGAGTATATTCACACACCTAATACCTTCATCGATTGCCAGAGACATATTTCATACATTTAATCGATGTTTATTGTGTTTGTGCGAGCCGGAAAAAAGAGGGCTCTTTCTATAATAGCGCTATTTATGCTCACCTTGAATTAACGTTATGTACTGTACGAGACCAAGTGGGTGGGGTAATGGGATTTTTTTTAATAGGCATTTTTTTGGTGTCATAGGTCCGAGTCTTCCACCTGTGATGAAAATAGCCTGCTATACCACCACGCGTCACTATCAGTAAAATAAATATTACTAAATGATTACATCTGTATAGCGGGCACTCGTAATTTTTAGAACTGGTGGAATAGCGACACAATTATACACTTATTTAATTCCTATAAAGAACAGTTTGTGCCTACTGAGTGGGCATGTACCTTTAAGGACCCGTGTGACCCCTGATCATCGCCCGATTTAAACATAATTGGTTCCTAAATGTGATGGGATATGCATAACATATATGTGAACATTAGCTTGTTAGTGTGTATAAGGCATCAGACAGTTTTACCTCATGTGGGGTTTGACACACACCACAAATAATATGACATATACATAAATACAAGTTGGTGAAATATCTTCAAAAGACGTTAAACACCAACGTCCTATGGGTGTTTTCATCACACTTATATACAAAGTGTGATTTCTGAAGAGTTTGTTGACCTGTTGTTTCAATTTTTGAGAATTCAGTAATGGCTGTGTAACAGAAGATAAATACACAGTATACTGTATCAAATCCAGTGACATATAAGCAGTTATCCAAGTGTATTGTCACTAGTGTCTACTCGACTACTATGCGTCAGATTGAAAAGTTTACACATTAAAATTTGTTTTGAGATTCATTGGAGATATGCTTTACTGTCATATTATTTGCTGTATGTGTCAAAAGTGGTGAAACAGTATGATAGCTTGTACGCACAAGATGGTGGAGATGATATCTCAACATACCATGTAGTACACAGTAACAAGACAATGTTCACATATCTTCTATTCATATATCACATCATTCTTATGAAGTACTTATCATTGAAGCCAAACATGTCTTTCTATGTCCTTAAATGGACATTGGATGGCTGTTTCGTCAGCTTGAAGTAATTTAACCCTTAGACCGCTACTCACAACAATTGTCGTCTGCTGTTGCTTTTATATCTTGCCTTATTTCTCAATAAAAACATGGTTTGTCAGCACTTCAGAATCATTTCCAAAGTGATTCTGAAGTGCTGTCAAAGCATGTTGTAAATTATTCTAAAGTGCTGTCAAAGCATGTTTTTGATGATAACAATGGAAAATAGAAAAATAACAGCAGACGACAAAAAAATAAGATAGCGGTCTAATTAGGGTTAATGCTGGTTACAGATTCACAGGTATTAAAGTTAACCGGCATCTTTTTCTATTTTCTTTATTTCTCGAGGAAAGTATATGTTGTTACTACTCATTTGAACCATCAATGAGGCAGTTGAAATGTGTGGTAACTACATATAGTTTTGGGAGTGAATTAAGAAAAATAATCCTTTTTTTTTTTCAAGAGACAAACTGTGTATCTTCGGCCAGGTTGGCTTCAACACGGTCCCAGCTGAGACGAAAACCTACAGGAAGAATACATCGAGGAACATTGTAATAACTGACAGTGACTGATGTGTGAATTTCATTACATTTATGTGAAAGAGACAGAAAAGTATTTACGATTATATGTATGACAATTTAGTGCGTAGTTCAATATATATAATTACGCCCAGTCATAAACATCTGACCTGGCTATTTTCTAAACTTTCTAATACACGGGTTGAAATTTACTTTCCTCCAAATAGCAACATGCCAAGTTGCATGAAAACTGGAATACTAGTAGTTAATTAGGTAGGTGTCTGTGGACACTGGACATTTATTTCAATCGTCACCTGCATAGAGGGTATTTGTGGGACTAATTGACAAGTAATACTAACAATAAGTCGGGGAAGATAGTGGCCGATTGCTAATTAAATATCTCTCGAAATAGTGATCAAATACTTCAAGTATCACCTACATGTACCTAGAAGGTGATTTATGGACATACCTGGGCGAGTAATTAATAAAAACTATAAATTGGCAGAAGTTTTGTAGAAGATTTTCTGTGCATTGAGAGGACAGCCAATTGCTGACAAAGAATTTCCCCTGGAGGAATTTGAAGGATCTCTAGCTCATGAATCCAGCATGATGATAGAAGATAAAACTGAAGCCAATGACGCCACAAATGGAGGTAAATTTGATGTTGTGTTTACAAGTATTGCATTGATTTATTTGTGGCTGTGACTGGAGAATTGGGGTTTATGAGTTTTGCGACCAGTGTAGATCCAGATTAGCCGGTGCACCCGCACCGGCTGTTCTAGATCTGCACTCTTCACCATTCCATCAATGGAACACCCGTCATGCTTCTAACAAGCAATATAGGTGATCGCTATCAGGTGAGTATCAAGCTACAGGAGTCTGCTATTTGATCCAGATATAAACTGGCCACAAATCCCATAATCCTGATGTCTCCAATCACGGTCACAGTTCATGTCTGAAACTATTCCAATTATAATTATGGTTAGTTGTCAGTGAAAGGATGTATGGCCACTCATTTGAAAATTTAGAAAATTAAGGCATTTATAATAGTTGTGGGTAGAATTTTGAACCTCAAGAAGATCAGTGTTATAACCAGAAAATATAAAAGACCAGTTACAAACTTGTACAACATGTGTTTTATATTTTTGGTGTATATATTTGTTTATATTTATTAATAATAATAATTATCCCCTCGCCGTCCGTGGTCATTTATGTAGAAAGGATTGTAAGTTTCTCCATCATGCCATAACTTTAATATTACTGGAAGGATTGCTTTAATATTCGCACACTTGATACATGTGGACATGCGACACACTCACACAACTATTAATATTAATATGACCTTGATCTTTCTAACCTTACAAGGTCACTGAAACACTTAGCCATATTTTAGTCATGTATGTCAAAGGTGGGATATATTCATGTTTTACAAACCTACGGTAATGTCTAGTTCCTTATAATGGAACAGCACATCCATATGGGATCTATAATATATTAACCCTTACACCACTATCTTAATTTTTTGTCGTCTGCTGTTTATTTTCTGTTTCCCATCAAAAACATGCCTTGACAGCACTTTAGAATAATTTACAACATGCTTTGACAGCACTTCAGAATCATTTCCCTTTGGAAATGATTCTGAAGTGCTGACAAACCATGTTTTTATTGAGAAATATGGCAAGATATAAAAGCAACAGCTGGTCTAAGGGTGATGGTGTCAGCAGCAAATGTACCGGTATTCACTAGCCAGAGGACCAATGAATAATTTATGCCAGGTTTGTTTAATAAATCTCTTATTAAATGAGAATGTGTTTGAAATCCGTTATTAATTAATTGCATATGTTGCAAAAGTGCGTATATTAACCTCATTGTTTCCAGTTTGCCAATGGCATGAATGTGAAGTATTTGGATTATACACAACAAAATAAAATTTATTTATGGAACATCGGTGTAGTTGTGGTAACACATTGGTAATTAATTTATCTTCCGATTGTAATTAATTAATACATTCTGATAATTGAAACATACTGTATGGTTACTTGTCTATTTAGTTATGCAGTATGTTGTGTTCAACTGTGTATTATATTTACTTTAAAGGTACATGCCCACTCAGTAGGCACAAATGTTCTTTATATCAGAGACATCATCTGATATATTTTCTGGCAAAATAAACATTCATTCACCATTACCCCACATATTGATTGGCACTATTATACATTTTATATCGGACGTAACTTTCCAAACTGATATCAGGGGCGATAACCGTGTTTCCTTAAAATGTCAATGGATATTACTATTGAAACTCTGTTTTTATTTTTTGATGTGCAATTATCATACTTTATAATCTGTCGATAATATTATTTTTTCAGGTGACGCATTTAATTAGTATAAATAATTAAAAAATACCATGCCTCATTTGCATATGAAATTAGCCTGATACCAACGCGCGTCATTATCAGTAAAAATAAATATTATCAAATGATTTAATACCTGTATAGCGGCGACTCGTAATCTTTAGAACTGGTGGAATTGTACAATTGTACAATTGTACACTTATTTAATTCCTATAAAGAACGGTTTGTGCCTACTCAGTGGGAATGTACCTTTAACCCTCACTATGCGGGAGAAGAAAATTGTTGTCTGCTGTTTTTCATTTTTTACTTAATTCTTAACAAAAAAAAAATGTTTTGACAGCACGTCTCTAGTTCAGACGATTCTCATGTGCTGCCAAAACAGGTTTTTTATTGAGAACTATTGAAAATAAAACATTTCCAGCAGAGGACAAAATTTAATTCAGCGTAGTAAGGGTTAAACCAACAGTAAGCACTTGATAGTCTAATGTGTAGAGTATTGGGACTTGTGGGTTCAATCCTCGCCCTAGGGCATGAACAAATACCTTCATAGTAGTTCCTTATCACTGGTCTTTCAAACACCTTCATAGTAGTACTTCAATTGTTCTTTATCACCCTTGGGTCTTTCAAAACACCTTCATAGTAGTTCTTTATCACTGGTCTTTCACCACCTTCATATTAGTCGTTCCTTTTCACCTTTTTCATGGTCTTTCAAACACTTCATAGTAGTTCTTTAATCACTGGTCTTTCAAACTACCTTATTCATAGTAGTTCCTTTAATCACTGGTCTTTCAAACACCTTCATAGTAGTTCTTTATCACTGGTCTTTCAAACACCTTCATAGTAGTTCTTTATCACTGGTCTTTCAAATACCTTCATAGTAGTTCTTTATCACACTGGTCTTTCAAACACCTTCATAGTAGTTCTTTATCACTGGTCTTTCAAACACCTTCATAGTAGTTCTTTATCACCTGGTCTTTCAAACACCTTCATAGTAGTTGGCTTTTTAATCACTGGAAATCTTTTCAAACATCTTCATAGTGTTCTTTATCATGTTCTTTCAAATACCTTCATAGCTAGATCTTTATCAAACATGGTCTTTCAAATACCTTCATAGTAGTTCTTTATCACCTGGTCTTTCAAACACCTTCATTGGTAAAAGTTCTTTATCACTGTCTTTCAAAGAACCTTCATAGTCAGTTCTTTGATCATGGTCTTTTCAAACTACTTCTTATAGTAGTTCTTTATCACTGGTCTTTCAAACACCTTCATAGTAGTTCTTTATCACTGGTCTTTCAAATACCTTCATAGTAGTTCTTTATCACTGGTCTTTCAAATACCTTCATAGTAGTTCTTTATCACTGGTCTTTCAAATACCTTCATAGTATTCCTTATTTTTCCTTATCACTGGTCTTTTCAAATACCTTCATAGTGTTTCTTATCCTCTGGTCTTTCAAATACCTTCATAGTATTTCCTTTATCACATGGTCTTTCAAATACCTTCATAGTATTTCCTTTTCAATGTCCTTTTAAATAACTTCATAGGTAGGTCTTTTTCAAACTGGTTCTTTCCAAATCCTTCATAGTATTTTACATATCACTGGTTCTTTCAAATTTTACATTCATGTCTTTCCTTATACACTGGTCTTTTCAAATACCTTCAAGTTGTTCTTTATCACTGGTCTTTTAAATACTTCATTTAGGAGTTCTTTAACTCAATGGTCTTTTCAAAATACCTTCATAGTATTTTCTTTATCCACTGGTCTTTCAGAAATACCTTCATAGTAGTTCTTTATCACTGGTCTTTCAGATACCTTCATAGTAGTTCTTTATCACTGGCTTCATAGTAGTTCTTTATCACTGGTCTTTCAAATACCTTCATAGTAGTTCTTTATCACTGGTCTTTCAAATCACCTTCATAGTATTTCCTTATCACTGGTCTTTCAAATACCTTCATAGTATTTCCTTATCACTGGTCTTTCAAATACCTTCATAGTAGTTCTTTATCACTGGCTTTGTCATAAATACCATTCATAGTATTCTTTTCGGTCTTTAAATATTCATAGTCTTTCAACGTAAACCTTCATTATTCTTATCACTGGTCTTTCAAATACCTTCATAGTTCATAGTCTTTCAAAATCTATCACTGTCTTTCAAATACCTTCATATAGTTCTTTATCTGGCTAAATACCTTCATAGTATTCTTTATCACGGTCTTTAAAACCTTCATATATTTCTTTATCACTCAAATACCTATCTTTACACAGGTCTTTCAAATACCTAATAGTTAGGTTCTTTATCAGTACTTTGGTCTGTTCAAAACCTCATGTAGTTTCTTATCATGGTCTTTCAAACCACCTTTCATAAAGTAGTTCTTTATCACTGGTCTTTCAAATACCTTCATAGTAGTTCTTTATCACTGGTCTTTCAAACACCTTCATAGTAGTTCTTTATCACTGGTCTTTCAAACACCTTCATAGAAATAGTTTCTTTAATCATAAAACTGGTCTTTCAAACACCTTCATAGTAGTTCTTTATCACAAATGGATTCTTTCAAAACACCTTCTAGTAGTTCTTTTCATCAAATGGTCTTTCAATTACTTTTCAAAATCCATAGTCAGTTCTTTGATTCATACTGGTTTCTTTTTACAAACACCTTCATAGTAGTTCTTTATCATACTGGTCTTTAAAACACCTTATAGTAGTTCTTTTCACTGGGTCTTTCAAATTACCATCAGAGTAGTCTTTATCACTGGTCTTTCAGATCCTTCATTTGTAGTTCTTTATCACTGGTCCCTTTCCAAAAAAAACCTTTATAGTAGTTCTTTATCACACTGGTCTTTCAAATCACCTTCATAGTTATGTTCTTTATCATGGTCTTTAAATAGCTTTCATAGTAGTTCTTTATCACTGGTCTTTCAAATACCTTCATAGTAGTTCTTTATCACTGGTCTTTCAAACACCTTCATAGTAGTTCTTTATCACTGGTCTTTCAGATGAGAGATCAAGGTCTAATAATTGCAGCACAAAAATATTTACACAATTCCCTAACATTTGATTGGCCCGTAAGAAGTCTCTGTCCAAAATTTATATCCGAGTATTCAACTCCCACGCCGAACTACTTTCCGTAACCGTGAGGCGCAGTTAAAATAATTGTTAAGAAAACGGAAAATAAACACATTTTCTTGATGAATTTATTTCAAATGCTGGAATTCTAAGGAATGAATGGCCTTTTTGTTGAATTTATCGGGGATATAAACTTGGAAAAGTCGCGGGAATACTGGACGAGGCCTTCCGGCCTTCGTCCAGTATTCCCGCGACTTTTCCAAGTTTATACCCTGATAAATTCCGCAAAAAGGCCATTAATTCCTATAATCACTGGTCTTTCAGATGAGAAATCAAGGTCTCGACTCTATGTGGCTGTGACTGTAGAAATGTGGCTTATGGGATTTGTGACCAGTGTAGCAGAGTAGTGATCAATTAGTGATCAATTAGCACACTCATGTAGCCTGATAGCGATCTATATTACATAGAATGGAGAACAGTGTAGATCGTGATCACACTGCATATACACAGGCTGATCTGGATCTACACTAGTCACATAAACTTATAAGCCTCATATCTCCAGTCACAGCCACATATGACCTCAGCTGTTGCTGGGACGTTAAGCCCTTTCAATGATGTGTTAATTAATCATGAGTAATAATTTAAAAAACTCTGAAATACTGACAAATACTGTAGATCTTGATGAGATGGCTCGTCTGGATCTACAGTGTTTGTAAATGGCGGTTTTATGCCTTGTATGGTTAAACAGGTTAATTAGGATGTCCTTCCTGCCCTTAGCTGACGAATAATGGGACCTTGATATTTTTTTGCGACCATTGTGGCCCCCCCCCCCCCCCCACCACAGCTTCCATATCTGTAGCCGATTTCACCAACATTGCAAAGTATACTTATCTAGCAAATTATACTTTGAGTAATCATTTATTTTTCCTGAAATGCATTATTTCATATAGAACTAACAACTGCATGCATATATTTGATGATTAAAAGTATGCAGAATTATTATACTGAATTTATTACATTATCACAGCCAAAATGGCTGTGATAATGTAATAAATTGAAAAAAATAAAAATTAATAAATTTATCCGAAAATTTCTCCCTCAAAGTATACTTTGCTAGAAAAGTATACTTTGCAATGTTGGGGAAATAGGCTACTGATCTGAGCCTACATTGTTCGCATATTGTTTACAATTAACTCATTCCTTTTGGAATACACCTTTATGGGTATGAACTTTATTCATTTTGTTTTTATAATTTTGTTATTTCTCAATGAAAGTATATGTTGTTACCACTCATTTGAACCGTGTTCACGAGACAATCCAAATGGTGATCGCGACATATACTTCTGAGCGCATGGAAGGAAAATATTTAGGATCTTCCGCAAACATAATGGGTATCCTCAGCATGAAAAGGGTTAAATACCAAGCGATATTAGCTTTATCAATTCAACCGTTGAAGTAGCCATTATATGAGACAAACCATGTTATTTTGTTCCCAAGAAGATGTGCAATTTTTCATGAAATATATTTACAGAAACTGATAACGGTATTACATGTATCTGTAAATGACGTCATAAGATGACAAAATTATATTTGCTTGATAATTTCGTCAACTTACAAGTCTTTTGCGGAAAATATTGTATATTTTGTAAATATTTTTCATGAGATATCGCTGCACAGTTTCTTAGGTACAAAATCACACGGCGTGTCTCCTATTAAAGATTGTATTCTATACATGTATAATGAAAGACATATTGAGGAATTATGCTGCACCCCTTTTTATTCAAAACACAAGATACTACTACATGCATTATTATTTTTCAATATTTTACATACACGCCAGAAAGCCTAACAAATTATGTGATGCAAAGGGACTTGCTTCGTGTAACAAAGTGATTTCTTGTTGTGAAACAATTACAGAGTTGGCAAACAATTACTTCCAGCATGGGCATTTCTGTAATGTTCTGGAAACCAAAAGCTAACTACCATGACCGTTCAATTTGGACTGTGTATTATTGTTGGACAGGACATAAAACAACACAACAGTTGATCATTGGATCCTTTATTAGCACTGTAATACCCCTTTCTCATATATGTATCTGGTGTTAACGCATTACATGTGGATTACACCTAAATGGTTAATTTGTTTTATTTCTGCTCGAAAGTATATGTTGTCACCAATCATCTCGTTGAGACTGTTCAAAAGAGTGGTTACAACATATACTTGTGTGCATAGATAAGAGAAATAATTAATTTTTCCGTGAAAATAATGTGTATCGAAAGCATACATGAAGGGGTAGACCACTATCTTATTTTTTTTGTCGTCTGCTCTTTAGCTTCTATTTGCCATTTTTATCATAAAAAAACATGCTTTGACGGCACTTTAGAATAATTTACAACATGCTTTGACAGCACTTCAGAATCATTTCCATTGGATCATGTTTTTATTGAGAAATAAGTCAAGATATAAAAGCAACAGCAGACGACAATTGTTGTGAGTAGCGGTCTAAGGGTTAATTTCAGATTATTGCAGTAATGAAAAAGCATTTTTTTTCTTCATAAAGTACAGTTATGTAATAGTAGATCCTGATGTGCAACATGTTAATGTACAGCCAGTTGTCGTGGCCTATACTACTAAGTGGATTTGGCATCCGCCTTGCAACTGGGAGGTTGAATGTTTGAGCCTCCAGTCGGGCTAATGTGAGCCGCCAGCTAGTTAAATAAATGGTACCAATTGCCTACCTGCCTGATGCCTGGCTTATATGATAGACATTGGGAGGTACTACCCTTCACACATTAGAGTATCTCGGAAGTCAAAACTGGCTGGCCGTTTCAATAAGGGCGACTGTATATAATTAAGCAACATTTTACTGTTAAGCCCCACTCAGATCATTTCAGCCCATTTCCTCGGATGTTTCATCATTTGTGATGTCATTGACATTTCTGCTTCTATTGTTGTACATTTCAACTTGGTCTCATGGAAATTCTGGACCACCTTTTTAATGTACATCCATAATTTACTGAATTAAGTGATCAACCGACACAAACACAAACAATGGTCCGAAACATTCATGCCCATTCATGGCCGTGGTGTAATAACTAGCGGCAATACGGTAGTGTATTGATGTCTGGCAGGCTATAGTGTAATAACTAGGGGCAATACGGCAGTGTATTGATGTCTGGCAGGCCGTGGTGTAATAACTAGGGACAATACGGCAGTGTATTGATGTCTGGCAGGCTATGGTGTAATAACTAGGGGCAATACGGCAGTGTATTGATGTCTGACATGCCGTGGTGTAATAACTAGGGGCAATACGGCAGTGTATTGATGTCTGGCAGGCTATGGTGTAACAACTAGGGGCAATACAGCAGTGTATTGATGTCTGGCAGGCCGTTGTGTTATAACTAGGGACAATACGGCAATGTATTGATGTCTGGCAGGCCGTGGTGTAATAACTAGGGCCAATACAGCAGTGTAGTGATGTCTGGCAGGCCGTGGTGTAATAACTAGGGATAATACGGCAGTGTATTGATGTCTGGCAGGCTATGGTGTAATAACTAGGAACAATATGTAGTGTATTGATGTTTGACAGGCTATTGTGTAATAACTAAGGGCAATACGGTACTGTATTGATGTCTGTCAGGCTATGGTGTAATAACTAGGGCCAATACGGTAGTGTATTGATGTCTGTCGGGCCGTGGTGTAATAACTAGGAACAATATTGTAGTGTATTGATGTTTGACAGGCTATGGTGTAATAACTAGGGCCAATACGGTACTGTATTGATGTCTGGCAGGCCGTGGTGTAATAACTAGGGACAATACGGCAGTGTATTGATGTCTGGCAGGCTATTGTGTAATAACTAGGGGCAATACGGTAGTGTATTGATGTCTGTCAGGCTATTGTGTAATAACTAGGGGCAATACGGTAGTGTATTGATGTCTGGCAGGCCGTGGTGTAATAACTAGGGGCAATATGGTAGTGTATTGATGTCTGGCAGGCTATAGTGTAATAACTAGGGCCAATACGGTAGTGTATTGATGTCTGGCAGGCTATAGTGTAATAACTAGGGCCAATACGGTACGGTATTGATGTCTGTCAGGCCATGGTGTAATAACTAGGAACAATATGGTAGTGTATTGATGTCTGACAGGCTATGGTGTAATCACTAGGAACAATATGGTAGTGTATTGATGTCTGGCAGGCCGTGGTGTAATAACTAGGGGCAATATGGTAGTGTATTGATGTCTGGCAGGCTATAGTGTAATAACTAGGGCCAATACGGTAGTGTATTGATGTCTGACAGGCGGTGGTGTAATATAACTAGGGCCAATACGGTACTGTATTGATGTCTGGCAGGCTATAGTGTAATAACTAGGGCCAATACGGTAGTGTATTGATGTCTGACAGGCGGTGGTGTAATAACTAGGGCCAATACGGTACTGTATTGATGTCTGGCAGGCTATAGTGTAATAACTAGGGGAAATACGGTAGTGTATTGATGTCTGTCAGGCCGTGGTGTAATAACTAGGGCCAATATGGTAGTGTATTGATGTCTGACAGGCTATGGTGTAATAACTAGGAACAATATGGTAGTGTATTGATGTCTGACAGGCTATGGTGTAATAACTAGGAACAATATGGTAGTGTATTGATGTCTGACAGGCTATGGTGTAATAACTAGGGCCAATACAGCAGTGTATTGATGTCTGGCAGGCCGTTGTGTTATAACTAGGGCCAATACGGTAGTGTATTGATGTCTGACAGGCTATGGTGTAATAACTAGGGCCAATATGGTAGTGTATTGATGTCTGACAGGCTATGGTGTAATAACTAGGGCCAATACGGTACTGTATTGATGTCTGTCAGGCCATGGTGTAATAACTAGGGGCAATACGGTAGTGTATTGATGTCTGGCAGGCTATGGTGTAATAACTAGGGCCAATACGGCAGTGTATTGATGTCTGGCAGGCTATAGTGTAATAACTAGGGGCAATACGGTAGTGTATTGATGTCTGTCAGGCCGTGGTGTAATAACTAGGGGCAATACGGTACTGTATTGATGTCTGTCAGGCTATGGTGTAATAACTAGGGCCAATACGGTAGTGTATTGATGTCTGGCATGCCGTGGTGTATTAACTAGGGGCAATATATTGATATCTCCCTCCCCAAATTTTTTGGTTTGATGAAATTCCATCAAATATTGATTTAATTGCAAAAAAAAAAAAAAGAATTCCTATGGGAATTTAACATAGGGGAAAAAGAGGCGGAACAGGTGGGGGAGGAGTCAAAAAGCAAAATAATTTGGAAAGTTGACTCCGAAACCTGACTAGATAGCGTGGAAATGATGTAACTAAGAAAATAAGTTAAATTTTGAAAATCGGTCCACAAATAAAAAAAAATCTAAAAATAAATTATTTTTATCCCCATGTTAAATTCCCATAGGAAAATGGTTTTTCGAAATAAAATCAATATTTTACGGAATTTCATCCAATAATTTGTTTTGGGATGGGTGACTTTTTTATTTTTGGGAATGAATGTGTTTAATGGCAAAAAGTTTGTCGGCAGCAAAACGTGGAACAGCTAGACTATATAGGGACTATACGGTAGTGTATTGATGTCTGGCAGGCTGTGGGGCAGCTTTCTCTACCTACTGGGACATCACCTAATCTATTACCATTTTCCAATTTCCTTTCATCAGTAATATGTAAAACGGTTATTCAATATACAAACCTGTCCACTCTATATGGCACCTTGTAACCGTTGCAACCAGAGTTGGAAAATATGTGCATGTCAATGCTGTTTTCCAGATTTATATATCGGCACATGTCGTTGATGTAACCATCGGTGTTGACCTGAATATGAAACTAGCGTTGAACCGAATCTGACTGCACATCCGTGCAGTCAGTTTCGGTTCTACGCTGGTTTCAAAAGCCATGTTGTACATTCATTCATGAAATTCATTGTATGATCCTCTGACTGATTAGACTGCGAAAGGCTCAGTGTTTATTTGGTTGTCTCCCTTGATGGTGATCTCCAATTAGCAGACCTCCCATGTCTCCTCCTTCCCGACTTGTCTATATTGTATTAGTTGGCGGTAATATGTAAACGTGAAAGTGAATGGGTAACCTCCCAGCAACAGCTAAGGTCATATAGAGACGTGTCCATAGTTTAAAAGTCCCATCTGGAACTGGAGTGGGGTGGAAATGCTTTCATGCCTAGGGTGTAGATTGAACTCACAACCCTCAGTATTGAAGTCCCCCCGCCCCCCAAAAAAGGGAACATTTTCTCCATTAGACATGACCCAGCTTCATATGTGGGATTTACGACAGGATAATATGTGGTATAAAACGCCATATGGAGCACAAAATAATATACATTTTTATCACAAATAAAGAATATATTTATGATTTTCCACAAAGTGGCATGCATATACAGTCGAGCACCAGTATCTCAAAGTCGAAGGGAGATCGTCCATATAGTCGAGATAGGACTAGATTCGAGATAGAGATGAAGTGACTTGGTCGAATATTTTCGCGAAAAATATGAAATCATATTACCCATTACACCATGAGTAAAACAATCACCAATTAACTAATGACCAAAGGTAGGAAGCAAATCAACATTACAAGGTGGTGTCACGACTCAGTGATTTGCTTAAATTACCAGTGTGCTATGCTTAATGAATCGTGTCAAACACTCAAATAATTATATCCAAGTGGACCAATTAAACAAACAACCTGAGGTAGGTGTTAATTTATTTTTGTTTTGTTTGATAATACATTTGTAGGTTTTGAAAATGAGTTTCGTCAAAATCGTTCTTGGCAGCCATACAATTAAGCGATTTATCCATGCGTTTATGTGATCGAGATAGCGAATGTATTTTTAACGTATTTTTTTATACGGAGAGGGCCGCATGAACAGTTGAGATAGAGAACATATACGGGCATGGTCGAGATAGCCGAGGAAATTTATATTAAACAAATAAGGATATAATTCGGGACTTTAGTGAATCATCGAGATATCATCGAGATACTGATATTCGAGATACCGGTGCTCGACTGTACTTGGAATGTAATTGGTTAAAATATCATGCATGATCAAGATGTAATAATTATAGTTATTGTTTATTTAAAATTCAATATGTAAACTATAACTGTTTTATTGCGAGGCCCGCCTCTTCCCGTACACATGTTTGTTTGAATGTAGCGCCGCCCCTAAACGCGCTTTCTAATTGCGTTACTATTATATGATTGGCAGTTTGACACTGAGTCGAGCATGCAAACGTGGTAATATGGTGAACTCCTCATGAACTTACGACAACAATGCGTGGCCTCTGGTTACAAATATAACTTTGTACATATTGCAACATTTAATGATTTATTTAATAGATATTGGCAAAAGTGTCTCAATATGCGATTAATTGAGATGAAATGCTGTGCTTTCATCAGTCAAGAATCTAGGGCAAACCATACAATCAAATTATCAGGTGAAACAGTGGGGTGATGGGTTCGTCGCACCACTTGGTACGGACCCTGGCTACACCTATGGTCATTTATATTGGAAAATGTGCTATTGATGTAGCATTGGAGACACAATGTTCAAGCTGTCTCGTAATTGCTTAGACCAGTTTCATTTCTGCGGTGTAGATTAATTTGTGATTTTGATTGCATTTCAGAATTAGAAAGCAGAAATTAGTGAGGAATTTTAGAAGCTCCTTGATATGGGATTGTCGGATGTTTCAATAATTTAAAACTATTGATTATATTAAGATGACATCACAGGGTGAATTTTAAATTGAATCTTTGCATGGATAATTGGAAGTGAACAGTTTTATGAAAACCATGAGACATCCTTTTGGGGAAAATGTCTGTACTAGATAAGGGTATTACCGTAATAATAAACCTAATATATTCGGACACCGATATTCTGCAGAAACACATAAATATGTTTCCCACAACAAAGAGCGTCCCAATGTTTAGGGTTAGTATGACTACACTGGTATATCACAATAATGGCGTATTTGGATACAATTTGTTTTGGAAAACTATTTAACAAATGGAGTCCGAATATTTAGTGTTAATACAATAATAATAGCTTATGGTTTTGGGGCATTAGCATAATTGGCAGTTAAATTACACCTTTGCTATGGATACTTGTCTTGCCATAGATATATAATGGTATATATGGTTTGAAAGACATGTGTAAGACAATGGACAAGTATGGAGTTCCAAATTGTTTGTCGTCTGTGGATTCTCAGATATCACCCATCCTAATACGCAAGGACATTATTTTTATGCCCCCTCCATCGAATTGTGAGGGGGGCATATAGTGATACTGGCGTACGTACGTCCCGTCCATACGTCCGTCCATCCGTATGTCCGTCCATATGTCCCGACACATTAACGCTCAGGTAAATGTCTTATAATTTCTATTTACTTCCACGGATCTGCTTGATATTTCACACACACATTGCTCTAATGGTCCTCTACCACCCTGCAACAAATCCACGATCATGCCACCCCTGCTAAGCCCAGGGTCAAGGTCACATGCTTGGTGCATTTGAAACCTAAACGCTCGGGTAAATGTCTTATAATGTCTGTTTCCTTGCACATATCTGCTTGATATTTCACACATGCATTGCTCCAATGGACATCTACCACCCTGTGATAAATTCATGATTGTCCCGCCCCCCGCTAATTCCAGGGTCAAGGTCACATACTTGATGCATTCGAAACCTTTACGCTCCGGTATATATTTCTTATATTATTTCCAGTCGTTTCCTTGCACAGATCTGCTTCATATTTCAGACACGCATTGCTCTAATGTTCATCTACTGCCCTGTGAAAAATCCTTGATCGTCCTGCCCCCGCTAAGCCTAGGTCACATACAGGTGCGTTAGAAACTTGGTAAGTGTCTTATAATGTCTGTTTCCTTGCATGGATCTGCTTGATATTCACACACCCATTGCTCGGATTGTCTGCTTTCATGCTGTGACAAATTCACGCTTATCTGGCCCTCTTGTGTTTTCAAATGTGCCTCGTTTTATTTGGCTGCCAGCGGGGACATTTGTGTGCCGACGGGCATAAAATGTTCTTTGGCAGTGTAATAACACTGTGTATTAACACATTATAACACACTAGTGTAATAAATATGTAAATGCGATTGCTGCAGGAAACATTTAAGGAGGTCAGTACATATTCAATGCATAATGCTGTGCTTATGAAATAAATATATATAATCTAACAGTTTTGTTTAATATTATATCTATTAAAACCTGTTAACTGATTGATTTCATAAGAATAAATATCTCAATTAAATAATCACCCGTGCAAGAACATAATATATTTAATGCAAATAAACATAATATGTGGCTGTGACTGGATAAATGGGGCTTATGGGTTTTGTGACCAGTGTATCTCCTGATCAGCCTGTGCATCCGCACAGTCTAATCAGGATCTGCACTGTTCGTTATTCCATCAATGAAAAACCTACCATACTTCTAACAAGCAACACAGATCAGGCTAGTGGAATGTGCAATTTGATCAGGACCTACTATGGTCACAAATCTCACAAGCCATAATTCTGCAGTCACAGCCACATATCGATGGTCTAGTAACACAAGGTCGTAACTGCTATGCTAAACTATAGCACTTACGACCTTATGTCACGTCACTACTGTCTGTTTCACGAAAGCTGCCCAAATTTTACTGCCATATAAACAATTCGAAAACAAGATTTCTTTTGATAATATTAAATTAAAGGAAAAATTAAGAATGAGCCTTCTTTTTATTTCGTGAAATTCGGTCAAATATTGGTTTTATTACGAAAAATTGTGGAAATTGACTCCGAAACCTAGCTAGATAGCTTGGATATGATCTAACTAAGAAAACAAAAGTTAAATTTTAAAAATCGGTCCAGTATTTCTAAAATTCAAAAAAAATTCCCCATGTTAAATCCCCATAGACATCTTCACTCTGTGAAGATGTCTATGGGGATTTAACATGGGGAAATTTTGTTTTCGCAATAAAATCAATATTTGACCAAATTTCACGAAATAAAAAGAAGGCTCATTCTTAATTTTTCCTTTAATTTAATATTATCAAAAGAAATATTGTTTTTGAATTGTTTATATAGCCGTAAAATTTGGGCAGCTTTCGTGAAACAGACAGTAGACCATCGATACATGTATTAATGTTGTGTAAAACACTTGTATAAAGTAGGATGTTTTTTAATTGAATCCATGAATTTGACGGGAATGAAACGGGAGATGAAAAAAAAAAAAAACCTAATTTCCAGCATGATTTAGTTTCTTTACAAAACCTTTAAATTCATTATTAGCATGCTGTGCAACAGCTACGGCAAAAATATTTGAAAATGAATATAATTGTGCATCCATTGGGGGGAAAATGGACACATATTATGATAGCTATGTCTATTAAAATCCGCATCGCTAAATCTGGTTGACTTGAAACTTCGTATTCTGATATATTACCATCCATAATTTAATTCCGCAGCCTACCTACCCATGCAGCCCACATGCCCAAGGTGATGGTTTGGCGTGTTTGTATGATATACTCCATAAAGTGAAAAACCACATATGAGACACGCCATGTGATTTTGTACCTAAAAACATGTGCGATTTTTTCATGACAATTTTTCGTCAACTTTTGGTGTCATTTACGGAAAATAGCGTATGTGAAACATCATCTGAAAACGTTTCTTTGCCCATGTACTGGAAGACTGGAAGTGTCTTCAGGAAATTAGACCATTGATTTTTGTTTTGGAGGTGGAGGGAGGGGGAGGGGTGAATTGCATGTGGAGAATGGGATAAAATTCCTGGGATTGGCTACCAGTTTAGTCTGCCTCTTGTATCCTATTGTTCCCTAATTTGGAGATCAAGGGAAGCCATATAGAGCTATCTCATTATGATTTTATTAGGCCAGAGTTTTTATCATGGTAAAATAATCCAGCTACAAATTGTAGAAAACACACTGTTTGTCATTGAATCCAACATTGACCTTACACTGCTGAATTAAATTGTGTTGTCTGCTGTTTAAATTTTAGTTTCAATTTTTCTCGATGAGAGCAAAAAAAACCATACATATACTTGTTTTTATTGAGAGAAAAAGGCAAAAGTTAGAACAACTGCAGATTCCCCCCACACCTGCATTCTAAGAGTTAATGTGTTATCTGCTACATTGAGTTCAAATTTGTGTACCAGCAATGATTTCTGTGTGTTGTTAACATGTAGAGAAAGGGTTGTGTATGCATTTTTATAACTTCATTAATTATTTTAGATGAATTTGTGAATAAATACAATTACTTTTTTATGCACCTAGTCTCTGTAGAACCGTGAGACATATAGTGTTTGGACTGTGTCCGTCCATGTGTGTGTCCGGTTTTAAAGTTTGCCGTTGTTGGCCAATACGTTATAACCTGGACGTTTTTGAGAACCAGTTATATCAGCTTTACAAGATAGCTTTGTGTGTTTTGTGATCAGGAACATTATCATTATACATGTATATTAACATATCAAAATTAAACAAACTGAGGTTTTCTCTATTTTTGGTATGGCGAGGTTTTGCTGAACTGAAAAACACCAAGTGGTCTGTTATCTCCATGGGGTGGGCAGTCCATGTATTTTCTGTGACAGAAGACCAATCATGGCCAAGTCATTTTCCAGCTAATTATCTGCTTATTTCAATAGTATTTCCCTGTTAGCTCCTGCCCTGTCTTCAGTCTGAAGACAATCTCATCAATTGATTTCAGAACTTGATTGCTTAAAGCAACTGTGTCTCATATTTTCACTTAAGTTGGTTTTAAGGCACTGTGTCTTATGTAAATATCAAGTTCAAGGAAGTTTATGAGATAAACAGGGAAGATTATATTTGTTATGCATTTCCCCTCATCCTTTGCGAGGAAGCACAATTTGTGAAACATAACACATTTTAACTGTAAAATGATAATACTATGCCTATGCCACCTATAGAAATATCTTTCCATGCTAAGAACAAGATGAATTAATATAAATAAAATCAAATTAGTAACCAATCGTTCACAAAGCTGGTTATATTCCAGGGCTCCAGATAAGGAATTAGTAATTGAGTATTGTCACTCCATCATTTCAAAATTTAATTGGGTAAAGTAAAATCACACTACTGTTTACACATCATCAGACAGCAATTATTGAATAGTTTGCTTCTAAATGAAAACATTTCTTGGCATTTCAGATGTGTTTTCATGGAAAATAAGAAACATATGCTATATTTGTGGTCTGTTTATTGTTTTCTGCAGCATGATAACGGTACCATAATTTTTTTTATTGCTTTTTGATACTCATTACTTCTGATTTCAATTGGGTTTTTGGCAATTTTAATTGGGTATTTAAGCAAATACGCAGCTTATCTGGAGCTATGATATTCCATATTATAAATATGTTTTTACCAAGCTCCAATTTTATTTCAGTGGTCTTGTATATATGTACAGCACGGCTCAGAAATATGAAACAAATATGCAAGTAAATTATTTCACGGTTTATTAATCTGTTTCATCAATTTCTGCTCATATAAGAGACTCAATGTCTTTAAAGGCACTGGGTCTCAGATATGCCTAGATAGTTAAGAAACAGAATAGGAAAAAATAGATTTGTATCATATTTATGAATCTAATTCAGAGCTCCAGATAAGCTGCGTATTTGCGTAAATACCCAATTAAAATTGCCAAAAACCCAATTGAAATCAGAAGTAGCGAGTATCAAAAGGCAATACAAATTTTATGGTACCTTTATCATGCTGCAGAAAACAATAAACAGACCAGAAATATAGCATATTTGTCTTATTTTCTAAGAAAAGACATCTTGGTATTTCATTAGAATTGTCTCCAAGGAGACAATTCTAATGAAATGCCATGACTTGTTTTCATTTCGAAGCAAACTATTCAACAATTGCTGTCTGTTGATGTGTAAACAGTAGTGTGAGTTTAATTTACCCAATTACAATTTTGAAATACCCAATTGCTTAAGAAATGATGGAGTGACAATACTCAATTACTAATTCCTTATCTGGAGCATGCTAATTATACATATACTTTTTACATAGGGTATACCTATGTATAGGCATCGCCTCCGACAGTTAGCCACGCCCCAGACTCCCCTTGATGCGGTGGTAGGTAGTGATATCTTGGAGTAACTATAACAACAAAATGCATTGTGTTACTCAACGTTTAACTGTCATACACAACCGCTAATTGAAAATAATATTATGAAAAACTGCTTGCACTGCACAATATCAACAACGGATGTTCTACGTACAAAAATACATCGGATTATTTTGTTGCGCGTGATTTGCCCCCATTTGCAGCACAAATCGTGCGGTCATCGCTAAATTTAGTAACAGAGTTAACTCCCCTCCTAATACTCTCCGAAACAAGCGACACGTTTAACACACAAACTACACCAAGTTTGACCTTCCGACAGCCTATTTTTAAACTCACCCGACACCTGTGCAAAACAAAACTCACACGTGTAGGTCTAACTGATGTTTAATCCTCATTCTCTCTCTCTATCGATGGATTTACAGTGGATTTTAGTGACATTCCTGAATTCGGCCTGATTGACATTTGTCTATGGTGGCCAATACACGCCAACATGAATGTCAATTCTATGTTCAGGGAAGGGGGTCGGTCAATAAGTCAGTATTTAAGGTGATAACTTACAGTCAGGGAACAAATTAATGACAGTATAACACATCCAGCGTATATTAATACCCATATTAATGCAAGTACTGAAATACGACAAAAAAAAATCTAACAAGTTTGGGCTTCCATAAATTGAAAATTTTGTCAGCTGTTTCCCCAATGACGTCATTTGTATGTTTTAATATACTCGATCCGGGGCCAACTATTTCATTCACAAAACGGAAGTAAATTTGGCGATGTACCGATAAGGCATTTTCAGGCGCGACACCGCTTCCGTGGCGGAATTATTGTAACTATTGCTCTTCAATCAGTTTTCAATATATCTATAATGATCATAGATATCTGGAATCTGTATACTTGAATTGATGATGTCTTGTATATATGTGTTACCGTATCTTTCTGATATTGCTATGCATAATCTGTAATGGTGTTGAATGTTTTGGTACATACTGTAGCAGTGCATACTAAACTTTAAGTTGTGCCATATCAATAGTTTACCCCTTAACCATTAAAACGCTGAAAAATAAAATTGCCGTCTGCTCATTTTGTATATTTTAATCTCTTTAAAAACCTGTTTTGGTAGCGCAGTAGAATAGTCTCGGTATGTTATTGAGGAGAAAATATAAAAATATTTAAAACAGCAGACGACAGCAGACGACAATTGTCGTCGTTTCCAGCGCTTTAAAGGTACATGCCCACTCAGTAAGCCCAAAATGTCATTTATAGGAATTAAATAAGTTTATAACTGTGTCACTATTCCACCAGTTCTAAACGTTACAAGTGCCCGCTATACAGATATAATCATTTAGTAATATTTATTTTACTAATAGTGACGCGCGGTGATATCAGGCTATTTTCATATGCAAATGAGGCATGATATTTTTAGCTCACCTGAGCAAAGCTCATGTGAGCTATTCTTATGGCAAAGTGTCCGTCGTCCGTGAACATTTTCAATCATCTTCTTCTCCCGAACTGCTGAGCCTATGTTGGTCAAACTTTACAGGGATGATATATGGGTGATGTCATTTCAGATTTGTTAAAATGAAGGTCATCGACAATCGAAGATATCCGCCGTTGAAAAGTTGGTCAAATTGTCAAAAAATCTTCTTCTCACAAACCTCCAGGCCGATTTCGACGAAACTTGGTGTGAATGATTGATAGTTAACGCTGTTTCAGATTTGTTCATATGGTGGCCCCTGGGTCAACAATAGGCGTGGCCCGAGGGGTCAACTAGGGGTCAAATTATATTTTTGCCCGAATATGGTCATATAATATATAAAATCGAAGGTATCAACTAGTCGATCACTCTGGAGCATTTTTTGTCTAAATCAGATGATTTTGTCATCCAAGATGGCCACCGAAAGGTAAAAAAGTTGTTCTTTTACTAAAGATTTCAAACGTATTCTTCTTCTGAACTGCTTGGCCGATATTGGCCAAACTTAACTGTAATGGTCTGTGGGTGAAGCCTGTCCATTTTTGTTAAAATGGAGGTCATCACCAAATCCAAGATGTCCGCCATTGAAAAGTAGGTCAAATTGTCAAAAAAATCTTCTCACAAACCTCCAGGCTGATTTCGACAAAACTTGGTGTGAATGATTGATATTTAACGCTGTTTCAGATTTGTTCATATGGTGGCACCTGGGTCAAAAATGGGCGTGGTCCGAGGGGTCAACTCGGGGTCAAATTATATTTTTGACCGAATATGGTCATATAATATATCCAATCCACGGTATCGACGAGACGATCACTCTGGAGCATGTTTTGCCAAAATCAGATGATTACGTCATCCAAGATGGCCACCAACAGGTCAAAAGGTTGTTTTTTTACTAAAGATTTCAAAGGACTTCTTCTTGTGAACTGCTTGGCCGATATTGACCAAACTTAACTGAAATGGTTTGTTGGTGAAGCCTGTTCATTTTTGTCAAAATGGAGGTCATCACCAAATCCAAGATGTCCGCCGTTGAAAAGTAGGTCAAATTGTCAAAAAATCTTCTTCTCACAAACCGCCAGGCTGATTTCGACGAAACTTTGTATGAATGATCGATAGTTAACGTTGATTCAGATTTGTTCATATGGTGGCCTCTGGGTCAAAAATGGTCATGGCCTGAGGGGTCAAATAGGGTCAAATTTTATTTTGGACCGAATATGGTCATTTTTATATATCAAATCGAAGGTATAGCAGTAAATCACATGCACATTCGCAATATATGTTAGATCAAAAGGTACCAACAAATTCTGTGGAACATTTGAAGTTGTAAGTGAAGAGTCTTTGTGAAATCAAGTTGACCACTATGGAGGCTTTTAGGTGAGCGATACAGGCCCATTTGGGCCTCTTGTTTAATTATTTATACTAAAGAAATGCGTCACCTGAACAAATAATATTTTCGACAGATGTTAAAGTATGATCATTGCACATCATAAAATAAATACAGAGATTAAATAGTAATGTCCGTTAACATTTTAAGCAAACACGGTTATCGCCCCTGATATCAGTGTGTAAATTTACGTCTGACATAAAATGTATAATAATGCCAATCAGTACGTGGGATAATGGTGCATGAATGTTTATTTTGCCAGGAAATGTCTCGGATGATGTCTCTGATGTAAAGAACATTTTGTACCTACTGAGTGGGCATGTACCTTTAAGGGTTAATGAAACTGCAACACCAACAATCAATCAATCAATCAATCTAGTTTAATCTTGTAGTACCCTATGTTCAGTACTTTCAGTACTTTGATTTCCTTACCTGTACATGTATAGCGGAAATTACAAATTATGCCAAGGCAAATTATCTCCCCTGCTTATCAATTTCTGATTGTAGGCACTTGAATAAAACACATGTTTTTGGGAATGTGATCAAATAAAATGGTGCTATTGATTATATAATTACTGTACATGAAGCAGAAAACCACATATTGGATGTCTGAGACATCATCTGAGACAACTTTAAAGCAGTCTATTTTCATTACGATATCTGACGGAACTAGAGGTATGTTCCATTGCTTCAAATTGACAACCTTATAAGGCAGTGTCTCATTTTATATCTCTATTTAACTTTTTCAACACTACAATGAAGCAAGATCTACAGTATTTTATAAATGAAAAATTGTATGGAGACTTCATATATAATTGTGCGTTAACCCTTACACCGCTATCTTAATTTTTTTGCCTTCTACTATTTATTTTCTATTTTCCATTTTTATCATCAAAAACATGCTTTGACAGCACTTTGGATTAATTTACAACATGCTTTGACAGCACTTCAGAATCATTTCCATTGGAAATGATTCTGAAGTGCTGTCAAACCATGTTTTTATTGAGAAATAAGGCAAGATATAAATGCATTAGCAGACGACTGTTGTTGTGTGTAGCAATCTAAGGGTTAAATGTGATTCTGTAATATTGCACCGACTCTATACATGTGTAGGTCATGAAATCAACTCCTAGTGTGGTACAGTATGACAATTTCACAACTTGAGCATTATGTTTCACAAATTGTGGCCGCAAGTACAGTTATAACGGAAATTCCTTGCCAAATTATCCCATGGTTATCACAGCATGGAGAATTATATAACTGTATACAGGTAAATCTCATTACAATTTGCTCAAATAAAATGGTGTTTTTGATTATTATAGGTCAATTGTAAATATTCAGTTCTGATTTTGGGATTTTCCCCCCATTTGTACATGTACTTGTTGAACATGTACATGTACTTGTACTTGTACTGGTAATATATGGGATTTAGTACTAAACCCATTGACCCGGCCTTAAATGACCTTAGCTGTTGATAGGCCGTTAAACCCCAACAAACAAACCTTTAAAATTGTGTTTTAACACGTAATTTTTATATCTGTAAATATACAAACCAGATATCACCATAACCAGTGCTAGCAACTCGCTTGCCCAACAGATATACCGAAAATTTGCTAATAAACCCTCCTCTGACCGATAAACAATTTGTTTCCGTCACCAAGTCCGCCATCTTGTAAATAAACACCACGTGATCGGAACTGCAAGCAAGCGCTTGTAGGACCAAGATCAATACTTCCTCTTTCGAGGGTCATGTTTAAGACATGGATGTCGTGGCGGACTTAGCGGGGAGGTGGGTAGGGTCATAAAAAAATGTTATCGTGATATCTTGTATATTTACAGATATAAAAATTACGTGTTAAATCACAATTTTAAAGATCTGTTACATATCAACCAGATATCACCATAACCAGTGCTGACTATAACTGAATGTAGGTGGGACGAAAATACGGACAAGAAACGAACCTAAATAGCTGAATAGCGTGATATAGGAACTATAAACTCACCCGCTAAACGTCAGTGAACGGTCATCAACAGGGCTTATAGCGTGAAGGCCCCGGACGACTGGTCAATTAACATACTTCCAGTTATAACCAGACGGTGCAAGGAGCCAGAACATCACTTAGGACGTAAGTCCCTTGGCTCAGCCAAAGTTTAATAATAGTTTGTATGCGTAACGTACGACCGAACGACAAACGTAAATACAAAGAAAGAAAGCTGAAGCACATAGTGTTAGGCTGCATTATACATATATGTACGTGAAATTACCATAATAATGGTAAAAAACGAGAACACACACCTGACCGAGAGGTGATAACCGACTGGGCAGCCACTAAGGGACCCAAGGCAAACAATGTTCCGTAAATAAAAACGTATAAACGAGCTCTCTGAACTCCAATAACCAGCCCTTAGTATCTTATCTAAGGGGACATTATTGAGCCATGCCCATGACGTAGACAGAGCCCTAACTTCATGGGCACTGACATGGTCAGGACACGATTCCTGCTCCCCGGAGAGATTGTAAGCCAATTTAATGGTCTCTAAAATCCAACGGGAAATTGTAGACGCTGACACCTCCTTTGTCCAGTTATGACGAAAGGAGATGAAGAGTCTATGGCGACCCTTCTTGATGTGAGACACCCTCCTAAGATAGGCTTGAGGGTTCTGACAGGACAAAGCTGAATGGCACTGTCGTCTGTCTCACGAGGAAGGGCCGGGATAGTAATAGAGGTGTGTGCCACAGACGGAATTTGATTCTTTGCAAGAAACCCCGGATAGGTATGCAACTCAACAGCCGACTCGTCATGTGTGAAATTAACACATGCTTCGTCCGCTGTTAAGGCGTGAATCTCACTCTGCCTGCGACCAGACGCTAAGGCAATAAGAACTACTGTCTTCTTGGCATGGTACAGCCGAGACCGAGGTTGGCACAGTAGGTCGCTCCTGTGTGGAAGGCAGATGGGAATGTCCACCAGAAGTGACAACAGAAGACTGAACCACGGCTGGCCCGGCCAAAGAGGAGCAATCAACAACACCAGACACAACTCTTTGCTGATCTTGAGTATCACCCGAGACAGCAGCGGTAATGGGGGAAATGCGTAAGCGTGCATTCCCTCCCATGCCATACTCAGAGAGTCTACCCCCAGAGCCAAGGAGTCGGGAACTGGGGAGACCTATGTCGGCAGCTGGTGGTTCAACCTGGTGGCGAACAGGTCGACATGCGGTGTCCCCAAGCAACTGAAAACGTGTTTGAGAACGCCTGTATGCAGAGTCCATTCCGTATGCACTATCCGGCCCTCGCGCGAGAGACTGTCCGCTAGAATATTCAGTTTCCCCGGAAGGAAACTTGGCACACCAGGTCAAGATCTTTATCGACAGAAGACAAAGTTTCCTGGACCGTGAGCCCCCCTCCTTGTTCAGATATGCCGCCACCGTGGTATTGTCCGTTGCTACAAGGACACGCCGGCCTTCTACCACTCTGACAAACTGTTTCAGCGCCAGAAACACTGCTCGTAGCTGGAGAGTATTGATATGGCAATGGCGCCAATACATCGACCACTTTCCGGACGCCACCTAGTCTTCCAGGTGGGCTCCCCAACCGGTGAGGCTGGCATCCGTAAATAGATGGAACTGGTGGGTGGAGGGGGACCATGGAGTACAGAAACTCCTGATCCAGCCACTGAGAGACCGCATCCCGGAACCACTGACCTAATACAATGGTTCGGTCCCATGAGTCCGACTCTTGTGACCACCGGGACTTGGTCTCCCATTGCATTAGGCGTTTTCGCGCACGGCCCTGTGGCAGAAGCCGCGACATCGATTCCATCTGGCCTAGCAGGCCGTGTAATGTCCTTGCTGAAGCAACACACGTGCTTATTGCATGGACATTATCGAACCTCGGATCAGTAATACGATCCGAAAACGGCCTTATTAACCCCTGAGATAGGTTGCACCCAGGAACACAAATACCTGTGTTGGGTCCAGCTCTGATTTTTCCCAATTGGGAATGAACCCCATGCGAAGAGTATGTGTCATAACTATTCGCATGTGGGTTTTGGCCAATTCCTTGGAATTGGCTGGCTGAAGCCAATCGTCCAGATATGCGTGTAGGCGAATACCCCGCTGATGTATAAAGCGGACTGGTGAGACTGGGCAATGGCCATCACCGGAGATACTTGGTAACTTCTCGCAGCCTTTCCTCGGAAGGAGGCTCCGAAAGAGTAGACAGAATGCCCCACAGAAACAGTTCTGAATGAGAGACTGTCTGAATGCCCGCTCTTGCCAGTCGCTCCCATCCCTCAAGAGTCTGAAAGGTTACTAAGTGAGAAGTAGGAAGAGCGCTACCCTGCTTCACTACTTCCCGGAATGAGGGATTTATAGGAGGCGGCTCAATGAGAAGTAGAGGCTCTTGTACCTCATACGAATGAGGTTGAAAAACCTTCGGCTTGCTCAGCGTGAGAAATTTACCCACTGGTAGAGCTTTTGGGAGAAAGGGAAAAGCTTTGCCCTGTTCTACTCCCTCACCTTGGATCCTGGAAGTGAGATCTCCCAGACACGTCTGCTCTCTTCTACACTGAGGAAGTGCTGATGCAGGTGATGACGGCTGGTTTTCCTTGAAATTTCCTTGAAAAATTCCAAGGCAGAAGCGCCAACTTTGACCTCTGGTATAGGTAGAGGTGGACAAATTGCAGAACCTAGCCGGTCTAAGCATAGAGATGGATTCCTGATATGTGGGTGGAAATCTGTTTTCCTCCACCTCATCCATATCAGACTCATTACCAATAGTCTGCCCTTGCTCGGGGTTTATTGTAATGGAATCCATAGTGCCGTGGTTTAGCATTGGCCCATGGCTAGCCGTGGAAGCCATGGGGCCATGGCTAGCCGCAGAGGCCGATGGGCCATGGGTGTCCATGGCTCCATGGGTGTCCATGGCTTCCTGAGAAGCCATGGGACCCAAACCTAGCGTAACCGTGGGGTATGAGTCTGGATCCTCTACATCGTAGGGATCAGGATCAGGGACCGTGGCTGAGACACCAGATGATGAAGGCCTGGTTTGTACAACATCTGATGTCCCACCTGCGTTGGCATGAACCAAACCTATCAACTGAGACAAAGTCGTCAGTTGATTACTGGTCAGCCCGCTCAGTTCTGGTACTCGTCTACCCTGGTCTACGTCTACCTTGGTCTACAGCCGAAAACCCTGTTGAGGGAGTGATGGACGGTGAAGACTTCTGTCCTCTGGAATAGCGAGCCCTAGACCTGCTGCGAGACCGAGACCGGTCTCTGGAACGACCCTGTCGATGCCTGTGGCTCATGAGAGCGTGAACGGCGACCATGGCTACGGTAGCTACTCGATCTATGCCTCGACAAAAAATGCCTACTACCTGCGCTAGGTGAGCGACTTCTGGAATCAGCACTGCTGAAACCACCACTATGGCTCCCGGAGGAGTCACTGTCAGTACCAGAGGTACACGGTGGAGAAAGGGTATGAGCCTTACTCCTTCGGCGTGGTGAAGTTGCCCTGTGTGAAGTAGATCTCCGGTTAGGAGGTCTAACCCCATGGCTAGCGCTGGGCCCACGGCTCCTAGGCTCATTAAGAATCTGGGGAGCAACTGCATCCGCGGAATCACCGGGTCTAACTGAGCTGGTGGGTACAGTCATGTGACCTGGGACCCTAGAGTCCTCGGAGGAGAGACTCCTAGATGCAGCTGCCTTTTTTACCGTGGCCCTGTCCAGTGCTTTCTGGTGTTTAGACCATAGAGCACCAGACCACTCTATGCAAACCTCACATGTAGACTCCAGCGTGCAGGATCGGCAGTCTCTGCACAGAGGGTGTAAATCCCAATTAGGGAGGAACTTCGCACACCCCCGATCCCCGGTACCAGGACACTTCCTGGAAAGGGACATGGTGGCACACAAAATCTACAGGAGATACAAACAAACAAACAACAATACAACACAATTTACAATGTACGGTCGTAAGTAACACTATTGTCGAAAGAGTGAAATATATTCTAGAATATATATAATTAAATTAGCAATTGAGCAACCGTTAGGCAGTGAGAAACCTTCAGAAAACGTATATAAACTTCCCTGTCGTGAAAACACGTGTGGTCAGTTCGACGTACCGAAGAAAGAGGAAGTATTGATCTTGGTCCTACAAGCGCTTGCTTGCAGTTCCGATCACGTGGTGTTTATTTACAAGATGGCGGACTTGGTGACGGAAACAAATTGTTTATCGGTCAGAGGAGGGTTTATTAGCAAATTTTCGGTATATCTGTTGGGCAAGCGAGTTGCTAGCACTGGTTAT
Organism: Conchocele bisecta; assembly: GCA_029237695.1. Classification (NCBI taxonomy): domain Eukaryota; kingdom Metazoa; phylum Mollusca; class Bivalvia; order Lucinida; family Thyasiridae; genus Conchocele; species Conchocele bisecta. The sequence continues at coordinate 63,690,444 of CM055273.1, read as the reverse complement.
GGTGATATAGATCTGGTTGATATGTAACAGATTTAACGACATATGTAACACCTCAGACGTACATATCTGAGACACATGGCTTCACCCATTTCATGCAAGATACAGTGGCCTGTTTCACTAATCTTCTGTTGCTTTTATATCTTACCTTATTTCTCAATAAAAACATGGTTTGACAACACTTCAGAATCATTTCCCATGGAAATGATTCTGAAGTGCTGTCAAAGCATGTTGTACATTATTCTAAAGTGTTGTCAAAGCATGTTTTTGATGATAAAAATGGAATTTAGAAAATAAACAGCAGACAACAAAAAAATTAAGATCGCGGTCTAAGGGTTAACGCGGTTGACTAATGTTACCATTTTGCACCTATATGCACACATCATTGCATGTGATCAAATGCATTAAAGATTTTCCAACATTGTTAGCCGAGTAAATAGTATAATAAAATTAAATTTTGCTCTTGCAAACTTCCTAGTCTTACAAAGTTTAGTTAAGCAGGCCCCAGATTAACAAGTATCAAAAGTTACCTACATTTGTTTCTGTTTTCTTTATATCTCAATGAAAATACTTATTACTTATTTTGTTTGTTATGTAACTCAATGAAAATATATGTTGTTACCAATCATTTGAATTGTCTTGACGAGACGGTTCAACTTAGTGGTAACAACATATACTTTTGGGGGCACATACTATAATAATCAGAATTCTTTCCATTGCCACTTTGTGTGTGTTCAGCATTTGATGGGTTCATTTCATGTATGCTTGGTGAATTGTTTTACATTCACACGCTGAGGAACAGTTTGTACGAGTCTGTGAAACATTTCACTTACTGAGACGCTGAGGAACAGTTTGTACGAGTCTGTGAAACATTTCACTTACTGAGACGAGATAAAATTCTAAAATGTCCTTATCCCATAGATTTCAAAAACTCTCTGCATAAAACACATTTCCCGTGGCCCTTGTGTCTTTAAGATCCGTCTTTATGAGAGCATATGTTCTGTGGCATATCCCTCCCTGATTGAATGTGGAAATTACAGCTAGAAAGACGGAATTGCCTCTCCACAAATATTGAAATTTCAATAAATCCTCACAAATCTTTTTATGTTCATTTTCCCAATCAGTTGAATTAATTTGTTTCCCTAGCATGATAAAATGCACCGTATTTCTCTGGTTCTTCCAGCTGCCGTTATCTTTATTATCCAATTATGTCGGGATTAACGCATTTCATTCTGTGGATACACTAATGTCTTTGTGAACAATTCTAAATATTTTCTTCTTTACATGTGCTGAAAAGTACATGTTGCGACCACTATTTGAACTGTCTCGTCTCGTCGAGATGGTTCAAATGAGTGGTCACAACATATCATTTCATTGAGAAATAACAAAAACATAAATAAAATATTTAAAAAATGTCATACCTGTGAAAGTTTGTTCCAAATATAACAAGAGAAAGGGTCTCTTTTCAGCCCTTTGTGGGGGTGTGGGTGGTGAATGGATGGATGTATGTAACGTAACACAAGCTAGATTTTCTATCTGAACTATTTTTGCACATGCCATTTTCAAATAAAAACTTATTGTATAATACACACCATTATGTGCATGTAGACTGAAGAATTCTCATTGAAAAGTAATAAAAGAAATTTATAAAACTTGGCAAGCCTCGGAATTCCCATGTATTTCCTATCCTCACCTGATAAACGTGATATCACAAGGCACTAGCCTGGTATTCTCTATAATGCTGTTGTAATGCAATTGGATATCGGCACACTGTAATGCAACCAGACTTGGTGCATTGGTGGCCGGTGTTTGTACCGATACACTGTTCGCCATTCTGTCAGAACAACACTATTAGGCATCAAGCAAAGAATAGCCAGATTGCTGCTGTTCACTCTACCCAGCCTGATAATAGAAACACACATATTTGTTTGTGTTCCTAATATTGTGTTGATGTTTGTGGTTAGAACAATCATTTGTAAAGACAACCACTATACTAGTTTACCCTATGCAAGCAGGTACTAGAATTAAGAAACACAAATAGTCATGTCTCTAGTATTGGATGGAAGTATGAGTGTGTAAAACACAAATGTGGCTGTGACTGTAGAAACAGGTCTTATGGGTTTTGTGTCTCCAGTGTAGATCCAGATCAGCCTGTGCATCCGCACAGTCTGATCTGGATCTGCACTGTTCACCATTCCATCAATGAAACGGCCGTCATACTTCTAAGAAGCATTATCAAGCTTCAGTAATTTGTTATTTGATCAGGAGCTTCACTGGTCAGCAATCCCATAATTAACCCCCATTTCTCCAGTCACAGCCTCAAATATACATGTTTCTAGTATCAGCTTGCAGTATGATTCTGTGTTATCACCGCTGATCGGTAGCCTATGTCACCAACATTGCAAAGCATACTTATCAAGCAAAGTATACATTGAGGGAGAAATTTTCAATTTAAGGATAAATTTATGAATTTTTATTATACTGAATTTATTACATTATCACAGCCATTTTGGCTGTGATAATGTAATAAATTCAGTATAATTATTAATTCTGCATACTTTTAATCATCAAATATATGCAGTGGTTAGTTCTATATGAAATAATGCATTTTGGGAAAAATAAATGATTGCTCCCTCAAAGTATACTTTGGTAGATAAGTATACTTTGCAATTTTGATGAAATCGGCTACTGAAACTACATTGGCCAGGAATTAACTCTTTGCATGCTGGGAAACTGGTGGGCTGTAAATAGTTCAAAAATAGCAGACGGCAATTCATTAAATTTTCTTTTATTTCTCCCTATAAATATCATGAATACATCTTGGAATTTCATTAGAAGCTTGTCCTGAGGAGGACTGAATTCTAATGAATTCAGCCCTGCTCGGGACAAGCTTCTAATGAGAGAAACAAGAAAAACACTCTTACTTTGCTGTCTGTTATTTTCACCGCATGCATGCAGTCTTAACCCTTACAATGCTGAATTAATTTGTGTCTTCTGCTGAATATTTTTTATTTTTCCATTTTTCTCATCAAAAACTTGGTTTGACAGCACTTTAGAATCATTTCCAATGGAAATGATTCTAAAATGCTGCCAAACCATGTTTTTACTGAGAGAAAAGACAAACTAGGAATTATCAGCAGACGACTATACATTTTTCTGTTCCCGCATTGTAAGGGTTAACCGTTAAACAAGTGTGGTTTTGCAAGGTTGTGGTTCATATTTGTTTTAGTGACAAACGGAATGAAGCTGACAAATTTGGTGTAGAACTCCATTATTAAAGAGCTTAGCAAAGGGAGATAAGCATCAGTAAGGCAACGAAATTGACGTCGTGTTAATAGTATGGGTCTCGGTTAAGTTACAAGCCGCGACATTCCTGTTATGGTTTCGAGACAGCAATCAATGTGATCAATTAGAAAACAATAAATCATGGACTTTATGTCATTTCCGAGGAAAGATTTCATATACAATTATTACTATCACGCCCTGCTAAGCTAGGATAATTAGAAAAGTTGGCTTCTTCATAGAAGTCATAATTTGGAATGTATTCTAGGGAAAGTATTGTTGAGAAAATGACAGCACTGTAGCTGAAACATTTTTAACCCTTACACTGCTATCTTAATTTTTTGTCGTCTACTGTTTATTTTCCATTTTTATCATCAAAAACATGCTTTGCCAGCACTTTAGAATAATTTACAACGATTGTAGTGCTGTCAAAACATGTTTTTTATTGAGAAATAAGACAAGATATAAAAGCAACAGCAGACGACAATTGTTGTGAGTAGCGGTGTAAGGGTTAACCCTTACTATGCGGGAAACGTGATTTATCGTCTGCTGTTGTTTTATATTTTGCCTTATTTCTCAGTAAAAACATGGTTTGACGGCACTTTAGAAATGAGCGCTTCAGAATCAATTATAAAGTGTTGTAAAATCATGTTTTTGATGAGAAAAATTTAAAATAAAAATAAACAGCAGACGACAATATTTAATTCAGCATTGTAAGGGCAAAGGGACGTACCCTTTACTCAGCATATAATCAGCAATACAGATGTTATAACATCTTCATGAGTGGTTGTGACTGGAGAAATGGGGTTTATGGTAGTTGTAGTAATAGTTGAATGTGATTACTTTAGCCCTTACAACTCTATCTTATTTTTTTGTCGCCTGCTGTTTATTTTCTATTTTCCATTTTTTTATCATCAAAAACATGCTTTGACAGCACTTTAGACTAATTTACAACATGCTTTGACAGCACTTTAGAATCTTTTCCATTGGAAATGATTCTGAAGTGCTGTCAAACCATGTTTTTATTGACAAAATGCTAGATATAAAAGCAACAGCAGACGACAATTGTTGTGAGTAGCGGTGTAAGGGTAAACCCTTACTACGCGGGAAACGTGAATTATAGTTGCTGTTCCATTGGAAATGATTCTGAAGTGCTGTCAAACCATGTTTTTATTGAGAAATAAGGCTAGATATAAAAGCAACAGCAGACTACAATTGTTGTGAGTAGCGGTCTAAGGGTTAATATTTCAGTACATCATAATCAAATGCCACACATCCTTGCTACATGTACCAGGGCTCCTGATAAGGAATTAGTAATTGAGTATTGTCACTCTATCATTTCTGAAGCAATTGGGTATTTCAAACTTTTAATTGTGTAAAATAAAATCACATTTCTGTTTACACATTAACAGACAGCAAGTATTGAAATGAAAACATATCTTGGCATTTCATTAGAATTGTCTCCTTCGAAAAATATGCTATATTTGTGGTATGTTTGTTTTCTGCAGCATGATAAAGGTACCATAAAATTGTTATTGCTTTTTGATACTCGCTACTTCTGATTTTAATTGGATTTTTGGCAAATTTAATTAGGTATTTAAGCAAATACGCAGCTCATCTGGAGCTCTGCCTGTACTTCACATTCTACTCGTCTTCTTTCTAAAGGCTCTTTCACATGGTCTTCACTTCACTGCACTGCACAGCAGATGTGTTGTGTTTCTGTCATGATGGTTTCAGATTGTCTCGGGTGTGGTTGTATACATATGTGATAAATGTTCACTTTCCGATTCCATGAGTGTACGCACTATTCACTTCAAAGAAATTCATTCCGTGAAATATACCGGTACATGTATCTCGTATTGAGAATTTATTTGTTTCCACACACCCTGTGCTATTTAACCATTAGAATGTGTGAAACAAAAATTGTCGCTTATTGTTGTTTTATATTTAATTTTCTTTCTCTATAAAAGCATGGTTTGGCAGAACTTTTCATCATTTCAACTGGAAATGAGCATAGTGTAAATATGATTCTAAAATGATGTCAAATCATGTTTTTGATGAGAAAAATTGAAAATAGTAAATACACAGCAGATGACAAAATTTACAGGAGACAAGTCTTGTTCAGTTTGACAGTAGTGGAGTAAAGATAACTGCTATCTGGATCTTAGTCACTCAACGCTTCAGATAAGGAGTTAGTAATTGAGTATTGTCACTCCATCATTTCTGAAGCAATTTGGTATTTCAAAATTTTAATTGGGTAAAATAAAATCACACTACTGTTTACACATCAACAGAAAGCAATTATTGAATAGTTTGCTTCAAAATGAAAACATGTCTTGCTATTTCATTAGAATTGTCTCCTTGGAGACAATTCTAATGAAATACCAAGGTGTGTTTTCATGGAAACTAAGAAAAATATGCTATATTTATACCCACTACGACGAGTTGTGGGGGGGGGGTTATACTGGAGTCAGGTTGTCCGTAACATCAGAGAAATATTGTTATAACTTCTATTTCCTTCATCTAAAATGCTTAATATTTCACACATGCATTCCTGTAAGGCTCTACTATCATGCTGTGCCAAATCCACTACCGTCCAACCCCCACTGATCCCAAGGTCAAGGTCAAATACTTAGTCTCTTTATAAACTTAACATCAGAGAAATATTGTTATAACTTCTATTTCCTTCATCTAAAATGCTTAATATTTCACACATGCATTCCTGTAAGGCTCTACTACCATGCTGTGCCAAATCCACGACCGTCCAACCCCAGCTGATCCCAAGGTGAAGGTCAAATACTTAGTCTCTACAAAACTTAACATCAGAGAAATATTGTTATAACTTCTATTTCCTTCATCTAAAATGCTTAATATTTCACACATGCATTCCTGTAAGGCTCTACTACCATGCTGTGCCAAATCCACGACCGTCCGACCCCCGCTGATCCCAAGGTCAAGGTCAAATACTTAGTCTCTTTACAAAACTTAACATCAGAGAAATATGTTATAACTTCTATTTCCTTCATCTAAAATGCTTAATATTTCACACATGCATTCCTGTAAGGCTCTACTACCATGCTGTGCTAAATCCACGACCATCCAACCCCCGCTGATCCCAAGGTCAAATACTTAGTATCTTTACAAAACTTAACATCAGAGAAATAAGTTATAACTTCTATTTCCTTCATTGAAAATTCTTAATATTTCATTTGTGCATACCTCTAAGGTTGTACTATCATGCTGTGACAAATCTACGACCGTCAAACCCCGCTGATCCCAAGGTCAAGGTCACATACTTACGGTAGTCTCTTTACAAAACTTAACATCAGAGAAATATGTTATAACTTCTATTTCTTTCATCGAATATTCTTAATATTTCATGCATGCATTCCTCTAAGGCTCTACTATCATGCTATGACAATCTCTCGCTGATCTCGAGGTCAAGGTCACGTACTTGGTCTCTTTACAAAACTTAACATCAGAGAAATCGGTTATAACTTCTATTTCCTTGCTTGGATCTGCTTCATATTTCACACACGCATTGCTCCAATGGACCTCTACCACCCTGTGACAAATTCACGTTCATGCCACTCCCGCTAAGCCCAGAGTCAAGGTCTCAAGCCCACACACTTGGAAATTTTTGCATATTTTAGGGGTACCTGGGCCCACGTGGGGGGTATTCCGTAAGCCTTGCTTACTGACCAATCTAGTTGTGGTCTGTTTATTGTTTTCTGTAGCATGATAAAGGTACCACAAATTTGTTATTGCTTTTTGATACTCACTACTTCTGATTTCAATTGAGTTTTTGGCAATTTTAATTGGGTATTTACGCAAATACGCAGCTTATCTGGAGCTCTGGTCACTGATACTGTTGGCTGTCACATCAATCTAGTTTATAACTCCATAAAAATATGTCCAAGAAACATTCCCAAATCTGACTATCCTGCCCATGTATAAACTATATAACATAGCCAGTGGCAAAAATGGTATTAAATCATTCGGATCCATATATCTGTCCATGCGGAATAAAGGGATTTATTTCACCGTTCTGACGAGAATGTGTTTGATTTCGCCGAGATTTGACACGTTTAATTCCCGCCATGGTAAACAGTTGAGTTATTACATATTGAGAATGGTCCTGATTGTGTTGATTTTGGCTATTGGATGCCCCAGCCCGAAATGAAACTGTTTTGAGACATTGCACATTTGTGAAAATATACCACTTCATTTTTGCAGACAGTGTAGACCGTGATCAGACTGCACTAATGTGCAGTCTGATCATGGTCTTCATTGTTTGCAAAATTCATATTTGACATTGTTACTAATATTGCTATTGGTATAGGTACATATACCATTCTTGAATATCAATATATGGTTTTCACTACAGACGTGGGTATTTTTGCTTTTCTTGCTGTTTTAAACATGTCTATATGGTCATCACTCAACTGGTCATGTGATAGTAAAAGAGGCAGAGATGTTTGCTCTATCTGGTCGTTTTATCCCCAAACACATTTTTCTCTCTAATTATAGGGTGACAAGGTCTGGCCATAACACGTCATTGTCGGCAGAAAATTTATAATAAAAAAAGAAGAAAATAGATACCGTCAATGCTACGAAGAGGTGAATTCTAAATGTAGAATAATTTAATACCAACTGCATGAACTTTCATGGCCACTTTTAAATGCATGTAAATGATGTAATAGTAGGTTGTAATTATGTTCTATGCCATAGTGGTGTTTTGGTGCGGGGATAACATAGGTCCAGAAAGTGTGATGTAATGTTTGACATCATTTCTTAGTTAGTGACTGCATTCATCATCAACTCGGGAACTTTACAACAGATTTTGCTGAAACATGGCACAGCAAATACAGAAATGTGGTGCTTTTTTCTGCTGCTTGTAACATGTATCTATTGTTTTGCTGAAGTACATTCCATGTATACTAAATCCTTGAGCATGTGAATCATATAAAAAACCGATGCATGATGCTTTTTGAAAGTCATAAGGGTTGAAAATAAAATTTAATATGACCATAAGACACATAAATTATCGTTATTTGATGCATTATTATCTCATCAATATCCATCTGTTTGTTAGAAAGACATTCTGAAGAAAATTTACTATAACAAGGTGATTGCCAGCGAGTGTCTCGCCCATGAAGGTCAAGGTCACCAAGGTCCAACTCACCCGAATTACCCTGGGTGGATATAGCCATCAATGTGAGGAAGCTATTGATGAAGTTTAGTAATGATCCGACACCGTCATATCCTTAGAAGTATGTGTCAAACGGTACAAGAGGTGAAACTGACCGATAGCTTAACCATTTCAACACCACAAGCCTGTATAGTGGTTTGGGCAAACATCCAGATGAGCCATCTCCTCAGGATCTCCACTTTTTGCAAGTAATTTTTATATTTTTCAGAACACCACCACCCCCTTTGCATAAATGCACTAGTATGAAAATAATTTTGAGATGATTGGATTGGTTGCAAAATTACCATATCAAAATCCATTCCAGTTACTTAGGGGTGAACGGGATAATTATCCATACTAAGAGGTCTCAGATGGGCAAGTTAATGTGCAGTTTTGGAGACATTAACAGGGCTCCTTAAGGAATTAGTAATTGAGTATTGTTACTCCCATCATTTCTAAAGCAAATGGGTATTTCAAAATTTTAATTGGGTAAAATTAAATCACATTACTGTTTCAAGTGACTGGTGTGGCATGGACCTGGCACCAGGTCAGGTTATTATAATTTCAGGGCTGAATATATTTTATCTCGATGTAAATATTCCGTTCTGAATTTAGGATTTTCCCCCCAATTCAGCTGGTTAAAATGGGATTGAACCGGTTTGCCCGGCCTTACATGACCTTAGCTGTTGATAGGCCGTTAAACACCAATAAACAAACAAACAAACAAACACACTACTGTTTACACATCAACAGACAGCAATTATTGAATAATTTGGTTCGAAATGAAAACATATCTTGGCATTTCATTAGAATTGTCTCCTTGGAGACAATTCTAATGAAATACCAAGATGTGTTTTCATGGAAAAATAAGAAAAATATGCTATATTGGTGGTCTGCTTATTGTTTTCTGCAGCATGATAAATGTACCACAATTGTTCTCATTGCTTTTTGATACTCACTACTTCTAATTTCAATTGGGTTTTTGGCAATTTGGAAAAATAAGAAAAATATGCTATATTGGTGGTCTGCTTATTGTTTTCTGCAGCATGATAAATGTACCACAATTGTTCTCATTGCTTTTTGATACTCACTACTTCTAATTTCAATCGGGTTTTTGGCAATTTTAATTGGATATTTACGCAAATACGGAGCTTATTATCTGGAGCACTGCACTAAGATGAACAGGGTCAGGTATACTTGTCACAGATATTTAATCACATGTACAAAGCTACTATCTTTGAAGAAAAAAAGTGATAATGCTCTATAAAGTTGATCCTTAACTCTGTGTTAATGTCTGAATGTTGTAGTGCAGTGGAACCTCTCTAATTGTCTGGTTTGGAGTTACATTATTCAAACATTGGAGCATTCTTTGACATTTGCCATGCTTTGTAATAAGCTTAATATCAGAGAAATGGGGCTTATGGCATTTAACCCTTAGACCGCTACTCACAACAATTGTCGTCTGCTGTTGCTTTTATATCTTGCCTTATTTCTCAATAAAAACATGGCTTGACAGCACTTTAGAATCATTTCCAATGGAAATGATTCTTAAGTGCTGTTAAAGCATGTTGTAAATTATTATAAAGTGCTGTCAAAGCATCTTTTTGATGATAAAAATGGAAAATAGAAAATACACAGCAGACAACAACAAAAATAAGATAGCGGTCTAAGGGTTAAGTCTTGTATAGACAGAGATCAGCTGCATTGTTCACCATTCCATCAGAGAAACACCTGATATTTCAAGCAAATCCGTATTGGTCATTATCTGTGAGGCTGCAGAGTGTGCTAGCAGATTAGAAGCTAGACCGGCCACAAATGGCATAATCCATAGCATTTCTAATAATAATCATAAAATTCTAATGTCACATAAACACATATAGAGAATAGTAGGTTAGTGCTGTGAATGGGAAAAAATATCTGGTAAGGCTTAGGAAACGGGATGGGCAAGGCTCTGCCGAGCACATCCCGTTTCCGTGCCGCGCCACATATTTTTCCCATTCACAGCACTAACCTACTATTCTATTTATTCCGTCAACACCTACAAATGGCTTTAAAATGCAAAAAAAATAGCCCCAGTCACCGCACATATTCTTACGCAGTGATTAGGTCGTATTGACAGGATATCAAAAATGTTTCACGGCACATACGCACTGTGTTGACGGGATATTATACAGTATTAGCCCCACACAAATTGTGCTTTTTGGTTTGACAATAAGAGCCATTTATCATATGGCTTCTACTGGTATATGTCATGCTATTGTGGAAGATACAAGCAGATCTAGTAGAGATAGGTGTGATGGCATAATGCATTATGCACAGTTAAATCATATTTGTCATGCAAAGGCGGCATTGTTTTCTTGGAAACAAAAGCCACAAGATAAAACATGGCGTAATGTTTCTGCTGCAACCATTCTGCTGTGCTTATTATGAATCAGAGCTCCAGATAAGTTTTGTATCTAAAGAGTAATATACCCCCATATTTCAAATTCAATGTGTATTTCTTTTACAAATGTATTATGATTTTGTTCCTTATTAAATGGGAACAAATGATAAAAAATATAACAAATTTAAAAATTCGCTTATTTGAGCTGCAAAAAGCATGTTTTTTGCAGCTCAACTAAGTAAATTTACAATTTTATTATGGTATTTTCACTACTCCATTTGAAAATCAATGCGTATTTTGACATTGCTGTGAGTATTTTGTACTCCCACTTTTGATAATCAATGCTCCTTATCTGGAGCTTTGATGACTATTACACATGGACCTTTTTTGTGTTTACAGCATGCACATCTCTGATGGTTTTTGTGATGCTTTCTTTAGCACATTCCCATGATCATGTTACGGTCAAATGTCTCAAATGGCAAATGATGTGACGAGCCGTCTGATCGGGATCTGCATTTTTTGAAAGTAATTTTTGTGAACAAAAACAACCCCTTTTCATAAAGACTGAAAATTATTTTTTGGGATGATTGGATTGTTTAGAAAATTAACATATCAAAATCCAATCCAGTTACTTGGGGAATGGGATGAAAAGGTTAACCCTTACAGTGCTGAATTCAAATTTGTTGTCTGCTGTTTATTTTTAGCTCACCTGAGCGAAGCTCATGTGAGCTATTGTTACCGCAATGTGTCCGTCATCAGTTGTCGTCCATCGTCGTCCGTGAACATTTTCAAATGTCTTCTCCTCGGTAAAAATTGGGCCTATAGTCGCCAAACTTTATGGTCATGGTCCTTAGGTAAGGGAATTACAAAATTGTTAAAATGACGTCATCACGTAATCCAAGATGGCCGCCGTCTAAAAATAGCACAAATTCTTCAAAAAATCTTCTTCTCAAGAACCGCCAACCAGATTTCGACAAAACTTGGTAGGAATGATCGATGTACAATGCTCTTTCAAAGTTGTTAAAATGGTGACCCCGGAGTCAAAAATGGGCGTGACCCGTGGGGTCAAATTGAGGTCAAATTTTATTTTTGACCGAATATGGTCATGTCATATATCAAATCGAAGGTATCACTCTGGTGCATTTTTCAAGATGGCCGCCGAAAGGTCAAAAGGTCGTTCTTTTATTAGAGATTTCAAAATTCTTCTTCACATGAACCGCTTGGCCCATGGTAGTCAAACTTAAAAGTTATGGTCCATGGGTGAAGCCTTTTCAGATTTGTTAAATGGAGGTTATCGCTAATCCAAGATGGCCGCCGTCTAAAAATAGCATAAATTCTTAAAAAATCTTCTTCTCATGAACCGCCAGCCGGATTTCGACGAAACTTGGTAGGAATGATCGATGTACAATGCTCTTTCAAAGTTGTTAAAATGGTGACCCCAGGGTCAAAAAGGGGCGTGGCCCGTGGGGTCAAATCGGGGTCAAATTTTATTTTTGCCCGAATATGGTCATGTCTATATCAAATCGAAGGTATCAAAGAGGCGATCGCTCTGGTGAATTTTTTGTCGAAATTGGATGGTCATGTCATCCAAGATGGCCGCCAAAAGGTCGTTCTTTTATTAGAGATTTCAAAAATTCTTCTTTACACGAACCGCTTGGCCCATGGTGGCCAAACTTCAGTCATGGTCCATGGGTGAAACCTTTTCAGATTTGTTAAAACGGAGGTCGTCGCTAATCCAAGATAGCCGTCATCTAAAAATAGCACAAATTCTTAAAAAATCTTCTTCTCATGAACTGCCGGCCGGATTTCGATGAAACTTGGTAGGAATGATCGACGTAGAATGTTCTTTCAAAGGTGTTAAAATGGTGACCCCGGGGTCAAAAATGGGTGTGGCCCGTGGGGTCAAATTTTATTTTTGACCAAACATGCTCGTGTCATATATCTGGTGCAATATTTGTCGGAATCGGATGATTATGTCATCCATAATGGCCTCCAAAAGGTGTGTAGTGGCCATATATATGCAGCCTGATACTTGAACCATATTTAACCCTTAGAATGCAGGAATCGAAAATAGTCGTCTGCTGTTAATTCATATTTTGTCTTTTCTCTCAACCAGGTCTTTTTCTCAGGAACCACATGGCCGATGCTGGCCAAACTTCATAGTAAGTTAAGATCCTTGGGTGAAGCATTTTCAGATTTGGTAAAATGAGTCGTCGCTTAATCCTAGATGACCGCCATCTAAAAATAGCACAATTTTTTTAAAACACATGAACTCAATGTCACATTCTCCTCTGGTGTTCATGGAGTCAGGTGAGCGAATTAGGGCCATTGTGGCCCTCTTGTTTATTTTCCATTTTTCTTATGAAAAATATGCTTTGACAGCACTTTAGAATCATTTCCATTGGAAATGATTCTAAAATGCTGCCAAACCATGTTTTTATTTAGAGAAAATACAAAATAAGAAACAACAGCAGACGACAATTTTCGGTTCCGGCCTTCTAAGGGTTAAAAGAAATACACGGCGGATCTGAGTAAGCTGTTTTTCCCACAATACACCACTTATTATATTTCAGAGCAGAACTCGGAAATTATTGCATAGAACCTTGTGGAACCGGTGATGTTAAATTAAATATTAAATATGGATGCAATCATGGATCCCGGACATTTTTGAAACTGATGAGATAATTGGCAGTATTATCTCTACATCATCCAATTAACTAGCAGTTATAAATAACTGCAGTAGCTGACACAGGACTCAAACTAGTCTGAATAGAACATAATTGAACCTGGATGCGAAAAAGAAAGGACTTATTACATTTCTGGGTTTATCTTTGACAAGTGTGATATGGTAGAATTCAATTTCAGTTCCAAATATTCTCTCACACCAACGGTGTGTAGTGGCCATATATATGCAGCCTGATACTTGAACCATATTTAACCCTTAGAATGCAGGAACCGAAAATAGTCGTCTGCTGTTAATTCATATTTTGTCTTTTCTCTCAGTAAAAACATGGTTTGGCAGCATTTTAGAATCATTTCCCAATGGAAATGATTCTAAAGTGCTGCCAAGCCGTTTTTGATGAGAAAAAAAAACAAAAAATATTCAGCAGGCGACACAATTTAATTCAGCATTGTAAGGATTAAAATATTTGTGTTGTTCATGTTTATAGTATCGGGTTGCATATTGTGGTTAAACAATGACTGGCAACTGCTATCCTGGCTTACCCTGTGCAACCAAATGCTAGAAACACAGGTGTGTGGCTGTGACTGGAGGAATGTGGCTTGTGGGATTTATAATCAGTGTTTCTCCTCATCAGATCGCACACTCATGTAGCCTGATAACGATCTATATTGATTGTTAGAAGTGTAAATGGTTTCATTGATGAAATGGCGAATGGTGCAGATTCTGATCAAGACTGATCTGCATCACACTGGTCGCAAAATCCATAAGCCCCATTTCTCCAGTCACAGCCACATTTGTGTTCCATATGTGTCATGTTACTGAACATAATGGTTGGTTGTGAGCCGTCTCATCTTCCACACTTGCACTTGTGGGCTTTCATACAAAAGATAACCAAAATGTTTGGGGAGGGGAAATTGTTTGACACATATTCTCCCTCCGGTGGTGATATTTGTCAACTCTGGAGAAATCAGCCACCAGCTCCACAGATACTTGCTGCTGCAAATATGTTATAACATTAACCCTTACTACGCTGAATTAAATTTTGTCGTCTGCTGGAAATGTTTTATTTTCAATATTTCTCATTAAAGACCTGTTTTGGCAGCGCATGAGGGTCGTCTCTACTGGAGATGATTCTCATGTGCTGTCAAAACAGGTTTTTTGTTAAGAATTAATGCAAAAATTAAAAACAGCAGACAACAATTTTCGTCTCCTGCGTAGTAAGGGTTAAGAGATGGCTGCATACTGCCTGTCCTGGCATTACTTGTGTAACTGTGTCAGCAGTACGCCTTTCTTTCAGTGCTACTATTTAGACCAACAGTATTTATCATAATCAGGCTGCATTGGGACTGATCACAAACACAATAAGCTCTCTTTCTCCAATCAGTCACAGATCACAAACTAGGGTTGCCACACATGTTATATGCCCTATTTCACCAGTCAGATGTCAGGAGCTAGACTGCCCACAAATTACATATGCCACATTTCTCAAACACAGTCAAGATCAGGAGCTAGACTGGCCACAAATGTCATAAGCCCTATTTTCACAGTGATGTTTGTAGCTGTAGTTCAGCAGCAGGTAATAATCTTTGATCAGTCGACACACACTAATTACACGGCAGTTGGGTGATGGGTTTTGCATGTTACATCCTCCAATTTCAAACCAATCATCCAGGCTGACATCAGGTGCTTGCATAATTGGCTCACTTATTGGTAAAGAGTACCTTACATTACTTGCGACCAATGTAGCCACTGTTCAGCTTCTGTGCATACACATAGTCTCGTATACTTCCTACATTTGTCACACTTTAAAATTCTACCCATGTTTGTACCCGGTATTGTTGAGAGAACGAGATATTATATGTTGCTCTGACTGAAGAAATGGGTCTTTGTGACCTGTGTAGCTCCTGATCAAATAGCACACTCATGTAGCTTGATAACAATTTGTTTGCGTGTTAGAAGAGGAGTGTTTCATTGATCCTGATCAGATAGTGCTGGATCTACTCTGGTTGTAAAACCCATAAGCTCCAGGGGTTGGATAAATCATTTATAACATAGTTGTCGGTCACCTATACAGGCAGACAAACAGCCTGTGGAACACCTCTAAACTGGACACCCTGGGAGTTTCCCACAGTGTCCGGTTTAGAGGTGTTCCACTGTAAACTATGCAAGCACATATAAGAGCACTCCAAGATTTGTCTCTGATTTGCGATCATAAGCAGACATGCTCACCAAGGAAAACCAAGATGAAACCAAATACAAAATACGCACACATGGGTGTCCAGTTTAGAGAGGTTCTACTGTATACTGTCACTTGTATTGCTTGTACACAATTCATTTGCAGAAGTACTCTCATTCGTACTTGCGAACCGTCCTATTTAGATAAGAACATTGTTGTTAATACATGTTCAAAGATCCATCTTGTCACCAGTATGTTTCAATTTTGTTTTTATATAATTACAGAGCTCCAGTTAAGGTTCGTAATTTGGAGGTAAATTTCTTATTTCTCCATCAAAAATGGCAAGTTGGGAGTGCTTTAGAATCGTCTCAATGAGACGATTCTCGAGCACTCCCAACTTGCCATTTTTGATGAAGAAATAACAAAATTTCACCCCAAGTTGGTCAAATTACGCAAATTATGGAGCTCTGAATTAGTTTTAAATAAATACCTCCCGGGAGGTATTTAATTTTCCAGATAAATACTGATGGGCAGAGCTATAAAAAAAAAATCATGTTCCTTCCATGCGTTTCACTTGGATTGGTGTCGCATCAATCTAGCTCTGATAATAATGCATGTTCATGATTGCAGAGCAGACAATCATCTTATGGAATCCTAGTGTTCTTGAATTATCATAGAGAAATCTCTCTAAACCGGACACCAAGTTCCCAGGGTGTCCGGTTTTGAGAGGTTTCCAGAGCTCCAGATAAGCTGCTTATTTGCTTAAATACTCAATTAAAATTGCCAAAAACCCAATTGAAATCGGAAGTAGTAAGTATCAAAAAGCAAGAGAAATTGTGTGGTACCTTTATCTTGCTGCAGAAAACAATAAACAGACCACAAATATAGCATATTTTTCCTTATTTTCCATGAAAACACATCTTGATATTTCATTAGAATTGTCTCCAAGGAGACAATTCTAATGAAATGCCAAGACATGTTGTCATTTCTAAGCAAACTATTCAATAATGACTGTCTGTTGATTTCAATGATTTGTAAACAGTAGTGTGATTTGATTTTACCCAATTAAAATTTTGAAATACCCAATTGCTTCAGAAATGATGGAGTGACAATACTCAATTACTAATTCCTTATCTGGAGCGCTTGGTTTAACCATATAGCAATATTGTGGACCAGCCTTGGTATATGTATGCAATTTATATGGAAGACTTGTGATGTCGACCATTGTGGAAGTTACAAGTAGGCGTGGTCGGAGCTTAGTTTATTATTACAGGGCTCCAGATAAGGAATTAGTAATTGAGTATTTTCACTCCATCATATCTGAAGCAATTGGATATTTCAATATTTTAATTGGGTAAAATAAAATCACACTATTGTTTACACATCAACAGACAGCAATTATTGAATAGTTTGTCTTGGGAGACAATTCTAATGAAATACCAAGATGTGTTTTCATGGAAAATAAGAAAAATATGCTATATTTGTGGTCTGTTTATTGCTTTCTGTAGCATGATAAAGGTACCACAAATTTGTTATTGCTTTTTGATACTCGCTACTTCTTATTTCAATTGGTCTTTTGGAAATTTTAATTGGGTATTTACGCAAATACGCAGCTTATCTGGAGCTCTGTGTATGCAATTTATATGGAAGGCTTGTGATGTCGACCATTGTGGAAGATACAAGTAGGCGTCGTCGGAGCTTAGTTTATTAATTTGAAGCACTTTCTGAAACCACTAAACAGCTTCGCACTAATGTTGCTAATTGTATCGGCAGCTTCTAGTTTTACTGATGAGGGCAATGTACAGAGCTATTCATTTTCAAACGTGCAACCCGGAAATGCAGTTATCCATTCATACGATTAGCCGATTGTAGTGTCTTGCAAATATTGTTATGAAAATAATTCCACGGTACATACAATACAGAGAGAGACAGTGAAACAGGCAGACAGTTAATACAGTTGCCACACTGTCTGCCTGTTTGTCTCTCTCTGTTTATTCATCTGTCTGTTTGTAAAGCTTTTCAGCTACCAACTGTCAGTTGAATTGGTTGAAACTGCTGTTTATTTTGTATTTTCCATTTTTTATCATCAAAAACATACTTTGACAGCACTTTAGAATAATTTACACAAAACATGTTTTTATTGAGAAATTAGGCAAGATATAAAAGCAACAGCAGACGACAAATGTTGTGAGTAGCGGTTTAAGGGTGAATCAGTTGCATACCACTTATCAGGCTGCATTAGTGCACAATAGCCTCTGATCACCATCTGTACACGCCTGTAGCCTGATAATACTCACGAAATTTGCACCCATTTTGTAAAACACTGAAGAAACTCCATTGGCCTAAATGGCATCTATGTCTCAAGGGGAGTGATGCATGAATTCAATTCAGTTCAATTCGCAAATAATATATGATCAGTGCACTCAAAAGTTCCAGCAGTGCCAGACTCCAATATATTTATCAGTCAATTTAGTAAATTCCATGTGTCAGTAAGTTGGGAAGCCTAATGTGTTTCACTGATGAGGTTTATTACCACGGTTTCACGAAGTGACTTAGTCTTATGTGTCAACCGCCAAACAAAAGGTTTCATATCTGGCTGTGACTGGAGGAATTGGGTTTATCGGTTTTGCGACCAGTGAAAATCCAAATCAGCCTGTGGATATGGTTCGCCATGTGACAAAGTATATATCTTATTAGGAGCTAGGTTGGCCACCAATGCCATAAGCCCCATTTTTCCAGTCACAGCAAGATATTGACTGTTTGGTCAGTGCAGCTCCTGGTCAGCTAGTACAACTGATGCAAGTAATTACAGATCTGGGTAGTTTTGGGCATTAGGCACTGCTATAGAGGAAACAGGCAACCAATTGATTTCCCATAGACCCACATTCACACAAACATGACAATCGCAAACCTGCGGAGTCGGTGACCTAAGCTGATTCTAGATCCATGCCAAACATGGGGTCATGCGGGTTGATTGTCATGAGTTATTTCACCTTTTTTGACGGAACCGTCTACTTTCACTTTCAAAATCTCTATCTCGCCCCGACATCAGGTCTCACACAGAAAATTTAGCCTGCATGTGTACATGCAAATAATATAATAAAATGTTTGGCACAGACATACCTTTCCTGCAGCATCTATTTTATTTATCACTATAATAATAACAATCAATGCCGTTGTCCTGAGAATTTACTCCTCGTTACTAAGCTGTACCAGGACTGGTTTACGGTCACATTGTCCATTGGCCGACTGGTTCCTATAGGGCTGTAGTGTTGATAGGGTTAAATGGCCGATATAAACATTTGCAGCAGTCGGGGCAGTCGTCTTCATTCAATAGTGAACTTACTCTTGAATATACATGTATTTGCCTGCAGCACCCCTGAAAATATCAACACATGTACTCGATGTTGTCCACTTCATTCACTGCTTAACCCTTAGACCGCTATCTTATTTTTTTTTGTCGTCTGCTGTTTATTTTCTATTTTCAATTTTTATAATCAAAAACATGCTTTAACAGCACTTTAGAATCATTTACAACATGCTTTGACAGCACTTCAGAATCATTTCCATTGGAAATGATTCTGAAGTGCTGTCAAACCATGTTTTTATTGAGAAATAAGGCAAGATATAAAAGAAACAGCAGACGACAATTGTTGTGAGTTAAGGGTTAACCTATTGAAGATGGGACACAATTATAGTAGCATGAAACTTTGGAGGAAATAAATCCCTTTTTTCTATATTTCATCTCGAAAATATATGTTCTTACCATTCGTAACAACATATACCTTTATAGAGAAATAAACTAAATAATGAGATGTAGAGAACAATGCTCAGTCCGGTTCAGTTTACTAACTGCCAATAGTGAGCATTTGTTTGTTTTGAAAGGGCCTCTGGCTCTCGCAGTAGCTACATCCTGCTGTATGTGGAGATCCAGTGAACTACAAGCACTATTACAGGTAGCAAGCTGCTATATCTCTGTCATCTTACTTAATTGGGTGGAAAATTAATAAATGAAAACCCTTCAATATAACCTACACCTAGGAGAACATGCAACTTGGTATGTGTAACCAAAAATGCACTGTGACATCCTGCAATAATTCCAGCACAAAAATATTTACACAATTCCCTAACATTTGATTGGTCCGTAGCAAGTCTCTGTCCAAAATTTATATCCCAGTAAACTCCCATGCTGAACTACTTTCCGTAACCGTCAGGCGCTGTTAAAATTATTATTATGAAAACGGAAAATAAACACATTTTCTTGATGAATTTATTTCAAATGCTGGAATTATAAGGAATGAATGGCCTTTTTGTGGACTTTATCGGGGATATAAACTTGGAAAAGTCGCGGGAATACTGGACGAGGCCTTCCGGCCTTCGTCCAGTATTCCCGCGACTTTTCCAAGTTTATACCCCGATAAATTCCACAAAAAGACCATTCATTCCTGCAATGTGTTGCACCACATACTTTTCATATGTAAATTGACACGGTACCGGTTCATCATGATTAGATAATGGGGTGGATAATACTATTTTACGCTGTCTAATATGTCTCTGTTCCACTATGAGTGCGCCGTATG
Organism: Conchocele bisecta; assembly: GCA_029237695.1. Classification (NCBI taxonomy): domain Eukaryota; kingdom Metazoa; phylum Mollusca; class Bivalvia; order Lucinida; family Thyasiridae; genus Conchocele; species Conchocele bisecta. The sequence goes on along the minus strand of CM055273.1, from coordinate 63,670,152 downwards.
GTAGATTTTCCAGTGTATTGTCTTTTATAAAGGTTAATTAAATTGGCGAGGTAGCATCTCTTGCAGGAGGAATAGAACTCTATGAATGTTATAATTATGTCCAAATATTTTGAGATTGACGACTACTAGTAAGCTAGACCTACAAACTAAATGAAAATAAACATGGTTTATGTAGTGGCCAGGACCTGGGGATAATGCCATTAACCCTTTCACCTATAAGTGATAAAGCCAACAAAAAGAGATGTGTTTTCTGTTTCCTGGCCAACCGTACTTCGTAACCACCGGCTGTTATTTTGTTTCCGTGATTTTTGGTGGCGGAAAATGTTGCTGGGGTAACTTATTACTTGTCTTTTCTTTACAGCACATCGATCATTTCTGGTGGTACAACGTACAACATCGACAACATCATGTTTGCTTTAATTGGCAACAGAAATATCGCAGTGCAAAAAAAGAAAAAAGCCAACCCACCAACCAATCATAATTGTGTTTAGCCCATAACAGGAAACGCACCTATATTTTAGGACTAATTATATTTTTTCAATAAAAAGTATTGTATTATGGACTTCAATCAGAACTTCAGTTAAGCTGCGTAATTTGACCAACTTGGGGTGAAATTTTGTTATTTCTTCATCAAAAATGGCAAGTTGGGAGTCCTTTAGAATCGTCTCATTGAGACAATTCTAAAGCACTCCCAACTTGCCATTTTTGATGGAGAAATAGGAAATTTACCTCCAAATTATGCACCTTAACTGGAGCTCTGACTTCAATGGGTTAATAAAAGTCCTATAATGTACAGTACAGTATATTATGAGGAGCTGGCATATTGGTTCCCCACACCTGTATCGGGTGCCATGGGACAGCAGCCACATTGTGTTGACATAGCAAACATGTTCCGAAGGCTCCGTTCTTGTTATCCAATCGGTACCTGTCAGTAGCAGGCTGTGTGTATGTACACAGAACTTTTCTCTGCATCATTTTGGTGTCTGGCTAGCTAGCAACCAGTTTAACCCTTTCACCCCTAAGTAACTGGAATGGATTTTGATATGTTAATTTTGCAACCAATCGAGCCGACTCATCTGGATCTACACTTTTTGCCAATACCACTATACAAGCCTGTGGTATTGAAAGGGTTAATCCTAGATATACCTGTCACATCCATGCTGTCTAAATGGATATATATTTCATTTATATATGTGGCTGTCACTGGAGAAATGGGGCTTATGAGGGGATATCATATGTGACCAGTGCAGCCCCTGATCAAGCGGATAACAATCTATTTCTTCAAAAGCATGACATGTGTTTCAATGATGGAATTGTGAACTGTGCAGATCCTGATCAGACTGTGTAGATCTGGATCTACACTGGTCGGTATACCCATAAACCCCATTTCTTCAGTGACATCCATATATATATATATATATTGTTTGCCATTCAGCAACTAGCAAACATTATACAGTGAAACCATTCCAAAGTGGGAAAACCATGCCAAAGTGGGAATACTGTCTGACATTCTTGATGACTAACTCACGTGATGATGTCACAATTATGTCAGTAACGCGAGACATCAGCAATCTAATTGTTAATGGTGATTTTTATCCCTTCGCGTAGCAAAAACATAGGGATGCAAAAGTTGTCTGTCAGTCTGTCCGAGCAACCAAACGAGAGGACGGGGCCATTGGGGCAGAGCCTAACATAAAATAATCCTTTGATTTATTCTGCTTGGCCCCGTATTCTATTCATAACAAGGGGTATAGACCCTTCCTCCTGGTAGCATGGTGGCACGTTTTCCATTCTGCTGTAACTTTACCATATGACCGATTGGCTTGAAACTTAATGTGCATGTTTATTATCACCAATGTGTTCATTCCCCGCCCCAGCCATGCTCCCCCATGCCCAAGGTCAAGGTCAAATTACTTAGAAATTTGTGTTCAGTAGATGCGTGTGCGCTTCTCCATTCTCCTATAACTGCTTTGCTGTACAACCAATTGGCTTGAAACTTTTATGTGCATGTTTAGTATCATCCATAGTTTTGTCACCCATGTTCTCCCCAATCCCAAAGTCAAGGTCAAATAACTTTGAAATATGCTCCAGTAGATGAGTGCACGTTTCTTCATTCTCCTATAACTTATTTACTATACAACCAATTGGCTTGAAACTTCATGCTCATGTTTATAATCACCCATATGTTCATTCACCATCCCACCCGTGCTCTCCTCATGCCCAAGGTCAAGGTTAAATGACTTTGAAATGTGTGTCCAGTAAATGTGTGCACGTTTCTCCATTCTCTTATTACTTCTTTACTGTATGAACTTGGAACTTCATGTGCATGTTCATTATCATCCATATTTTCATTCCCCACCCATGCTCTCCCAATGCCCAAGGTCAAATAACTTTGCAGTTCCTGTCCAGTAGATGTGCGCATGTTCCTCCATTCTCCTATAACTTCTTTACTTTATGAATGATTGTTACATGGTTTCCATAGCGCGTGCTGTTTGCATATGGCTTTAGGCAATGCTCATTCCGGGGCCGCACGTAATGGAAGTGCCTTCATGACGTCACTACGCGGAAGTGCCTTCATGACGTCACTACTTCACATGACGTTCATGACGTTCATGACGCGGCCCCGGAATATGCATACCGAAAATTATCTACGTGAATGGGGCGATTTATAAAAGTACTGAAAATACTGAATATAATGCTCAAATTACATCAGTTTTTTGTTGGAAATGTAACAAAAACGTTTGATCATGTCCAGCCGTGTGCAAACGTTTGCTGTGGCCCTCGGGAACTGTTTGAACCCGCGGCCTGCGGCCTTGGGGTTCAAACAATTCCCTCGGGCCACAGCAAACGTTTGCACACGGCTGGACATGATTAAACCTTATATTGGCTTCCAATTGTAAGTGCATGTTTCCCATCCTTCATATTTGCACTTCTACACACCATAAGGAATGCACAAACCAAGTTTCAAGTCCCTAGCTATTACAGTTAAAATTTTTTTTACTTCTTACAAGTCAAAAAGGGGGAGATAATCCTTGACCGGTGGTCGAATCAAAAATCGAAATTCACTTTGCGCATCTACACACCATAAGGAAAGCACATACCAAGTTTCAAGTTTCTACCTATTATGGTTAAAAAAGTTTTACTTCTTACAATGCAAAATTGAGAGAGATTCTAAGTCGAAAAGGGGGAGATAATCCATGACCAGGGGTCGAATCAAAAATCAAAATTCACTTTGCGCATCTATCTACACGCATAAGGAAGGCACACACCAAGTAACTTCAAGTCCCTAACTATTACGGTTAAAAAGTTTTACTTACAAGAAACGTGACGGACGGACAGACAGACGGACACGTGTGACAAAACCCCTTTTTTTCTTCTCAAAAAATGGGTATAATAAGGCCATATCACGTTGTTTCTATGTTAAGCGTCTGTGTGCGGAGTAGGTTTTGAGAGTGGTTCTTTAAAAAAAACAAAACACTGTGTATGCTATTTAAAACTATTTACTGGTTTATAAGTAATAGGAAAACTGATTGTGGACTTGTCCAAGGTTTAAGTCTTCATGAATTTACACTTAAATAATAAGTTTAATCTGTGTACATGTATTTTCTTCTTCTTTTTTTTTTAAAATTCATGTTAAAACATACTACTGCAAAGGGTTGAGAAATTTTTTAACATAAATTTACCATTATTTTTTTCCAAGGCTTTGATTGTTTTTACCGGATACGTTACTAAGGTAGGCTTTGAACATCTGGATGGACGCTTAACCCATTTCAGCCTAAGGATACATGTACTATGATTTTTGTTGAAAAAATCTCATTATTTTGTTCGTTCATCGATAAAGGTATACCGGTATGTTGTTGCCACTCATGTGAACCGTCTCTTTTAGACGGTTCAAATGAGTGGTAACAACATATACCGTACTTTCGAAAGGATATAAAGAAAATATAGATATTTTTCTCTCAAAAGGTTCTACTAAAAGTGTATCCCGTCTGTAAGGCCAGAGTTTTTTTTTTATTTGTTTCTCGGATTTTGCCGACAACTGTCCGTAGGAGGAGGGAAAAAAATAAAAATAAAAAATCGTCGACCAGCATTTTTTTTTTGTTTCTCGGGTTATGTCCGTAGGAGGAAAAAAAAAAACCCACCAAAAATAATTGGCTACAAAGTGTGTGAAGACATGTTTTCAACCACCATAGATCTAGATCTAGATCAGTTCTTGTGTACTGGTAGATACATACATGTACGTGGTAAAGTACATATATCTCGCCTATTAAAAATGTATAGTATAACCGGACTTAACTTACAGATACAACAAAGGAATTTGAATCCTAGTTGGTCCAGTTCCCGTAGTGGAATGTCCAGTTCACATTGAAATCCAGGCGCTGGTGTCGTAGTATTAAATATTTTGGTCAATGGGAACCCCCGCACCCCCACCCCAGCAGATTTAACCCTTCACGATTCTCTGAACTCCGGGGACAGACATTTTGACAGTTGGGCGTTAGCTGGTAAAACACAAGATGTCAAAGAGATAAATGCACCAGGGTCGTCTGGCTCCCAAGGTCAACAGGTAAAGATTTTCGTGTATTGTGGAATCATAAAAAAAATATATTTAGGTGGGGGTGAGGGGTATTAATTATTTTTATTTTTTTTGGCGGGGGGGGGGGGGGGGGGGGGGGGTCACTATTCTATGATTACACCGGGACATACTCGAGAGCTTGATGTTGCGAGCAAAAGCTGGGACACTTTATAACAGACAATTTGTTTGACCAGCAGATGAAGAGAGCTATCTTCGCATGGACCTTGGTATAGAGAGGCAGCAAATACAGAGAAAAGAAAGAAAGAAAAGCAGCCAAATTAAATGTGGGGGGGGGGGATTCACATTGACCACATTGACTGGTGCATAATAAAATTTATTTGTTTTCGTCGAGATCTGTCCAAATATAATAAATAATTTGTTGTTGTTTTTATAATTTATTTTCTGCTAACCAGAGTCTTCGTACGATTTCTTCGCAAATATGGACGTGACCGACTTATTAACGTCGCCAACATAACGGGCGACGAATGTTGACAGTTTTTCGCCCGCCGACCCTCTTCCAAATTTGGAACTTCGTTGGCATTTGATCCCAAACCACACCGTCTTCTCGGAGCCGGACGGCTCGACGGGCGCATCCATTTTGATCTCAAACGGTCATTTGGACGCTTGTTTTCGTTTTGTTAAGATTAACAAAAAGAAAATAAGCGTCCAAACGACCGTGATCTAGATTCGGTGTCGGGTCGTTTCGTTCCAATTCCCATTCGCCCTGGGCCGTTTCGCTCCGGAAAAAAAAAATGGATTTTTTTTAATTTTTATTTTTTTCGATTTTGGCTAAAATCGGGGCGGCGGGTCTGAGAAACGAATAATCAACAAACTCTGGCCTAATGGGTTAACAGAGAAAAATAATTGGCATGGCCTAACCACCATTTCTGCAGCCACAGTGGCATTCTGGTATATATCTCTCCTGATTGATTTGATCTCACTTATGAAACCATATTTGAGGAACCCCCATAAATGATGATGTATTGACAAGCCATTCATTCCACAAAAATCTTTCAGAGAATTACCTTTTACATCATGCAGTAATTTAATTAGCACTGCTGAGATGCAATCGGCCATGATCTGATACCAGATCTCCTGTTAATTAATGATGGCCGGGAATTATAAATAGATTCTTGTCTGCGTTATTATCTCCTCGCCGATAGGCAAGAGGGAATATAGCGTTACTCCATGTACATATGTGCGTACGAACGTACATGCATACATACGTTCGTTTTTCAATAACGCGTGAACCACTTCACTGATTTTGATAATATTTGGTCACAATGCATGTCCAGGGATGGTGCTTTGTTTTGCACATCTGACCGCCCACGGTCGAGGTCACTGAGCACTTATGTTCACCTTGTTTGTAAGGCAAATGTGTTGTTTTTGTTTATTCAATAACTTATGAACCACTTCACCGACTTTGATAATATTTGGCCACAATATGTGTCTAGGGATGGTGCTTTGTTTTGCATAAGACGCACGTCCGACCGCACAATGTCAATGAGGACTTTTTTATCATCAAGGCTGCCAGCGAGGGGATTAGCTTAGTGGTAACGATTGCCTTGTTTTCAGTCAATTGGGTTCCTCAGACATTCGATTGACAACAGTAGATAACAAAAGGCCTCCCTCTCCTGCTGAAAAAATTATCATGATCAAAAAGATAACCCTTTCAACCAACCATAAATAACTGGTATGGACTGTGATATGTTAATGTCAGGACCAACCCAATTGTCACAAAATGATTTTCTGACTAGGTAGTCCATTTATTGTAGGAAAGAATGGCATTTTTGTGGAATTTATCGGGGTATAAACTTGGAAAAGTCGCGGGAATACTGGTCGAAGGCCCGATAAATTCCACAAAAAGGCCATTCATTCCTTATAATTCCAGCATTTGAAATAAGTTCATCAAGAAAATGTGTTTATTTCCGTTTTCTTAAGAATTATTTTAACTGCGCCTCACGGTTATGGAAAGTAGTTTGGCGTGGGAGTTTACTGGGATATCAATCTTGGACAGAGACTTGCTACGGGCCAATCAAATGTTAGGGAATTGTGTAAATATTTTTGTGCTGGAATTATAAGGAGGTGCTATACAAGAAGTACTTTAACTAATTGAGACGGCCGGCTGATCTGGATATACACTGTTTGCGAAGACTACTAAAGAGGGATGCAGTGTCAAACAGATTAACTGATTTTATGCTACCACAATGGGTGTGGGATTGGGGAGGGCAGTATTGCGACCAGTATAGATCCAGATCAGCCGTTACGAATAGAAAATATGGTATCACACTTGACCCCTACTCTCCTGTAATGTTTATGAATAATTAACCGGTCGAGATATTCCTTTATACATCATCTTTATTGGTCTGGATTGATGTTCACACACTCCCCACACCTTACTTCCGCACACTTGACAAATACGCCATGCCTTGAACATCAATTTCGCTTTTTCATCCAGAGAAATTGTATTATGATCAATATTTTATTGGTTATTTTTCCCATATGATTCAAAGCATGTAATAATTATCAATTTCATTTGTAATATCCAAATTGTGTGACATTAAATTTAATTAATCGCGCAAGAAGAAAATTACCCGTCAAGTAGTGTTATCCGTGGCCAGTCAAGTTTGACAATGTTATTCGTCTTTGATTGGATTTTCTTGATAAACCTATTCTGTGGAGTCGTCTCGATATGAACTGGCCACAGGAAACCGTACAGCATGTGCATATCGATGGTCTAGTAACATAAGGTCGTAACTAGTTACGACCTTATGTTACTAGACCATCGATATGCACAACCAGTCATAGGTGGTGATGACTGAAGAAATGGGGCTTATGGGGTTTGTGCCCAGTGCAGCTCCTGATCAAATAGCACACTCCTGTAGCCTGATAACGATCTATATCGCTTGTTAGAAGCAATACAGTGTTTCATTGATAGAATGGCGAACAGTGCAGATCCTGATCAGACTGTGCGGATGCACAGGCTGATCTGGATCTACACTGGTTTCAAAACCCAGAAGTCCAATTTCTCCAGTAACAACCACATATAATCCAGGAAATAAATATTGTTGTTTTGTTTTTCTTTCAACGGCAAAACAAAACTAAATTAGCACATATTTTGGACAGACGGACAGCCAGACGCACACATGTATACAGATATCCCATAACTGGATATCAGTGTGGTCACCATGTACAGCTCTCCACGAGTAGGCTGGCTGGAACATTCCAGCACAATTGGGAGTCGGCTCCTTTGGTATTTTGGAGTTGACTGCTAATTTAAATTAGCTCCCTTAAATGGATCACAGAAATGTCACAATATATTGGTGTATTTTAGGGAGAAATAACAGACATATGCAATATTTTCTAGCTGAATAATGGTGTAACACAGTGCACCCACCCTATACATAGAGAATACCATTGTAGTGTATTTTGATACCAAGTTTATTAGGCAAGACTAGGAAACATGTAGGAACTTTGAGGCTCGTCGAGGAATGCCTACTGTTTCCAAGCCGAGCCTGATAAACTTTGTATCAACAGACACTAGGCTCGTAATCTATTTATCAAATAGTTTTAGTTGAAACAAATGCGGACTTGTTTGCAATGAAGCATTAGTTTTCAATTTGTTGTATCGCTGTTATTCGTATCAGGTCAATGCCAGATACGCCATTGTGTTATAAGTCGGTACATATTGGCCAATACAAAGCTAAAATATTACCTGATAAAACCTGATACTAGAAACACAAATATTTATGTTTCTAGTATCAGTAGCCTATTTCATCAACATTGCAAAGTATACTTCGAGGGAGAAATTTTCAATTTAAGGGTAAATTTATTAATTTTTATTATACTGAATTTATTACATTATCACAGCCATTTTGGCTATTTTGGCTGTGATAATGTAATAAATTCAGTATAATAATTCTGCATACTTTTAATCATCAAATATATGCAGTCGTTAGTTCTATATGACATAATGCATTTCGGGAAAAATAAATGATTACTCCCTCAAAGTATACTCTGCTAGATAAGTATAGTTTGCAATTTTGATGAAATCGGCTACAGATTATACAGGGTGCAGTGAGGACGCCGATGCGCAAGTCAGTTTATTCTTCCCTGTAACAGTAGCGGCATGCTCTCCATTCATGGTTCCCATGGCTACCTTCAGTAATGGTCGCAGGTGCCCCTTAGCTATATACATATGGAGATATTTCTTATTAAAACAATTTACTAATACTCAGTGGGATAATATTTTACTTGGTTGTTTATTAAATTACGAATGTCGCAATAAGAGGGACTTTTATTGTGTGCTGTGAGTGGTGATATGAAATTGTTTTGTAAAGAACAATACATGTATGTTTATGAACTGACCAAAGATATTGACCATTCTTAATTAAATATTACACACTGACATAAGAGGGCTTATTGGATTTGCACCAAGTGTAGCCCCCGAGCAGCCTGAGCCCAGTTGCTCAAAGCTTCTGTTACCTTAACAGACAGTTAAATCCTTAGCATCCTAAGGATTTAACAGTCTGTTAAGCTAACAGAGGTTTTGAGCAACCGGGCCCTGCTTATCCATCTAATCAGGGCCTACAATATGCCAGTTAGTATGGTTGCACTGGTTTATCATAATAACAATATATTTGATCCCGTTTCCCAAACAAATGGTATAAAAAAATAATTTATATTACGATAAATGTTATGGCCTCTCACAGATCAACAACAACACAGGGCAGAATAAAGAATATTGTTATACATTTTAGATTGACTGCACAGTTGCTCCTGATCCTAGTTTTATGCTTCACTCCTAGGTTGTGATACAACCGGACTAAAATGAGCATGGCAGAGATTTTCTGAAATATAATGGACACCCAGGCATCAGGATTGGTACAGTTTTAGTGCATTATGAGTGTCCAGCCAATATAGCCAGCGTAGTAACTCAGAACGGGGTTATCTATAGAGTTACAATTATAATATATGTCTGTAATTACAAAGCACGTCATGTCTTGAATGAGTTGGTGAATAAATTCTGAATTACAATGAAACCCTTCTAAAATTCAACAACCTGGGGGCCGTTTCACTAAACGTTGTGCGACTAAAATGTTTGTAAGTGCAAACTTATACTCTGTAAATTTCACATTAACAATGTTTTCTTGTTAACAATTATTGGATTTACATTTATTGAGCATAGGCTGCATATAAATGTAAATCCATCAATTGAAATTTACAGACGATCATAAATTTTCACTTATAAAATTTTAGCCACCGCAACATTAGTTGTCGCGAGCATGTATTGCTTACCCATGTATATCTGTCCGTCTGTCAGTACGTAGACAATACTTCATTTATGTACGATAACATTACATCTGTCTAATCGATCTTCACATGTACATTCATATCAACCATGGGAAGAACCCTATAGGTTATGGGATTTGTCTCTTGAATGTCAAGGTCATGGGTGCTAACAACAGATTGTTTGCTACACATTTTTTTCGTTTCCGCATGATAACGCGGTCAGTACACAATTTTCATATCCGTGCAAAATCTTTATCCGATCTTCGTGATACGTCTCATACAGTGGTATCAATCAATTGAAGAACCCTATTGAATGTGGGCTTCATCCCCTCAAAGTTAAGGTCAGAGGTGCTTCAGTGTTGTTTTGTTCTTGATGGCTCACCAGCTTGTTCTTGATGGTATTTTCTTTTACAATTTTCTAGTTGCTATTGGTTCCATTGTGGTGCTTAAATCTGATCTGAGAATTGTCGGCAGTAACCTTGTCGCTGCTATCTGGAGCCGATTTCATCAAAATTGCAAAGTATACTGAATTTATTACATTATCACAGCCATTTTGGCTATGATAATGTAATAAATTCAGTATAATAACTATGCATACTTTATCATCAAATATATGCAGTCGTTAGTTCTATATGACACAATGCATTTTGGGAAAAATAAATGATTACTCCCTCAAAGTATACTTTGCTAGATAAGTATACATGTACTTCGCAATTTTGATGAAATCGGCTACTGATCTGAGAATTGTCGGCAGTAACCTTGTCGCTGCTATCTGGAGATTGGACTACAGGTACTGTGGAACAGTAATTGGTACAGTAGAACCCCTCTAAACCAGACACTCTGGCGACCCCATGCTCATGTGAGCTATTCTTACCGCAATGTGTCCGTCGTCGTCGTTCGTCGTCGTCCGTGAACATTTTCAAACGTCTTCTCCTCGGTAACCATTGGGCCTATAGTCACCAAACTTCATGGTCCTTAGGTAGGGGGATTACAAAATTGTTAAAATGATGTCATTACGTAATCCAAGATGGCCGCCATCTAAAAATAGCACAAATTCTTCAAAAATCTTCTTCTCAAGAACCGCCAACCGGATTTCGACAAAACTTGGTAGAAATGATCGATGTACAATGCTCTTTCAAAGTTGTTAAAATGGTGACCCGTGGGGTTAAATTGGGGTCAAATTTTATTTTTGACTGAATATGGTCATGTCCTATATCAAATTGAAGGTATCAATGAGGCGATCGATCTGGTGCATTTTTTGTCGAAATCGGATGGTTATGTCATTCAAGATGGCCGCCGAAAGGTCATGGTAGTCAAACATAAAAGTTATGGTCCATGGGTGAAGCCTTTTCAGATTTGTTAAAATGGAGGTCATTGCTAATCCAAGATGGCCGCCGTCTAAAAATAGCATAAATTCTTAAAAATCTTCTTCTCATGAACCGCTGGCCGGATTTCAACGAAACTTTGTAGGAATGATCGATGTACAATGCTCTTTCAAAGTTGTGAAAATGGTGAGCCCGGGGTCAAAAATGGGCGTGGCCCGTGGGGTCAAATTGGGGTCAAATTTTATTTTGACAGAATATGCTTATGTCATATATAAAATTGAAGGTATCGATGAGGCGATTGCTCAGGTGCAATATTTGTCGGAATCGGATGATTATGTCCATTTATTCGAGATTTTGAACGTCTTTTTCTCAGGAACCACATGGCCGATGCTGGCCAAACTTCATAGTAAGTTAAGATCCTTGGGTGAAGCATTTTCAGATTTGGTAAAATGAGTCATCGCTTAATCCAAGATGACCGCCATCTAAAAATAGCACAATTTGTTTAAAACCCATATGAACTCAATGCCACATTCTCCTCTGGTGTTCATGGAGTCAGGTGAGCGAATTAGGGCCATCATGGCCCTCTTGTTTAGATGGGTTTCACTGTCATTTCTTTCATTGTTGTGTCTTTTCATGATTGAAAATGACAAAAACTGTTCATGGAATGCTTAATTACAGTGGAACCTCTCTAAACCGGACACCCTGGGAGGTCCCCAGGGTGTCCGGTTTAGAGAGGTTCCACTGTATCATTAACGATTTGGATAATCACTGTCGTGCCCATGGCGCTCCATGGGGACAACCTGTCAATTACCCAGTGAATCAATCAATTAAACAGCCAATCTATCATTCGATAAGTCAATCAATATATCAATCAGCCAATTTATCAATCATTATCAATGAACCAGCCAATCGATCACTCGACAATCAGTCAATCGGTCAATCAACCAGCCAATCAATCACTCAATTAGTCAATTTATCAATCAGCAAATTCTTCAGTCAACAACAAAGCAATCAATCAATCTTTGATATGTTTGGGCTTTGCTGGTTTTCAGTAACTGTACTGAGAGTTGGTTTCTTCGGTATCTATATCTGTATTTGTCATCCCTGGCCATAGATCATACTGTGTTGTTACTTAGAAACACAATTAATTAAGAAATGTGTTCCATTCCCAGGAATTCCTATCAGATTATTGCAATGTGTCCCTAGTAATAACTCATAATATTAACTTGCTGTTGACAACGCATTTGCTAGAGATGAAATGAATTGTAAAGGCTTCAGATAGTGTGAATATTTACACAATATTTTGAAATTTCTCAACAAATCTGACAAGTCAATTTCAAAGATGCATGAAGCTATTTAACTCATTTCATGTCAGAGACTGATTAATTTTGACATTTATTCCAAATTTAAAGCATTTCATTCCTTATTTGTGCTGGGAAACTGGGCATATGACGTGTGGCATTTGTGGTCAGTCTAGCTCCTAATGTGTTGCTGATTGGAGAAATGGGGCTTATGGCATTTGTGGTCAGTTTGACTTTTGAACGTCAATAAAGGTATGTGCTGTTACCACTCGTTTGAACCGTCCTGCTGATTGGTATCGGGCATAAAATGAGAATGGTGTGATACCTTAATTCTGTCCGGATCAGCACTCATATGTTGAAATTTATTTATTTTTATAATGTGATTTTCTAGTGATGCATTTCTAATGTATAAAGTTATTCAATTTGTTTTTCAAAATGTTTCCAGAATTGGCTGAAAACATCTGGGAAGGTCCGGCAGTATACTTTGGTGAGACCCGTGCGCTTTATTTCATAAAAATTGGTGGTATAATATAAAGCAAGTTCTTCACTCTTGTCGATTCGCCATCGCGTTTTTCATTCATGTTGGCCTTATTGTCAATACTATAATTATACATATTAGGAAATCGTAGTAAAAGCTGGGCGTGGAAAATGACGTCACACATTGAACTATCCAATGACGATCGCATTGATGTGATTGGGACCGATTTGTCATTGTTCCAGTTATCCTGGGTCGATGGAAATAATTCTTAGATGTTCGTATATATTTTCAGCGAATATCGCATTCTTCATTCAAATTGTCATTAATTTTTAAATTTAAATACTCCTGCGTTATGAAAAATAGTAAATATACGAGTTTTGCAAAAATCTTCCGACTTTGGGAGAATTTGGATATGTAAGAATACACCACGTTGTGAAGTCTGCTGTTTCTGGTCTGGACGCAGACAGTCCTAATGTTCCCAGAGCAAAATACTCTGGTAAACACACCCACTTCGTCATAGTGCAAAAGACCAACATTAATTTAATGGCACAGCCGTCAAAATGGAAGCCATTGTTCAGTGATCACTAGGGATTGAAAAAAAAAATTGTAGGATTTCTTAATATGATGTCATCGCTAATGAAGGGGCATTACTTTCTAGAGCTCTCTCTATCATTTCTCCATTGATAGGCTTCCATGTGAACCAGTAACCATAAAGTAACAGGTTAGGCCTTGGGCGAACACCAGAGAATTATGCCCCGACTTCACTTAAACCTGGATGTAGTTGCTGTGTAATTATGAATCTGTATCTTGTTTTATCTCAGTTGTATGGCAAACAATGTAGACACTGATCAGGCTGCACTAAAGTGCAGCCTGATTAGTGTCTACACTGGTTGCCAATTGAATGTGGTGTTCTTTCAAATGAGTATATTGACAATGTAATATGCTATCAGGTGATTGCTCTTGACACTAGTAGCAGTTTATGGGATGCTGACAGTAAGAAAGGGCAAATTATTTGACTTTATGTTCCAACACTGACATAATGGATAGAAGAAATAACTGTCTCTGTATGAGCCAATGTGGAGTTAATGGCTGTCTTACAAAGAATACTTTTTATCGCCTCCAAACGATCATATATCCTCTCCTTGTCATGCTTATAAATGTATTACAAAATCTTGAATAAGGAATTATTTTTAAGACAAGCGATACATGACAGTCAATGACTACCAGAAATAATTTAACCTTTCCATCCAATGAATGTATACATGACACATTTTCGGTTCCTTTCACTGAATACAATTTAATGTAGTAATTACTGTATTTGACATAAAACGTGCGATGAAAACATTTCTTTCCCTACATGTTCAAACGAAAATTCCCTATTTTACCAATGTTATTGTGGTAAGAACATATTTTTATTGAGAAATAAACAAAGTAGATAGATCAGATTTTTCAAAAAAAATTACCGTTTCCTTACACTGCATCGTGGGCTAGGACATATCTATTGCCTAATTCATAATTGACCCATCGGTTCATTTTACACGTAACAGCTGTTACGTGTAAAATGAACCGATGGGTCAATTATGAATTATTATGGAAAAAAAATGGGAATTTAACATGTACTGAAATGGAGAAGAGTTCCTACCAGGTGGCTAAAATAAAAGCATGAAAACTGACCAAAACTTTGCTTGGTAGCTCTGATCTGGTGCAACTAAAAATAACACAAATGCTAAAATTATTTTTAAATTCTTTCAATAAAATCGGTATTACATAAAATAATTATAAATTTGAGGATGGGAAATTTTTTATTATAGAAAAATATGCTGAAAACATCAGCAAATTTTACATGAGACAGACAGCAAATATGACTGTGATGTGCTGTTTATTCACTGTCTTTATTTCCAGAACTGCTCAGCCTCAAACCACTAAATTTGATAAAATTGACAAACTCCCTAATCAGACAATACACATGTGGTTGTGACTGCAGAAATGGGGCTTATGGGTTATGCGACCAGTGTAGTCCTAGATCAGCTGATCAGGGTCTGCACTTCTTGCTATTCCGTCAGTAAAATACCTGCCATGCATCTAGCAGACAGAATAGCTGCTTATCAGGCTTCGAATGCAAGGTAAGGTCAGGCGCGGGACTTGCCACAAATGCCATAAGCCCCATTTCTCCAGTCACAGCCACATATGTCCAAGTCTACACTGCTCGCAAATGAACAAGCCTGTTTTTTATAGCCTGTGGTCCATTTATAATAAATCTATGAACCCATGGGCATGGCAATTAATTTCCAACACGCTGTCCGTGTGTCTTGTTTTTCATTTGCGAGAAAAAAGCAATACGCAACAAAGTCGCAATCCGTGCAGGACTAAATTAAAGTAGGGAATCAAATCACTGGAAGACGGTTACTTAATAAACATTGACATCAGTTGAACCTTTCGATTACATTGCAATGGATTAAATGAAAAGTTCTGATTGGAAGTGTACCCACTCTGGGGCTAATATCATCAGTTCTTCTGGATAATTCCGTTGGGACTTCCAGCATCCGCGACCACTTCACTTTCCATGTAATATAGTTCTCTTAACCCTTTCACCCCTAGTAACTGGAATGGATTTTGATATACAGTGGAAGATCGATCTCTCGAACCGGCAACAGACTCGAATAAAGTAGTACGAGGGAAAGAAAATAAATACTATTTAGGAATGACACCATTGATTGATGTTTGTATGGGACTATGGCCTTCTGGAAGAAATATCAAATAAACAAATATAAAGAATTAATTATTTTATTTCAATGTATACATGTATGCATACATAAATAAATAATTGTTAATTAAACTGAATATTACACACCGTCTCGTCTTTGTTTTGTTTTTTTCATATCGAAACTGGAAGTTGTCGTGAGCAACATTCCCATTGTAAACGTGTTTATTTTACTATGCTATAATTAAGCCAACCACAACTTCACAAACATTCGTTACTCAGGAATACAAATACGAACATTGTGCCTTCATATTAAAACGTCCGTGAATATTTCTAAAAGCGAAACAAATCAAACAAACCGCCAATTCAATCGTGATATTCACACCTCGTTAGGCAAACAGATCAGCTGGCGACAAGCTTACCTGTATGAGCTATCAATAGCACTTTACGTTGATTGACTGACCGAGGGACTGTGACTTCGGTTGGAGAGTTCGACTTTGTCGTAGTTCGAGTTTTAGGTAGAAACATATATAATTTATATAGGGGAAGTTGTTGGGACTACAGGACGAGTTCGAATTTTCCGGAGTGTTCGACAGAGACCGGTTCGAGAGGTCGATCTTCTACTGTATTAATTTTTCAACCGATCCAATTGTCATAAAATGACTCGTCCATTTATGAAAAGGGGGTGGGGGTGTTTTTGTTCTAAAAAAATGTTAAGTTTACTTGTAAAAGTGCAGATCCTGATGAGACGGCTCGTCACGAGCCGACTCATCTGGATCTACACTTTGCAAACACCGCTATAGATAGCTGTAGTGTACGTAGTGTTAAAGGTGCCATGAACGATTTTTTGTCGAGCTCGCTTGCGGAAAGCGAGACATAGTGATTACAATGACGTCCAGGTGTCCGTGCGTGTGTCCGTGCGTCCGACTGTGCGTCCGTCCGTCCGTCCGTGTCCGTCCGAAATCTGCGTTAATGTTTTTAAATACCTTATATCTCTGCAGTCCTAAGTCACATTGACTTGAAACTTCATATGCTTATTAGTCATCATCCATATATTCATGCTGTATCCCACTCATGTGGCCCCTGTGCCCCTATGTCAAGGTCAAATGACTTAGAAGTTTGCGTTAAAGTTTCTGTCAAAATTTGCGGTAAAAGTTTTCACATGCCTATGTAGCCGTAATTCAGATTTGCTCGAAACTTTGTATGCTTATTGGGCATCAAACTTCAAATAAATACACTCTGAGACCATCAAATGCCTCCGTGGGCTCGACATGCGGGCCACGGCCGTCCTCATTTAACCCTTTCCCTGATAGAAACGACTTTTCACGCCTCTGCAGAAGATGTCTTTTGAAAACATTGTGGGAAAAGGAGAAATTGCTTGTGGGAAAAGGAGAAATTGCTTGTAACAAGCAATTTCTCCTTTTCCCACAATGTTTTCTACTCTATCAGATAATGTAACCATCATTTGACCCAGCATTTGATTCTTTTATTCAGATGTTTTCGATTTGGAAGAGTCGAAATATCGCAAAACAGGGAAAGGGTTAAAAATATACTTTGCATAGATTGCTGTAATTACAGCCAATTACAGCTAATTGGGCCACAGGCTGAAAAATGGATTGTACAGTATTTGAATATCATTTTACTATTGTTGTTAATTATTATTATTATTATTATTATTAGATCAAATTCCTATTTCTACGGAAGCCCATTAGGGCCACTACTTTTTTTATCTTTTCTTGAATTTTCAAGATGTTTTCTTGAATTTTCAAGATCTTTTCTTGAAAATTCAAGATCTTTTCTTGAAAATTCAAATTCAAGAAAAGATCTTGAAAATTCAAGAAAACATCTTGAATAAATGGAAATTAAAAAAAAGTGAAGTGGCCCTAATGGGCTTCCGTATATTTCACTGTCACATGTTATAATGTAATTGTTATCCTGCTGGCACTATATTATAATGCTATTGGTACCAGTGTAACTGAGTGGCAAACTTTTGTAGAGTACATACTTGGTACTTTGAGTGATTTTACGTTTGCTCAAATTTCTCAAGTCTGAGCACCGAGTATGTACTCCCAACATAATAATACCCAACTTGTTGTTCAGTGTCAGTATTACTATCAACCATTTCACTCCTAAATGACTGACATAGACTGCTCCATTCTAATGGTTGGTTGGTTGACCAGGGGCCCGTTTCACTAAAGTTTTATCAACAAAAATGTTTGTATGAAGATTTCTTTAAATTCACTTCACACGTCAATGTGGTTCATTAACTCTTTGCATGCTAGCGGTGAAAATATCTGCCAAACAAATTAGGAGTATTTTATGTTTTATTTCTCTCTGTAAATATGTCTTGGAATTTCATTAGAATTGAGTCCTGGGGACTCAATTCTAATGAAATTCCAAGACATACTCATGATATTTATAGGGAGAAATAAAAGAAAATACAATGAATTGTCGTCCGCTATTTTTGAACTATTTATAGCCCACAAATTTCCCAGCATGCAAAGAGTTAATGTTACCATCGTCCACCTATATGTAGGGGTTAGTAAATCTGAACAATTCCACCAAAGATTTCACAAATTCGGCTGCTGTTGTACATTTTAATTTTGCACTTACAACTTGTACAAAGTTTAGTGAATCGGGCCCCATTTAATTAATCATAATTTGATGAGGAATATATTTTAAAAATCTGGAAAAAAGACAAATACTATAGATCTTCGTTACAAGCCAGCTCATCTGGATCTACAGTGTTTGCAAATGTTGTCTTTATGGTCTACCGGGTTGAAAGAGTCAAGCTGCCAAGACCAATTTTTATTACGAAGCATGTCTTCATCATGTGCAGCCTGAATTCGGAACTCTCTCACTGCCAGCAAGCATCCTTTATATGTTGGGGGATTTCGGAGTGTCATAAGACTTATTGGATCAAGAGCTCTTAGTGGAAATTGGGGAATACATTTTCTACCTCTCCATCAGTGGAGTGGAAAAGATCTTTGGAATTCAGAGATTAGCAAAGGGAGATAATTACGGAGTATTGTCCTCGGGGACAGTTTAAGAGGATCAGTTTTGCCACATGCGTATTAACATAATTGTGTGAAGTAACAATTTACAGTAGAGGGGATTTGGCTTGATAGGGTGAATGCATTCGTCAGCACGATGGGGAGGGAAGAAATAAACAACAAAAGGAAGTATTCATTAGGAAATCTTCCCAGTTCAAGAGACCGGCTATAAAACAAGTAAGTTATTT
This sequence comes from Conchocele bisecta, assembly GCA_029237695.1. Taxonomy (NCBI): domain Eukaryota; kingdom Metazoa; phylum Mollusca; class Bivalvia; order Lucinida; family Thyasiridae; genus Conchocele; species Conchocele bisecta. The sequence continues at coordinate 63,651,241 of CM055273.1, read as the reverse complement.
TATATGAGAATGTGGCGAAGAAAAGCGACTTTCACGACCAGTGTAGCTCATGATCAGACTGCGCAACTGTGCAGTAGGATCAGGGCCTACACTGCTTGTGATGTAAAATGATGAATTACTACAGCGTCTTATTAATAAACTTTATGTTAACCCTTAGACCGCAACTCACAACAATTGTCGTCTGCTGTTGCTTTTATATCTTGCCTTATTTCTCAATAAAATATGGTTTGACAGCAATTCAGAATCATTTCCAATGGAAATGATTCTGAAGTGCTGTCAAAGCATGTTGTAAATTATTCTAAAGTGCTGTCAAAGCATGTATTTGATGATAAAAATGGAAAATAGAAAATAAACAGAAGACGACAAAAGAAAATAAGATAGCGGGCTAAGGGTTAATATAATTGATCATGTAAACATTTCTGAAAATGCAGTTGCTCATGGTATGCACTGGTCATAAACATTCTATGATGGTTTTTATGAGCATCTGATCAGGGCCTACACTGTTTGTTAAGTAAAACTGTGAATTATTACAGCATCGTATTAGTAAAAAAAACATTATTTATGATGTAAAAGTGTCTAAAAATACAGTTGATCTGGGTTTGTGCTGGTCATAAACGGGCTAATGTTGTTTTGTGAGCGGGCGTCCAATATTGAGTGATCTTCTTCATTAGATTGACTGGAAACAGTGGTGATTGATTACGCCATGATCACCCAGGGATGGATGAGGTCTTACTCTATTCACAGTCTATTATTAGAGTGCCGAGACAACCATTGAATTTGAATAGAAAGTGAGTTGTGTGTGACAGAACCCATTTATATGGACTGCGGAATAAATCGCAGCCCGGCGTGATAAATAGGAAACGTTGCAATATAGACTATAATTGTTTCAATGTTTATTTATGTATTGCAATAATCCCTCAGAACCCATATGGCTTTGGGATGCCATGTGAATATAAATGGTAGGACATAAATATCGTTAATATAGTGGAACCTCTCTAAACCAGACACCCTGGGGGCAACCCAGGGTGTCTTGTTTAGAGAGGTTCCACTACTATTTAGGCAAATATGCACAAGAATATATATGTGTGGCTGTCACTGGAGAAATGTGGCTTATGGGATTTGTGACCAGTGTAAAGAGCTTGATGATTAGCTATACTGCTTGTTAGAAGCATGGCAGGTGATTCTTTGATGGATTGACAAACCATGCAGATGCACAGGCTGATCTGGATCTACACTGGTCGCAAAACGCATAAGCCCCATTTCTCCAGTCACAGCCACATTTATGTGCTTTGCAATCATGAACGGACATTATCATCAGAGATAAATGACACTGTTAGCCATCAAACTTAAAACACACCAGGTTTTCTGGGTGTCTTAGAGAGGTTCCGCTGTATTTATATTGGTGTTCGAGAGATGGCTCGTGGATAGAGAATTGGACTCTATATCAGGGCTGCAGATAAGTTGCGCATTTGCATCAATTCGCAATTAAAAATGCCAAAAACCCAATTAAAATTAGCATTGAGTACCATTGCAAACAGCAATCAGAATACCCAGTACCCAATATGTCGGAATTAGTATGAGTACTGCCAAGAAACACGTAATTTTGTAGAAGAAATGTTGACCATTTGCATACATATTTATATTATTCAGAGCCTGAAGTGTTAAAATAAGTACAGTGAAACCTCTCTAAACCGGACACCCTGGGGGGTCCCCAGGGTGTCCGTGTCCGGCTTAGAGATGTTTCACTGTAAATCAGGCATTTGATCATTCTCAGCCATAGTTGTGTGGTATGCGAACACGAACATACATTATCACCTGATATAAATGACCAAGAAACTCATAAAAAATAAGATCACATGTGTTGTCTTGGTGTCCGGTTTAGAGAGGTTCCACTGTATCTGGTAAAATATTTCAGCCCTATTTGCGTGTAGTACCCAATTGAATAATACCTTTTCTACCAGTCCATCAGCGGATTGGAAAAGATCTTTCGAGATTCGTGATGGAAAGTGAACAGTCATTGTGTAGATAAATACCTTGGCAGCCTGAAGATTGGCTGACAAAAAATATTTCTTCCTGCTGTGTAACCTGATAATGTATAGACTTATAAGTTTAATGGGTAACTTTTACAATGCTGTTTTGGCAGCACTTGAGATTCTCATGTGCTGTCACATCATGTTTTAGTGCGAAATATGGCATTTGAAAACACAGCAGCTGATAATATTTATTCCGCCTTTAAGAATTAAGTGTCATTATGTGGAATTCAGCTGGAATTATGTTTATTTCTTATCTTGATATTTCTCTCAAATTTACTCACAAATCATCAACATATCATAAATCATGTCAGATTTGTTGCCATGATGACATATACACATATTTTGGAAATTCACATAACTTTCTCTTCCTAGGTAACATGGGGTACATACATACGGTCTGATTCAGACCAAGATAATCCACTATATGGAGAATACCAGGCTAGTGTCTTTTAATATCAAGTTTATCAGGCTCGGCTAGGAAACGCGTTTTAATATCAAGTTTATCAGGCTCGGCTAGGAAACGCGTTTCCGAGCCGAGCCTGATAAACTTGATATCAAAAGACAGTAGCCTGATCAAGGCTTACGCTGGTCACCATTCTGTCTATCAGGCATTGCTTATGCATCTGTTTTGATCATTATCTGTTTGTATATGTACATATTCATCAGGAGGCCGTTTCACTAAACTTTGTAAGACTAAAATGTGTAAGTGCAAACTTTTGATAGTCTGTAAATTTTACATTAACAAGGTTTTCTTGTAAACAATTATTGGATTTACATTTATTGAGCATATGCTCAATAAATGTAAGTCCATCAATAGAAATTTACAGACTATTCTAAATCTGCACTTACAAACATTTTAGTCGTACGATGTTTAGTGAAACGGGCCCCAGGACTGACGCTGGTCTGTTGTACTGTGTCTTTTCTCAGTTGGCAGGCCACACATTTAACCCTAACACCACTATCTTAATTTTTTGTTGTCTGCTGTTTATTTTCTATTTTCCATTTTTATCATCAAAAACATGCTTTAACAGAACTTTAAAATAATTCACAACATGGTTTGACAGCACTTCAGAATCATTTCCATTGGAAATATCATAATATCATAATCCTTTGGAAATGATTCTGAAGTGCTGTCAAACCATGTTTTCATTGAGAAATAAGGCAAGATATAAAAGCAACAACAGACGAGAATTGTTTTGTTTAGCGGTCTAAGGGTTAACATTATGGAGGTTATATTGCATTTGTTACCAAGCATTATAGTTATTGCATGTGTGCGATAATTGGTCAGGATCTATGTTGGTCAGAAATCGTTTTGTACACCATGGGTTCTAATAGCATATTGAACTGACATAAAACTGGATCTTCACTGTTTGCAAAGATTAGTATCGAAGTCTGTGGTGTTGGAAATGGTTAACAATTGTCATCGGTTTAGCCAAAGGCTGCTCATTATTTCTGCCTCTATATAAAGGTGCAAGACCTTTTATCCAGATTTAATTGGTTAGCTGCTGGATTTATGTATATTGACTTTCCTCGTTCTCGATATTGGCCCAGATCTGTGCCAGATCAGATCCGGGTATACATAGTTTTTGCCGTGCCCGCTTGAGGAGATTGCGATATATACTTGGCACATCGGTGTACGTACGTCCGTTTTTATACGACCGTTTTTAAAAAACGATACGTATTATGTTTTACCGCACGGCGGGCGGGCGGGCGGCTGAAGAAAAAGTGCATAGTTTGTGTACACAACTCCTCCGAAAACGTTCAGTCGATCGATCTGAAACTATACACACGTCTTCTACACATATTGAAGATGTGCACCTTGGTGTTTTTATGCCGAAAATTTTGTTTTTAACAAAAATATCGCCTTTTTAACTTAGCTATTTTTTCTTCATTTTTCTATACATTTCTATATACGGTACAGAGTTTGTGTACACAACTCCTCCGAAACCTTTCAGTCGATCGATCTGAAACTATGCACACGTCTTCTACACATATTGAAGATGTGCACCTTGGTGTTTTTATGGCGAAAAAATATTTTTTAACAAAAATATCACCTTTTTAACTTAGCCATTTTTTTCGACACTTTTCTATACAATTCTATATACGGTACAGAGTTTGTGTACACCACTCCTCTGAAACCGTTCAGTCGATCGTTCTGAAACTATACACACATCTTCTACACATATGGAAGATGTGCACCTTGGTGTTTTTATGCGGAAAAAATATTTTTTAACAAAAATATCACCTTTTTAACTTAGCCATTTTTTCTGCATTATTGTATCCAATTCCCTATCATTTCTATTTTACACTCTACTTTTCTATCTCTGCCTAAATTAGTATACATGTTTAGCACAACGAGATGCAGAAATAATGCTATAGACTTTCAAATTCTCATTAATGTTTCTTGCCTTGGTGACAGCTTCACATTTCTGCATCTTCGCTGTCTGGCCCATATTCGACGGGCTGTTGCGCACTTGTTGGTTCATGTTTTTCAAAGCTATCAAAGTCTCGGTGGGCTCGACATGCCGGCCACGGCCATCTAGGGGCCGTTTCACTAAACTTTGTACGACTAAAATGTTTAATTTCACATTAACATTGTTTTCTTATAAATAATTATTGGATTTACATTTATTGATCATAGACAACAAGGCTCTATTAACACTTTTTATATCATAATTGGATAATTTTATCCGCCGTTGTGTGTTGTTGTTTTTTTTTAATGGATTTATTGTTTTTGTCACAGGTATCCGTCCGTATGTCTGTTCGGGCACACATTCGGGGTCTTACAAGCTTAGAGGCATGGCCTAGAACAAAATAAAACAAATGTAGCTCATTCCACACTACCTAGACCTATTATTTCTTGGAGAATCATTTCTTTGTTTGAAAACAATGGATGCATGTCTGTCCGTCTATCATTTTTATTTTTTTTGTAAGAAGTAAACCATAATAGCTGAAAGTGAATTTTGATTTTCATATTCGACCCCCACCTATAGGTCAATCAGCTGATCCACAGGGCTGATCTGGATCTACATGTGTCGCAAAAACCCATATGCCCATATTTCAATCTCCAGTCACAGCTACACATATCAGACCTTGGACTTATACATACCATATTAATTCTAATAAACACCCCCGGGGCTATGTAATCTGTGAGGATCAAAACATGGAAAATACGATAAAAAAATGTTAATTATACATACAAAAGCCATTTAAAACAATGTTTTAATTGGTTTTTGTATGTGAAAATAACATATTTAGAATGCAAATATGGGAGGGGTTACTATTAGAAAGGGGGCTACTATTAGAATAAATATGGTATACTGTATCAGACATTATGTTGTATCGGACCTTATGGTGTTTGTTGTATTAGCGATTATAATGTATTGCATTTTACACATTGGACATGCACATACTCAAGGTGCATGATCACGTGGTTACAACAACAAAAACGTCGCCCACTCCAAAGTTGCAACGGATTTTGATGAAATATGGCGCAGCAAACACGTCTTCATGAGATGCATTTGGTGGTCCAGGGAGTTTGGCACAGACTTATGTCGTTTTTGCAAAGAATCGATTTCCGTGTCAGAGACACGGAAACCGATTCTTCGCAAAAACGACAGAAGTTTAGGCGAAAATACAGAGAACACCAAATGCAGCTTAACAAGACGCGTTTGATGCGCCATATTTCATTAAAATCCGTTACGTAATAAGGACACTATAAAATAATACGTACTTTGAATCGGTACTTGTTGTTGTTGTTAGTACCACGTGATCATACACCTTGATACTATTGGACATGTACATTGTTTGTTGTATCAGATGCGTGTCATGTACGCTGTATCGACTGACAGAGTGCGTTTAAGTGTTTTCTCTGTTCCAAGGTTTCTGGAGCCTGTTTTGTTTGACAGCCTCATAAATTTGTAATCTAAATAATAATACCCCATTACCATTATAGTGCAGCCTGAACAATGTCCATGTTAAAAGCTTTGTAATGCTTTCTGAAAATGGCATGGTGATTATGTGTCACTAACAAATGGGAACGATGCATTGGCATTTAAACTTTTTCCACACTTAGCGTGGTCAAAACCACTTTGTCGTTCTGCTTATGTCAAGCCGCTGAGCGTTTACTCAAATGCTGTATTTATGCCCCGGCTCAGACATTGAAGGGGTTTCAGTAGCCTGTTTCACCAACATTGCAAAGTATACTTATCTAGCAAAGTATACTTTGAGGGAGAAATTTTCAATTTATTTGGATGAATTTATCAATTTTTATTATACTGAATTTATTACATTATCACAGCCATTTTGGCCGTGATAATGTAATAAATTCAGTATAATAATTCTCCATACTTTTAATCATCAAACATGTGCAGTCGTTAGTTCTATATGAAATAATGCATTTTGGGAAAAATAAATGATTACTCCCTCAAAGTACACTTTGCTAGATAAGTATACCGGTACTTTGCAATTTTTATGAAATCAGCTACCGATTGAGATGATCGAGTTTCAAGTTTATGCTTGTAAATGTTTTTATAGTCACTTTGGGTGCTGTCATTTTGCAGCGTCATCATTTTGCAGTGTCATCATTTTTGTAAAGGTATTTGCAGTCCATCAACATTTATATGGTACTTGATAACAATAACCGGTGCGTGTGTATATCTCCCGTGAATCAAGCTAGTAAAACATGTGGATGGAGGGTGGTGGGGGATATTAACCCTTATCCCGCTACTCACAACAAGTGTCGTCTGCTGTTGCTTTTATATCTTGCCTTATTTCTCAGTAAAAACATGGTTTAACAGCACTTTTGCAGTCAAAACATGTTGTGAATTATTCTAATGTGCTGTCAACGCATGCTTTTGATGCTAAAAATAGAAAATAAAAAATAAACAGCAGACGACAAAAAGATTTAGATAGCGGTCTAAGGGTTAAATCAACACAAATTATAGATCCCATGTATTGTATAAGCACAGTGGCGATGGACTGATCACATAACATTTTCTGTACAGGGATCCTCCAGATTATCGGACAAAAATGGCAGTGTTTTTACAATATTTTTCTTTAAATAGCAGCTATGGGCATAAAATGTTCACCGAACAATCCTCAGTTCTTGCTGTCTCAACGCATGTAAACTATTTAGCGAAATGTCTCATCTTTCTCACTTAAAATTTGGTCAGATCATCAGTCGTAAGATTGCCCCAAAATTAACATCTACAATCAGTTATCCGTACAAAAGTATAATAGACTTCTAACTTCTATTATCACATTGAAATCATAAGTTTATCTCCTGTAAACCAGTGTAAACAGTATTGTGTAGTTCTGCAGAAAAATCAGTCACCCTTCGTTTCTTGGAAAACATCACCATAGTTATAAGAATTTATTGTATTTATAGAACAACTCGGCAAAGACGTAATGGGCGCACTCAGGCTCGATTGTGCCCCCCGCGCGACTTTTGACATTGTAAACAATTTGTGGACAGAGTTGGGGAATGTTTTCAGCAAATTTTACTAAAATGTTTACCTTGGCGGTATATTTTTCACACTTGTATGGAAACAGCAAGCAGCTGTGTGACATATGTATTCGTTGCAATCTCGGATCAAAACAATGCGCTTAATTAACAGGTATTTTCATTTGTCCGATAAACTGATTGTCCGGATAACTGGTATGACCCCTGTATAGCGGTCTCATTTACATACATGTATATTACACTACTGTCTGTTCCACGTTTTGCTGCCGACAAACTTTTGGCTATAAAACACATTAAATGTAAAACATATTTATAAGTAAGTACTTTTTTATCAATAACAAAAAAGTAACCCTCCCCAAAACAAATTATTTGATTAAATTCCATCAAATATTGATTTTATTGCGAAAAAACGATTTTCCTATGGGAATTTAACATGGGGGGCTAAAAATAGATTTTTTTTAAATATTTTTTTATTTGTGGACCGATTTTCAAAATCTAACTTGTTTTCTTAGTTACATCATTTTCAAGCTATATCGCCAGGTTTCGGAGTCAATTTCCAAAAATTTGGAAATTGACTCCCCATGTCAAATTCCCATAGGAAATTTTTTTTTCGCAATAATATCAATATTTCATCAAATAATTTGTTTTGGGGAGGGTGACTTTTTTGTTATTGATGACAAAGTACTTACTTTTAAATATTTTTTAGATTTAATGTGTTTAATGGCCAAATGTTTGTCGGCAGCAAAACGTGGAACAGAGTCGGTAGTGTATTATAATTTTAACACACTGATATTACACTGTGAAGCCCATTTTATGCAATATTAAAATACAAATAAAAACTGACAATATATTTTAGGGCAGGTGGGAACGACAATCTGTAAATTAATTTCCCTTAGCTTTATAGCAACCAATCTCTTCCTACTATATAGTACTTGCTTCTTGATTATGTGGTAGACTAACCCTGTTACCCCTAAGTAACTGATATGGACTGTTTCATGTTAAGTTTCAGACTGTTCCATTATGCAGAAAAAGGGGTCATTGTGTAAAATTTACATGCAGATACGCGATCCTGATGAGATGGCTCGGAATGCTCAAACATTTCCATGTAGTCTGTCTGGCATTTTCAAATGTCATACATTAATATGTAAATATAAAAAACGATTGTATATTTATGCTTACATGGATGCAAAATGAAATTGTCTTGCAACTTATTAAATTCTTCACCACCTCAGTGCTGGCTAGACATTCCTGTGCCATTAATTATACCCCCACAAACAAAGTTTGTTGGGGGGTATATAAGAGTCAGCTTGTCGGTCTGTCGGTCGGTCTGTTGGAAATTCCCTTCCACTCTATATCTTCTACACCGATGCATGGATTATCAAATGGCTTGGCACAAATGTTTATCATGATGAGAAGGTGTGTCGCGATTAATAACCACACACCTACGTCCAAGGTCAAGGTCACAGTTGAAGGTCAAAGGTCAAACCTATCGAAATTCCTTTCCGCTCTATATCTTCTACACCGATGCATGGATTATCAAATTGCTTGGCACAAATGTTTCTCATGATGACAAGGTGTGTCGCGATCAATAACCACGCACCTACGTCCAAGGTCAAGGTCACAGTTGAAGGTCAAAGGTCAAACCTATTGAAATTCCCTTCCGCTCTATATCTTCTACACCGATGCATGGATTATCAAATGGCTTGGCACAAATGTTTCTCATGATGAGAAGGTGTGTCGCGATCAATAACCACGCACCTACGTCCAAGGTCAAGGTCACAGTTGAAGGTCAAAGGTCAAACCTATTGAAATTCCCTTCCGCTCTATATCTTCTACACAGATGCATGGATTATCAAATGGCTTGGCACAAATGTTTCTCATGATGAGAAGGTGTGTCGCGATCAATAACCACGCACCTACTTCCAAGGTCAAGGTCACAGTTGAAGGTCAAAGGTCAAACCTATTGAAATTCCCTTCCGCTCTATATCTTCTACACCGATGCATGGATTATCAAATGCCTTGGCACAAATGTTTCTCAGGATGAGAAGGTGTGTCGCGATCAATAACCACTCACCTACGTCCAAGGTCAAGGTCACAATTGAAGGTCAAAGGTCAAACCTATTGAAATTCCCTTCCGCTCTATATCTTCTACACCGATGCATGGATTATCACACTATGCCCAGGGTCAAGGTCACAGACTTGATGCGTTTGAAACCTTAACGCTCGGCTAAATGGCTTATAATAAAAAATGCCTCGTTTTCTTTGGCTGCCAGTGGCGGTATTCGTGTGCCGACAGGCCACATTTCTAGTTATAATTTTCTTTACCTTTGTATAATATTATGTGCTTAGAAGCAGTGTTTATCTGTGTTCGTAATATTTAACCCCAAGTAACTGACACGGACTATCGGCCCGGGCTATTCCATATTAAGTTAGGAACTGTTACATTATGCTGTATTAGGGGTCATTTTTGTGTATATAAAATGTACGTAGGAATGCCACAGATCCTGATGAGCCGGCTCACGTGATCTACAATTCGCAAACATTTTGATAAATGACAAGGTACGTCTGTCGTGTTAAAAGGTGACTCATTAGGGATCAGGGATCAATTGAAGTCCTAAATCACACCGCCGATGTACTTTGAACTCGATCTGAGGGTTGAAAAAACACCGAATGTTAATTCACTTGTTCAAATTAATTGTTTAACACGTAATTAAATTAAATTGAAGTGTGTGCATCTAGCCAAATTAGGCCGACAATTCATTTTGAAGTCGGTGTGAACAGTGAGTGATAATAGCATAATTAGCAATGAATTATGAGTTGGGTATATAACGCATTTTTTTTCAATGTGGTCCGTCATTCGATTATTATTGAAATGGCACAACGAATCACGATTCGTCTCTGTTGTTTCGCGTTTTTTTCCGTCTTTGCGCTATTTAGGCACACCATGTGACCCGGTGCATGCACAATTTTGTCCACTTTTGTTGTTTATAAACACGACTTATTTATCCCAATATAACATTTATCCCATTATTTCTAGTACTTTGTTCGAACTTCGAAATTTCAGTATTTCAGTTAAAGTGTTAATAGAGCAGGGGTGGTGGGGGGGGGTCTGCTCCTTCAGGCCGACAATGGCCGACAGTGTTATGTCTGGACTCTGGACCGATTAGCATTCTGAAATTTTAAAAGCCATGCTTAGAAGTACATGTATATGTTGCGACCACCATTTGAACAAATTCTCATCAAGGCGGTTCATATGGGTGCAAGGTCACAACATAGATTTTCAATGAAAAATAACAAAAAATGAAAGTACTGAAAGTACTGAACATAGGGTACTACAAGATTAAACTAGATTGATTGATTGATTGATTGTTGGTGTTGCAGTTTCATTAACCCTTAAAGGTACATGCCCACTCAGTAGGTACAAAATTTTCTTTACATCAGAAACATCATCTGAGACATTTCCTGGCAAAATAAACATTCATGCGCCATTATCCCACGTACTGATTGGCATTATTCTACATTTTATATCAGACGTAAATTTACACACTGATATCAGGGGCGATAACCGTGTTTGCTTAAAATGTTAACGGACATTACTATTTAATCTCTGTATTTATTTTATGATGTGCAATGATCATACTTTAAAATCTGTCGAAAATATTATTTTTTCAGGTGACGCATTTCTTTAGTATAAATAATTAAAAAATATCATGCCTCATTTGAATATGAAAATAGCCTGATACCACCGCGCGTTACTATCAGTAAAATAAATATTACTAAATGATTATATCTGTATAGCGGGCACTTGTAACGTTTAGAACTGGTGGAATAGCTAGTGACACAGTTATACACTTATTTAATTCCTATAAATGACATTTTACTGCTACAGTATGTACCAAAACATTCAACAACATTACAGATTATGCATAGCAATATCAGAAAGATACAGTAACACATATACAAGACAACATCAATTCAAGTATAAATACAGATTCCAGATATCTATGATCATCATAGATATATTGAAAACTGATTGAAGAGCAATAGTTACAAGAATTCCGCCACGGAAGCGGTGTCGCGCCTGAAAATGCCTTGTCGGTACATCGCCATGTTTACTTCTGTTTTGTGAATGAAATAGTTGGACCTGGATCGAATATATTAAAACATACAAATGACGTCATTGGTGAAACCGCTGACAAAATTTTCAATGTATGGAAGCCCAAACTTGTAGTACTTGCATTAATATGGGTATTAATATACGCTGGATGTGTTATACTGTCATTAATTTGTTCCCTGACTGTAATTTATCACTTTAAGTACTGACTTATTGACCCCCTTCCCTGAAAGTAGAATTGACACTCATGTTGGCGTGTATTGGCCACCATAGACAAATGTCAATCAGGCCGAATTCGGGAATGTCACTAAAATCCGCTGTAAATCCATTGATATAATGAGGATTAAACATCAGTTAGACCCACACGTGCGAGATTTGTTTCGCACAGGTATCGGGTGAGTTTAAAAATAGACTGTCGGAAGGTCAAACTTGATGTCGTTTGTGTGTTAAACGCGTTGCGTATTTCGGAGAGTATTCGGAGGGGAGTTAACTCTGCCGAAAACTATATATATAGCCTGTTATTAAATTTAGCGATGACCGCACAATTTGTGCCGCAAATGGGGGAAAATCACGCACAACAAAATAATCCGATGTATTTTTGTACGTAGAACATCCGTTGTTGATATTGTGCAGTGCAAGTAGTTTTTCATAATATTATTTTCAATTAGCGGTTGCGTATGACAGTTAAACGTTGAGTAACACAATGCATTTTGTTGTTATGGTTACTCCAAGATATCACTACGGACCATCGCATCGAGGAGGGTCTGGGGTGTCGCTAACTGTCGGAGGCGATAGCAATACATAGGTTTACCCTATGTGATAAAAGTACATGTGAAATATAAAAACAATAAATGATACCCTACCCGTAAATGTGTATTTTGAATGTTATGGATTAGATGCAGATGTTTGCCGAATGTCCAGTTTCTAGAGGCAGCACTTTATGTTTTTGTGGAATGTAATGGATTAATACCTAGGGGATTATAGTCAGTTTACAATTTGTTCAAAGTGAAAAGTCTCTTAATTTGCAATCCAAATTGTAATCCATGTTCACAAATTCTTTATTGTTCATGTAGAAGCTGGCAGAACCTGTAGGATCATATGTAACTACAAGTATAAATAAAAATAGGGTGCATTGACATGAACATTGGAGAATAAAGATGATATTGCTGATGGTCTCTCATCATATATCGGACAACAAAATTATTGTAGTTCAAAGACATATGTTTTATTCTAAACATACTGCCTTTGTAACACTGTTTGAATGTCCCATATGATATCTGTCTGCAATATTGTTTGATTTTTCTTCATTTGTTTCGTTATAAACATTCATTGTTTGTCTGTGATACTGTTTGACTGTCCCTCATATGTTTCATTATAAACATCAGATATCTGTCTGTGATACTTTTTGATTATTCCTCGTATGTTTAATTATATACATCAGATATCTGTTTGCGATACTGTTTGACTGTCCCTCATATGTTTCATTATAAACAACTGATCTCTGTCTGCGGAACTGTTTGACTGTCCTTCACACATTTCGTTATAAACAACTGCTATCTGTCTGCGGTACTGTTTGACTTTTCCTCACACATTTTGTTATAAACAACTGTACTGTTTGACTTTTCCTCACACATTTTGTTATAAACAACTGATATCTGTCTGCGTTACTGTTTGATTATCCCTCATATGTTTCATTACAAACATCGGATATCTGTCTGCGAGATCCTTTAAGAGCTTTTCTGGATGCCGAGAAAATTACAAAGTCCAAATCCTTGTTCCACGTTAATTGGGCGATTTTGAAATGACGGTTATTAGGTGTTTCAAACTGCACAGGGGAAATGGATTTTCCTTTCCTTTTGAATGGGCTTAATGTCCTGAAAGTAACGAGGTTTGGACAAATGGAAAAGTGACTTAATGCATTACTGTCTGATAATGCACGATTTTACTGATGATGGACAAAATGTCCCCAGATTTTATAACCACTTGCTTAACCCATTTCAGTCCATTAGGATACGATAATTTTTGTTGATTTCTCCATAAAGGTATATGTTGTTACCACTCACTTGAACCGTCTCGTCGAGACGGTTCAAATGAGTGGTAACAACATATACTTTCGAGATGAAATAAAGAAACTGGGATTTTTTTTTTCGCCTAAAAGTTTCATACTCCTATAACTGTATCCCGTCTTTAATGGGTTTTAATGATGTGACCACTTGAACCAGCTGCCAAGACCTTTCGAAGGAGTAGAAGAATAAGTACATGTAGAAACAATTTGGAAAAAACGTGATACTTATAATATATGCATGATGGGGCTTGTATAATTTGCGAACAGGATCAGAATCTGCACTGATTTCTGTTCAGTCAGTGAAAGCACATGTCCAGTCACTGATAACCAATTGTATAAGTTTGTATAATGATGCAGGATGCATGAGTTTGTTTGAAGACTGGGAACTCGACTGGCCATAAATGCCATAAGTCGCTTTTATCAAGTCATGACCACAAAAAATGAATCCAACAGGTGACTCCAAACGATCTGTATTCAGGGAAGATGGCAAATTCAATGCTAAGATTCACAAGATCCTGATCATGCCAGGTATGTGCAACCTATTTGAAGCATGGCTGGTGTTTCACTGATGGCGAGTAGTGCAGACCCTGATCAGACTACGCAGTCTGGGTCTACACTGGTCGCTAAGCTCATAAGCTGCATTTCTCCAGTCACACCTAAAATTGTCACTTAGTCAATAGTGCTATGTGGCCAGAGAAATGGGGCTTATGACATTAATGGCCAGTCTAACTCCGAATGTGTTGGCACACTCCCGACAGCACAATAACGATCTATATATTGTTAGATTATGTACGTGCTTGCGTGCATTAGTAGTAACACCTTTCATTAACAATAACCGCCTACCAGGTTATAATAATATTAGGCCACAATGTGTGTCTTGGGATGGTGCTTTGTTTTGCATATGACCCACCTCTGACACCCAAGGTCAAGGTCACTGACGACTAACGTTCACCTTGTTTGTAAAGCAAATGTGTTAAAAAAATATATATTTATTCAAACAAAATATTCAGATTTTGGGATATTCCCCTCATCCGTGCAGGTGAAATATGGGACTTGACCCCGTTGACCCGGCCTAAAATGACCTTAGCTGTTGATAGGCCTTTAAACATCATAAATAGACCTGTGACAGTATGTATATGTCGCAATTGGACTACATTGTACAACAGTCACCTACCAAGACCTCGAGTTCTTAATTTTCTACTCGTCCAGATTTCATTTCAACTCATACATTCCAACATGTTTTAACCCTTACTACGCTGAATTAAATGTTGTCGTATGCTGGAAATGTTTTATTTTCAATATTTCTCGACAAAAACCTGGTTTTGACAGCACATGAGAATCGTCTCCAGTGCTGTCAAAACCTGTTTTTTGTTAAGAATTAAAGCAAAAATGAAAAACAGCAGACGGCAGTTTTCGGCACTGTCTCTTCAAATTGTAACCACTCGTCCAGATCGAAAATTCACTTGCCAATATGAGTGGACGAGTGGATTTGTCGAGGCCTGAGATCTCGAGTTTTGTTGGCTGGCTGTTGTAGAGCTTACACCGTATGTATCAAATTGCATGGAATTACCTAATTGCATGGAGTCTTGTTTTACCCTGGTTACAAACCATCAACTTGCGTGTATTTTCATAATACACACTGAAATTGCAATGCTTTTATATAGGCTCTCTGGCTGAGAAAATGTACATTGATATTTTGCAACCACGGTATCCCCAGATCAGCCACACATACACAGTGTCTGATCAACAACTACACAGTCACCATTTTGCATGTCATTCCCTGCGCTTATAAAAAGCGGTTTAGATATTTTTCACCTGGCATTAAATGTATTTAATTTGTCAGGATCTCTTCTGGTCAAAAACTGAATAATCTCCATTTTTGTCATGGCGAGAGTCACACAAATGTGCAAAGCTTTTATTTTAAATATTGAGAGGAAGTCTGTTTGGACTGTAACAGCACACAATAATTCACTTTTGTTGTAGAAAACGCAGAACTTAATAGGTTTTTGAAGCCTGTATGCAATTTCCGATCGCTGTTCCATTTTCTGGCTCCCGATAAGACATACACACAAATATGAGACACGGCATGTGATTTTGTACCTTCGCACATCTGCGTAATTTCATGAAATACGTTTACAATATTTACAACATTTTCCGTAAATGGCGTCAAAAGTCGAGTACATGCGGAATACAATTTTATCAACCTTTTACTTTATTTATGAAAAATATTGTAAATTTTGAAAACGTATTTAATAAAATTACGCAGGTGTCCGAAGATACAAAATCAGATGGTGTGTCTCATATATGACAAAATCAGGCTAAATGCCTTTGCAACCAGTGTACACCCAAATGGGCCATTCTGGTCCGGGTGTACACAGTTCGCCATTATGTCAATGAACCACCCATTCTCTAAGGCACAATGTGACGTATTATCAGGATGCCTGAAGTCAGTCAGAATGCGGATCAGAATGAAATAAGCCAGTTTTTGTGAGGATGTGACCTATATTATATGTCTGAATTACCATGTGCTATGTATAAGTTAGTGTTCACATATTTTATTTTTAAGGAATTAAATGCGAGGGAATGAGTGGTCACACACAACATATACTTTGGTTCAGAAATAAGGAAAATAGATAGAGAATAGTAGGTTAGTGCCGTGAATGGGAAAAAATATCTGGCAAGGCTCAGGAAACGGGATTAGCGAGGCTCTACCGAGCACATCCCGTTTCCGTGCCACGCCATCAAATGGCTGTAAAATGCAAAAATTGTATTGACTGGATATCAAAAATGTTTCACGGCACCGTGTTTCATGTCACATACGCACTGTGTTGACGGGATAAAATGGAGATCTGTTGTGTTGAAATGAAGATGGTCTACACTTGTCGAACATTCAATAAGCCCTGTCGAGACATTACAGAAAATGCAAGGCGTTATCGGAAGTTTATATCCCTTATTTGGAGTCAATGGAAATAGAATACCTGGTTGCTGATTGGCCACAGAATGACATTAAAATGTAATTTATTGAAAACGATGGATATAAATTGTCTGCTGTACCTGGTTCAGCTTATATTCAACAAATTGAGCAATATTAATGTAAGTTAATTATTAACCCATTTCATGCTGCAGATATGCCATTTTGATTGGGGAAAATCATAAATGTTTTCTTTAAATGTGCTTAGAAGTATATGTCGCGACCACCATGTGAACCGTCTCATCGAGACGGTTCAAATGAGTGGTCGCTACATTTACTTTCATTGATAAATAACAAAAATATGAAACAAAAATTCATTCCATTTATGCTTTGCTTTAATAGTGATTCTTCAGCAGCATCTATGTTCACTGGCTATATAAGTGGCAAACAGTGCAGCCACATCAGGCTTGGTTAGTTACTCCTACTGTTACGATTCTCGTCATGGTATATCACAGTTTAACCCTTCCTACACTGTTGACGGAAATTGCCGTCTGCTGTTTTTCATTTTTGCTTCAATTCTTAACAAAAAGCTGGTTTTGACAGCACATGAGAATCGTCTCCACTGGAGACGATTCTCATGTGCTGTCAAAACCAGGTTTTTGTCTAGAAATATTGAAAATAAAACATTTCCAGCAGACGACAACATTTAATTCAGCGTAGGAAGGGTTAAGGATATTGCATTTTAATATTTACTTGGTGATTGTGGAAGTAAAAATTGTTTATGAGTGTATGCAATGTGGTTAATAAGTTTTTATTTACGTTTTTATCACCGGATTATAACTTATTTACATAGATCTACAAAAGTGCAGGTAATCTTTACCAGGAGCTTGATGCACCATTCATGTGACTGACGAAATGAGGTGTATGTCATTTGTGACCAGTGTAGAGCCAGACCAGCCTGTTGGGGTGTGCGGGTGCACTCGTGGATTATAGGTAGCAATTACCAGAGGTGGTAATTAGACAACAATTATACCGGAGACGAGAATTAAACATTAGTTTCTGCATGTTGTGATATTAGATATCCTCAAGTCAGCTCAACCTATCGGCTCTATATGAAAAGGTTGTTCTTCACTCCTGGAATTAGACATAAATTTATCTTCGAGAGGTGGGAGTTGGACCATTGATTAATGTGTCTAAATCCCGGGGTTTGCGGTCCCACCCCACCCTCAGTCATTCTGAAGATTATAAAAACAAATACACAGACCCGCCACGAACCTTTGAATGTTTAGATAGCTGTATCCACATGAAATGTTTAATGCTTAATTCTGTTGTCTGCTGTTTATTTTCTATTTTTCTTATCAATAACATGCTTTGGTAGCAGTTTAGAATTATTTCCAATGGAAATGATTCTAAAGTGCTTTCAAACCATGTTTTTATTGAGAAAGAAGACAGAATATTAAAGAACAGCGGATGACAATTTTCGTTTCCCGTTTTCTAAGAGTTGACACTATACGATATTGTGACTGGCTTGATTGTTGGAAGTCATAGAAATGCTGTCTCTTAGCAGCGGGAATCATTTAAACAGTTTAATGGAAATTGCCAATTCATGTTCCTCGTATTCTGTTTCGACAATGATTGTGTGTCTAACAATAAGGCATGCGAATATTGGTCGGCCAATTATGGTTTGAAGATTGACGACTGCTGATGAAAAACAAGTGGAGATTTTTCTTTTACTTCTAAATTGTGACCGTCGCTGTGGAGACAATTCAAATAAGTTTTCACACAGAAACATTGGTGAAAATATGTAAAAATGCTATTACTGGTATTTTTGGCGGGAGACATACTGTCTCCACGCTATTGGGATCGTGATTCTGGCTGTTTGCACGGGTCTACTTTCGGAAGTGGCTCTCTGTTCATCGGGGGACATCTCAATAGGCTCAATTTGCGTTCGCAATTAACAACACTCAGGTGACATTTAAAGTTAGCGAGTGAACTGAAAGCAAGTTATTAATAGCAATGGCAATGCTCAACATTATGTGTAAAATAGTTGGCATGCCCAACTTTACTTTTGAAGAGAACAAATTGCTGTTATTGAGACGCCCCCCGTATCGTGTACCACGCAGTCGCAATGCGACGTCGATTGCGACGTCGAAGGCCATTTCTTTTTCATATTGTGGTTTACGGGCGATTTTCGAAAAATTACCCTCTGGGTAAGCGAAACAAAATTCATGAAAACATTTTGCCGTTCATGCAGCATACACGTATGTAGGCCTACGCCCAGTCATAATTTTGAAAAGATTTCACATAATACGTCTGCAATATACCTCGTAAAACGGTTTATTAGTCGGACATAAAGCACCTTTGCTTCATCAACCTATTTGTGTTTAGAGCAGGCTGTATTTTACAAACACCAGTAACTGATCAAGTTCTCCAAATTTGCAAATTGTACATCCAATAATCAATATCGAATATATTTCTAACAAGGAATTTCTGAGTATGCAAATTCACAAGTGGCTACTTGTCTCCCGCCAGTCAGTACTTTCAGTACTTTGATTTAGTATTGTATTTATGGTTGGGACTGTACATTGGTGGCCACAACACATGTGGCTGTGACTGGAGAAATGGGCTTATGGGTTTTGCAACCAGTGTAGATCGAGATCAGCCTGTGCATCCACAGTCTGATCAGGATCTGCACTGTTCGCCATACCATCAATGCAACACCCGCCATGCTAATAACAAGCGATATAGATCGTTATCAGGCTACAAGAGTGTGCTATGATTGTATCAGCTCAGATGTGCTATCTGATGTTATAGGTACAGGCTATGTGTGCAGCACAAGTGTGCTATCTGATGTTATCAGGCTACAAGAGTGTGCTATCTGCTTTATCAAGCTATCTATCTGATCGTACAGGAGTGTGATATGGTCAAAGTATCAGGCTACAAGAGTGTCTATCTGTTGTTACGGCTCAAGATGTGCTAGCTGATCGTTATCAGGCTACAAGAGTGTGCGATCAGGCTACTAGAGTGCTATCTGAGTTATCAGGCACAAGAGTGTCTATCTGATATCAGCTCAAGAGTGTGCTATTATGTTATCACTAAAAGATGTGCAATCATGATGTACGATGTTATAGCTACAAGAGTGTGCTATCTGATCGTTATCAGGCACAAAGAGTGTGCTAATCTGATTGTTACAGGCTACAAGAGTGTGCTATCTGATCGTTATCAGGCTACAAGAGTGTGCTATCTGATTTTATCAGCTACAAGAGTGTGCTATCTGATGTTTATCAAGGCTACAAGAGTGGTGCTATCTGATGTTATCAGGCTACAAGAGTGTGCTATCTGATCGTTATCAGCTACAAGAGTGGCTACTCTGATGCTATCAGGCTACAAGAGTGTGCTATCTGATGTTATCAGGCTACAAGAGTGTGCTATCTGATCGTTATCAGGCTACAAGAGTGTGCTATCTGATGTTATCAGCTACAATAGTGTCTATCTGATGTTACAGGCTACAAGAGTGTGCTATCTGATCGTATCAGCTACAAGAGTGTGCTATCTGATGTTTATCAGGCTTCAAGAGTGTGCTATCTGATGTTATCAGGCTACAAGAGTGTGCTATCTGATCGTTATCATGGCTACAAAGAGTGTGCTATCTGATGTTATCAGGCTACAAGAGTGTGCTATCTGATTGTTATCAGGCTACAAGAGTGTGCTATCTGATGTTATCAGGCTACAAGAGTGTGCTTGCTATCTGATGTTATCAGGCTACAAGAGTGTGCTATCTGATCGTTATCAGGCTACAAGAGTGTGCTATCTGATTGTTATCAGGCTACAAGAGTGTGCTATCTGATCGTTATCAGGCTACAAGGTGTGCTATCTGATGTTATCAGGCTACAAGAGTGTGCTATCTGATCGTTATCATGCTACAAGAGTGCTATCTGATGTTATCAGGCTACAAGAGTGTGCTATCTGATCGTTATCAGGCTACAAGAGTGCTATCTGATGTTATCAGGCTACAAGAGTGTGCTATCTGATGTTATCAGGCTACAAGAGTGTGCTATCTGATCGTTATCAGGCTACAAGAGTGTGCCATCTGATGTTATCGTGCTATCTGATGTTATTAGGCTACAAGAGTGTGCTATCTGATGTTATCAGGCTACAAAAGTGTGCTATCTGATCGTTATCAGGCTACAAGAGTGTGCTATCTGATTGTTATCAGGCTACAAGAGTGTGCTATCTGATGTTATCAGGCTACAAGAGTGTGCTATCTGATGTTATCAGGCTACAAGAGTGTGCTATCTGATGTTATCAGGCTACAAGAGTGTGCTATCTGATGTTATCAGGCTACAAGAGTGTGCTATCTGATCAGGAGCTACACTGATCACAAATCCTATAAGCACCATTTCTGCAGTCACAGCTGAGCCATATATATGTTATAACTACTCATTTAACCCATCTCTTCGAGATGATTCAAATTGTAGTTTACTTTGGACGAGAAATAAAAATATGTAGAATTTTCTATAATTATAATGAATCCTCAGGATGCAGCCTGGTTTACTTGTAAAACAGTCAAAATAACCAATATTTCTCAATAAAAACATGGTTTGACCGAATTTTCGAATCATTTCCAATTCATTTCCATTGGAAATGATTATAAATCGCTGTCAAACCATGGTTTTGATATAGAAAAAAAAGGAAAATAGAACAAAAACAGTACACGCCAAAATGTAATTCAGCATTGTAAGGGTTAATGTAGAATTTGTATAATTTTCTAATCTAGCTGTACAATTTATATTGTACTAAATTGTGTTTAACCCTTACAATGCTGAATTAATTTTTGTCGTCTGCTGTTTTTTGTTTGTTTTTTTTCTTCATTTTTCTTATAAAAACATGTTTTGACAGCACTTTAGATTCATTTCCATTGGAAATGATTCTAAAATACTGCCAAACCATGCTTTTATTGAGAAAGAAGATCAAATATAACACAACAGCTGACGACTATTTTCGTTTCCCACATTCTAAGGGTTAAATTAAATATAGTAAACATAGTAATAGTGAAACGTACAGAGCTGCAGTTAAGGTACGTAATTTGACTAACTTTGGGTGAAATTTTGTTATTTCTTCATCAAAAATGGCAAGTTGGGAGTCCTTTAGAATCGTCTCATTGAGACGATTCTAAAGCACTCCCAACTTGCCATTTTTGATGAAGAAATAAGAAATTTACCTCCAAATTACGCACCTTAACTGGAGCTCTGACATAGTGTACCATAGTGAAACTGTTTTGCTTATCCGGAGCATGAACTAATGCCACATACAGCCAACAGATCTATTGCTCTATGTAACAGATTCTCTTTCCTCCATATCACACTTAGTTAGTGCTAATGGAATTGAATGGAAATGGCAAATTTGGGATATTCTATGGATAGTCTGGGGAGTGGTGCCATACATTCAGAATAATTGGATATACACAAATAGAAAGGTTAATATTTGTCATATTTTGTATATGCGTGTGTGTAATATGGAGACGAATAATTATTTCTCTTTTAGACGAGACAAAAACTGTTTCATAGAATTTGGTCACACCTTATATTGTAATTATACACCTGGTTTACAAAGTATGCCGAGGGGTACATTGTATATCATTTTCCCCTTTCAGTCGGTCCATTCATCCGTCTGTCCGTAACACAAAAAACAATACAAAATTTGTTTGTTGGTTCAGGCAGCAGCCGGGGGTATCCGTGAGCCCCTGGCTACTTGCTCTAGTTTCAGGATAAAGTAGCCCAGTATAAGGGTCATCTCCAAATATAGATTAATGCATTCCTTTCGGAATACGCCTTTACGGGTATGAAATTTATTTATTTTTTTTATTTTATTTTTTTCTCAATGACTCGATGAGACAGTTCAAATGAGTGGTCACAACATATACTTTCATTGAGAAATAACAAAAATTAATAAATTTCATACCCGTAAAGGCGTATTACGAAAGGAATGCGTTAATCTACATTTGTGACCACTCATTTGAACCGTCGCAACATTTTCTTCTGAGCGCATAAAAGGAAAATATTTAGGATTTTCGGCAAACATAATGGCGTATCCTCAGCATAAACAGGGTTAATGTAAAATATTTAGGAGTGAAAGCATTAATGGCATTTACCCATTTTGTGTGACAGTTAGAACATGCGAATGTCTGCATTGTCGGTTGATCAAGAGCTACACATCTCATCATCAATATTCCACTTATTTATTCTAATAAACACCCCTGTGGATATGTAGTTTTCAGAAATGATGTGTGCATTTTAGTGATACAAAACGGGCAGGCATATTATAGTGTTTGGACTGGGTGTACATCTGTGTGTGTGTCAGTGTCGGAAGTTCTCCAATCTGGGGGAGGGGGAGCATTTGTGTGCCAACAGCCCACTATAATAAGATAACACTTGACAATATGGCAGTTGGGCTACTATTAGAGAGTTTTTGCAATCAGAGAGGGAGCGACTATTAGAATAAATACGGTACATGTTACGCTCCATGTTATAATTACCGGATGACTGACAATTAACCCTTAGACCGCTATCTTAATTGTTTGGCTGTTTATTTTCTATTTTCCATTTTTATCATCAAAATCATGCTTTGACAGCACTTTAGAATAATTTACAACATGGTTTGACAGCACTTCAGAATCATTTCCATTGGAAATGATTCTGAAGTGCTGTCAAACCATGTTTTTATTGAGAAATAATATAAAAGCAACAGCAGACGACAATTGGTGTGAGTAGCGGTCTAAAGTTTAGCGGTATATTTGAACAATTGCTGAAAATAAAACAAGATATATACATTTTTATCTAACTGCAAACATATTAATAGTGGTATGGTGAACAATGTATGCCCTGATCAGCATTATACCCAAGATGAGCTACACTTGCCACAACCATTTGAAGGTACAGTTTTTATATAGCAGTGAGTATAGTTTACATATCTTATCTATGACTCCCACACACAGATGTGATTTATCTGCCTTGACAAAGGCTATTAGCTAATTACCAGTGCACTTTCACTGAAATTCTAAAAGTGTACAACGTAATCACCATCGGAAGCTTGTATTGATGTATTGTAATCTTTTTGTACTTTGTATGTAGCTTCCTTCTGGTGTTCAGATGCGCAGAAGAGATTTTTGATTCGACACCGGACCATGGATTATCTTTCCTTTTGGACTTGGAATTTCGCTTCGTTTACGAGCAAAGCGTCATTTATTTTTTAGAACACATTTTCTACTTTGCACTAGTTTTACACAAAATGCAATAAATAAAGAAAAATAAAAGTCCCCACCCCACAAACAATGGAAGAGAATAATAATTAATTTTCAATTACCTTGAAAGTATGTGTACTTGGTTACTGCAAATGCCCCTGCTATGGCCATGTCTATTAAAAATGAGTACCTCTAGTTATATCCCCCGGCATACGAAGTATGTCGAGGGTGTATATAGTTTTCTTATTTCTTTCCGTCCATCTGTACGTAAGATTTGATTTATTTTTGGGTACCCATTATCTCCGCAACCGTAAGTCGGATTAACTTAAAACTTCATATCATTTTTTATCATCATCAATATTTTCATTCTATATACCCACCCATGTGGTTTTCATGCCCAAGGTCAAGGCCAAATATTTGTTGGTTGAACTAGACGGCGGTCGGGGGTATACGTGAGCCCATACTCACTTGCTCTAGTTTTGCCCTGAAATCACACAATGCAACTTGGGGTGATGTTTTTAGAACTGACAAATCCATAGCTTGGATAACTGGGTGATGATGTTTCCGCTGTACATGTACAAACAAGCATTGTAGATGGCTTTCTTAATCCCCTCATTATTGATGGCGTATCCATGTACTCCTCACTCCATCAGTGCTTAATTGGACTACTAGCTGATAAAACAGCTCCTTATGACATGTGTGACCAGACTAGCGGTCACAAAATAAACTTCTAAGCACATATAAGGAAAATATTTAGGAAGTTTCACATACAGTTTTGTATGTGAAACTTCCTAAATAATTTCCTTATATGTGCTTAGAAGTTTATTTTGTGACCACTATTTGAACTGTCTCGTCGAGGCGATTCAAATGAGTGGTGGTCACAACCTATACTTTCACGGACAAGTAACAAAAATAAAATATTTAAAAAATATACCTTTAAAGGTGTTTTCCGAATGTAATTGGGCTAATTGAAGGGATCAGTGGAATAAGGGGGCTAACTCCCTTAGGGATCAGTGGAATTAAGGGGGCTAACTCCTAAGGGAGTTATCCCCCTTAATTCCACTGATCCCTTCAATTATCATAGGTGGGTATACAATCAATAGACTGATCATAAATTGCTATTCAGGGACATAAACAGCGTTAGTTTAACTGAATGACGATCAGAATGAGCCCTGATCAGACTGCCGGGTGACTTAATTACCCTAATTACACAGAAGATCCTATGTAGACAACAGGGTAGAACATTCATGGACTTTATCAATCAATGTTCTACACTGTTAACTGCTACTAGTGTGGAGTTTGCTGCACTTATATTAATTCTATACTACCGGTAGTATCAACAAACAGTGCAACACTGATCTGCATCCGCATAGATCTGCTATATAGCTCTAAGCTCCCAGTTGGTTGTATTCATATTAAATGGCTTAGCAAAGTGAGATAGCCAGAGTTAATGCTATGTTGTTGTAAGCACTTAGTGGAATAATGGTGATGCCTTGTCTCCATGCTGTGGATAATGAAGCCATGATGCCAGCCCTCAATACTCTGGTTTCATTTGTGGTTTCATTCCTATTAATAACACTGAACATATTTGCAGTGTGAATAATCGGGCAACATTAGTTTATACTCTGGCTGTATATAGTAAGCTTGGATATCATATATAGGGTATGTAGTTATCTTTATTTTATATTTTTGTCTTTGCAAAGTTATGTGTATCATTTGTTAGTCTGTATTTCTGCTGTAGCGGGAATGTTGTACCTTGTTTGGACTGTCTAATAGATTTGATGTAGCAATGAAACGTGTTTGGGAGCCAATGCACATAAACAAGTACTTTGTTTTATAATTATACTGATTTAACATAGCCATATCCAAATGTTCTTGGTTTTTCAGTGCACAATTAACATTGAAAGTAGCGTCTGAGGTAAGGAAGCTGACATAAAATATCAATTTCTTCACTCTTAATTGGCAATTAAAATGAATTTATCTTTTATATACCTATTATAGAACCTATGTGAAAACAAATCTTTTAGTTATAGGTAATTGATCACGAGTGACCCATGTACATAATGTGCCAGTATATCTTGTTACAATATAAGCATTTTTATTATAGGAATGAATGGCCTTTTTGTGGAATTTATCGGGGATATAAACTTGGAAAAGTCAGGGGGGGGCGGGAACAGAATTGAAGAAGTCACACTGTAAATCAAGTAGCTGAGCACTCAATGACACTACTTAGTGCTTTTAAATCATGAACAGCCATTATAATCAGAGATATATAAGAGTGAATCCATATTAAAATTAACCCTTTCAACCCTATAGCAGAGTTTGCAAACAGTGTAGATCCAGGTGAGCCAGCTTTTTGCATGTAATTTTCATATATATACTAATAGGGATAAAAAAAATATCCCCTTTTTAAAAATGGGCAAGTCTTAAAATCATGTGACGATTGGTTTAAGACTATTCCATTTATAAATATGGGGTATTTGGTTGGAAAATTACACAGTCCATTCCAGTTAAGTTGGTTGAAACGGTTAAAGGTACATGCCCACTCAGTAGGTACATGCCCACTCAGTAAGCACAAAATGTTCAGTATATCAGACATCATCTGATACATTTTCTTGCAAAATAAACATTCATTCACCATTACCCCACATATTTATTTGCATTATTATACATTTTATATTAGACATACATTTCCACTTTGATCTCGGGGGCGATGACTGTGTTTCCTTAAAATGTTAACGGACATTACTATTTATTCTCTGTATTTTTTTTTTTGATGTGCAATGATCATACTTTATAATCTGTCGAAAAATATTATTTTTTCAAGTGACGCATTTAATTAGTATAAATAGTTAAAAAAAATATCATTCCTCATTTTCATATACCACCACAAGTCAATATCAGTAAAATAAATATTACTACTGTCTGAGTGGGTGGCAGGTGGGAGCATGCGAATGGTAATTTAACGATCGGGGTTCATCCTTACCGGAATTCCGATTGGAGACCTGGTTTGGCCCTCACATATGTCTTTGGAATTTTATATGTGACAGTTGAATCTGGTTATACCCCTTATGTGATTCGTAATCCTATTTTAGTGGAAGGGGCCAAGTGACTTGGTGTGGTATGGACCTGGCACCAGGTCAGGTTATTCTAATTTCAGGGCTGAATATATTTTTTCTCGATGTAAATATTCTGTTTTTTATTTTGGGATTTTCTCCCCAATGAAGCAGGTTAAAACGTGATCGAACACGTTTCCCGGCCTTACATGACCTTAGCTGCTGATAGGCCGTTAAACACCAATAAACAAACAAACTACTGTCTGTTCCACGTTTTTATATCTGCCAACAAACTTTTGACTATTAAACACATAAAATAAATATTACTAAATGATTATATCTGTATAGCGGGCACTCAAATTTTTTAGAACTGGCGGAATAGTGACAATTATACACTTATTTAATTTGATCCTATAAAGAACATTGTGTGCCTACTAGTGCATTATGGAATGTAATGACGCTCGATTTTTGTGCCAAAATTGATTTTTTTGCAGTTTTGTTAACGATAGGGATTGAATTTACAGAAAAAATAGGGGTTGAATTTTTTTGACAATTTTTTGGTGTATTTTAGGGCTTTTTAAGGGCGACAACCCCCATAAAATGACCAAATTAATATGGTAAGCGATGACGTTCGAGCTCTGTACCCAAATTACATTTCTTTGCAGTTTTGTCAACCACGCTGGGTAAATGAACAAAAAAAAACAGGCAATACATTTTTTTTTACATGTTTTCGTGTACTTTTAGGGCTTTTAATGGGCGAAAACCCACCAAAAATGGCAAAAATCATTATGGTATGTGATGACGATCGATTTTTGTACAACTCTTGATTTTTCTTTGCAGTTTTAGCAATCATAACAGGTAAATTGACAGAAAAAATAGCTGTGACGTTCTTTTGGCATTTTTGGGTGTATTTTGAGGGCTTTTTTGGGGGGTTGACAAACCCCCGAAAATGGCAAAATCTATATCTCAGCTCATATACACGCTATCTCCATGATCTAGGTGTCTATAATGGGGTTTCTGCGGGCGCTGATATCGATTTTGATGGTTAGGACAAGATTTGAGGTTAAGGTCATGGACTAACGGTCAACGCGGGGTCATTATTGGTCACAAAGCGTGGAATATTACCGATTTATATAGTTTTTTCATGGTGAGAAATTACCAATGATAACGTTATTCACATGCGAGGTGACATTCAGGTTCAGGTTATAAATGGGCATGTTTAATAGCAATCACATACATAGTTTCTACATTTGTCTGAAACTCATACGGACGGGAGAATGAATTCCAATAAAATCCAAGAAAGCCCCACAATACACTGCGTCCTTGTACATGTGTCAACTTTACGCCGAACAGGCAGCATTCGGCATATTTTGGAAGGTCAATTAATGATTAACTGAATATTATCATGCCTGTTTATACTTCTTCATCGTCAACATCAACTGTGTCACGCTTGCTGTTTTGACATCCTTGGGCATGACACTTACAAAGGGGTGTGCATGGGAGGTTGTTATTGGCACATGAACAGTTGCGTGCACAGGCAGACGATCGACAGCCGCATTTGATCAGCTCCAGAACAGCTTTTGGAGCAGGTAGCTCAAGACACCGCACTGGGAATATTGCACCATCGTCGAGAACCCAGCCACAGTCTTCCAATCTGGGCAGTACAGGATGTGTGGTGATATAGGCTTTGTTAACTGTACAAACAAAGTTCGTTCGTTGTATATGAGGCAACAGTGTAGCCCTCGTGGGTGGCAGCATCTCAGACTCCATGTTTTTCGACCTAAAGAGCTCCCAGCGAAGTTTGGGAAGTGTTTGCGGGCCATTGGCAGAGTAGACGCGGCACACAAAGTGTTCCAGAGGTTGCATGTCCTTCGGAAGTTCTCCGTTGATCAGTTCCGTCGATGAGAGAGGATCATCTCCCAATCTTTGGAAGGCGTCGACGATCTGATCAGTTGGGCTCAGCTTGAAGTACTCTGTGATCCACCTCTTCTTTGTCACACCCACGAACTTACCGCCCCAGTCAGCACCGGAGAAGTTGTGTATCCCAATTAGACCTTGACAGTGAGGACGGCCAATGCTTCTTACTCTCTCCATGACATCTATCTTTCTGAACTTGTTGCCTTTTCCTGTGTGAAATTCTAGGGTGGTCAAACTCCCTAAACGTCCATGTGCTCCAAGGTCAAGGAGAAGGACCAAGACATCAGTATCCGGAGACGCAACTACAACATGTCTGAATGCATAGTCCTTGATGCAGTGAAGAACGTGAAGGGGGATCTGTGAGTCGGCCTCCTCGTGTCCATGTGTTTGGAAGTCCTCTTCAAGTGTGTGGGGTGAGTTTATCTTGATATTAGTGTCATATGCGACGATAATCCGCAGATCGTGCCCCGCAAACTCCTGTAGAAGTCCATGTGCAAGAAGTCTTGCAAGCTTTGGCCTGGTCATTGGATCCCAAATTGATAGTTTGGATGTTATTAACAGGCGTTCGTCCACGAACTTCTGGTAGAGCTCTTGCCCCAGATTCGGATAGTTGAGAATATCAAACCTAGCCTTGTCTGGGATAACAGCAGATGAGCAAATGTTCTTCACAGGTGTACCTACAATGTAAGGGTTTCCCTCACAGTGGAGAATGATGTTGTTCCTCAGTTTAAGAGCATTCTGACTCGATCTAACACATATATCTCCTGCCAGCTGGTAGTGCTCCTTCTTCTCTCCGGTCAAAGTCTTCGGAAAAGGCAGAAGATATTTCTGCACCAGTCGTGCAAGGTGAGGTGCTGTAGTGACAAACCTGTCGAGGGCAGCTTCATCCTGTGTGATGCCAGGGAGCGCACCGTGCTTTTTGAGAACTTTGATCTCCTGCTCCAACCCTTGGTCTGTGAAGAGGTTACAGAATGCTTGCATAGACTTCGTGACAACGAAGTCACCATTCTTGAGGGCTTCCCATGTTGTGGGATCATCCTCTTCCAATTGATACATCTGTGCCAAATGTAGAGGCATTAGTCTTGCGTAGTTGATTAAGCCATGGAAGTGGAAGTACTTTATGTTTTTCTCAATCGCAGCAAGGGAGCCTTTCCAATCTCTCGATCTCGCTGCTGCAATGATCTCGAGGAGAGCATCAACCTGATCGAGATAATTGTCAAAGAAGCGGCTCATTTCGTCACCATCTCCAATTGCAGCCTCTTCCATTTGGACATTATCTGAGTAGTAGCTTCCTATGTCTTCGTATATGGCTACCATTTCAGGGTCACGGTCATGGAGGGCTCTACGCAGCGCTACACATCGTCCCTTTATCGCTAGTGGAGGGGTTTCTCCGACGACTGCGTCCAGTTTGACCAGGAGAATGGCAAGACCATTCATTATATGGTATTCCACGGCTCGTTTGTAGCTCTTTCCACTGTATATCCCTCTCAGTGCTGCAGAAGAATATATACCTGTGTCCACTGCTATTGTGTCTTGGCCACTCCCCTCTGATGTTTTGCCAAGTCCATGGAGTACCGCAAATACGATGTGGAGAAGTCCAGCCCTCAGTACCCAATTCTCGTTTTTGACAGATTCCTTCAACTGAATTGCTCTTTGATAGAGGTCGAGGTCAAGAGTGATCAGAGTCCGTCTTTCAGGACCAATAACAACTGCCGATATGTCTTGTGCCAAGCATAGAACCGTGTATAGAGTAGCATAATCAGTGGGAGACGTTCGAAGTAGCGGTGCCCACAACTTCCACATTTGTCTTTGTTGGTGACTGGTAGCCATCCTGGTTTTTCAATAGAAGATGCTGCGTTGCAGCCCAAGTCGGCATAACGTCACATTTCTTCAATCTCGTTTTCTTTTCCTTTCTTTCTGTTACTTCCAGTATCATCTCAGTTTTATCAACAGAAGCATCTATTGCATCTATATCTGCGGCGTCTCCAGTATTTTCGTCATCGCTGGCATGTTTAGATTCCGCATTGGCTGTGGCACCTCCGCTGTCTTTATTTTCAGATTCATCAGACAGAGGGGGACTTGTGAATAGGTTGGCTAATGCCCACGTGTGGGTGAACTTTGAGTATTGTGTGAGTAGGTCAGCTCCACGTCCGACAGAGTAACTGGGGAACCTAATTGGAGTCAGTTTGATCTCAGGCTCATCTCGGTAATTGATTTCCACCTGGTGTGGCTTCTCGGGGGGCTTGGACGGGATTTGCAATGGTGTATTTATGAGTTTCCCATCCTCATCCCGCTGGAAGAGTACCAACAGCGTCCCGTGAAATGTGTTTTGCCCATACGCTGTGTTTTCAAGAAAGTCAATGTTGTCCGCAGCAAACCAGATTGGTACGTTTCGTTTGACAAAGTCAGGGAGGCAGTACCCTTCGGTTGACAACATCCGCTGCTGAACTGCGAACTCCACCCTCCTCTGAAGATTGAGTATGCGTTGGTGAGTCACTTCCAATGTACACTGTGGACAGCATAGAAATTAGATTGTGATCTCGTACTCGAGAGTGGATTGCGAGTGGGACGCCAATAGAAAGGGGAGTTTCCACTGTCTTCTTGAACCCACGAGACGTCTTTAGTTTGACTTGTCTCTGACTTCTTGAGCTCTGTACAATCAGCTGGCAGACAACATCAACATTCTTCTTCACTTCTGCTTCTCGTTGTCCTGAGATTTGTCTAGCTTCACAGCCATACATGATGCGAGCTATAAGAAACTCTAACATCGGGGGGTTTTCGAAATCGTTAAACTCACCCGTGAATTTCCAATCTCTTGCACCGAGAACCTCCTGTCTCAAGGCACGAGCTAAATCTATGAGAGCACGGGGATCTGTATCTGTAGTGGCAAAGTCAACGGCTTGTCCTACTGATTGCTTCCTCATAACCCTGTGGCTGTGAATAGGATTTGGAGGCTGAACAAATTCAACATCTGGTACATGCTGTTCAATCAACTCTTTCAGGTATTTCTTGTGGTTGTCACTTTCATTGTTATTAATGTGCCTCTCCTTCAAAATGTCGATGTAATATGAATTTAACTCATTCATGCTGAGGACGCAGCCTTCTACACTAAGAGAATCTCTCACATGTACAATAAGCTCAGCATCACACACACTTCTTACATGTCTATATGCATCACTATCACCCAGTTCCTTGCAGTGTCTGTCTGCAACCCTGAGACAGTCTCTATGGTAGTATTTTTCTAATGCTGCTGCATCTCCAGGTTCCAATATTTCAGCTATACTCAATCTGACTAAGTCGTCATTAGTAGACCCTTTGATAGCTAGAAGATGCTGACCCATAGAATCCAATTTTGGACAAAAGGAGCATGTGTGGAACATACATTTATTTTCCTTCGGAAGAACATTACCACCTTTCTTTCTAAGTAGAGGGGTCGCTGTCTTAGATGTCTCTATCTTGTGTGGACGCCCACGTTTCGGCGCCGACGACGGCACTTCAGAAGTAGATGGTGCATCAGAAAACATTGGCGTTAGGGAACGAGCACGTTTTCTACACATCTCTAAGTTTGCCTTGTTTACAAGAGGCTTGCGACATCCGCTGTGATAACAGACATCACGCAAATCTGACTCGGACAAACTACTGAAATGACCAGCCAGCGATTTGAGGTGCACATCCCCTAGACTAGCCCGCTCGAGAACCCTTTCTTTCAGGTCTTTCAGAAGTGATATGTCAGTTGTATCAACAAGTTTATTATTGATAGAGTCACCCTCTTTACAAATGATGCAAGACCTCGAATCTGTCGATTTTCGTTTCGACATTGCCGAAACTCCTCAAATCTTTACGGATTATTTTGTGTTTGTGTTGTTTCTTGTACAGAATAGCAAAGTCGATGCACACTTTAACGACATTCAAAAAGAAATGTGCATGTATTAACAAAACCACAGCGTTGGTAATATAGGGCCAATCATGCTTTACAACCAGATGTGCGAAGATCACAGCGTCGTTAATATAGTGACACTATTTAACAACGCTGCGATTTATTCACAACTAATCAGACAAATTGTTGTTGTTGTTGTTATATCTTGGAGACCAGCCGCTGTATTTTCGGCGCAACGTCTTTCGACATATTTCAACGTAGAACGTAGATAAAACATGTGTATGACATTCAAACGCATACGCAGGATTATATGGAATATGCAACTGTCTGGCGCAACAGACGTTATGGCTTATGTGACCAGCCTAGTATCCGGTCTACTGCAAACTCGCGCAACTTGATCATTTGGGCGACTCATCTGATCGAACTTAGCAGGTACATATGTAGAACTTGCCGAAATGGATTTTACCATTGAATTCTCCGGCTCCAAATTGCACATGCCCTACATGTACATAAATTCCCATACAAACTGGCCCGTATACGAGTTCAGCTACTTTGACCGAGTTCATCCTCTGTGTCCATTGGTGACCTCGTGGTGACCTCGTGGTGACCTTTACTTTATGACATTGACCTCAAATCATGTCGGGACCATCATAATCGAGCTCAGCGCCCCGCAAAACCATATCTTAGACACCAAGATCATGAAAATAGAGAGTATGTGAGTCGAGATACAGATTTTGTCATTTTTTGGGGGATTGTCGCCCCTGAAAAGCCCTCAAATACAGAAAAAAAGATCAAAAAAATGTTTAATTACCTATTTTCGAATTCATCACCCGTTATGGTTCATAAAACTGCAGAAAAAACAAGTTTGGCACAAAAATCGAGCGTCATCACATACCATAATAATTTTGCCATTTTCTGGGGAATGGTCACCCCTAAAAAGTCCCAAATACACAAAAAAAATGGTCGAGAAAATTCAACCCCTATTTTTTCATTAACGTACTTCCTATTGTTGACAAAACTGCAAAAAAATCAATTTTGGCACGAAAATCGAGCGTCATCCCATTATCTTACTCTTCCATAATGTACTATACTGAGAGGTATTACATGCACCTTTAAACCATAGGTACTCCAGAGTGTCCGGTTTAGGGAGGTTCCACTATATTTGCATTCTGGTAAGTAATTCTCCACTCTTTTTAACTCTTTGCATGCTGGGAAACTTGTGGGCAAAAATTCATCATATTTTCATGTATTTCTCCCCGTAAATATCATGAATATGTCTTGAAATTTCATTAGAATTGAGTCCGAAGGAATCATTCTAATGAAATTTCTCAAAAATTCTAAATGTAAGACATATTTACAGAGAGAAATAAAACATACACTCTTAATTCGTTTGGCGGATATTTTCGCCGCTAGCTTGCAAAGAGTTAATGCCCTACCTATGCTAGATCTTATAGCCGGATTGTTTCTTCTCATTTGTGACTGTGACTGAAGAAATTGGGATTATGGGTTTTGTGACCAGTGTGGATCCACATCAGTCTGATCAGGATCTGCACTGTTCGCCATTCCATCAATGAAACACCCATCATGTCTCTTCTATCAAGCACTATAGATCATTCACTGTCTACAGGAATGTGCTGTTTAATCAGGAGCTACACTGGTCGCAAATCCCATTAGCCCCATTTCTCCAGTCACATCCATTAGTATGTGCTGGCCCATTATGTAAATGTCTTCAGCAGCCAGAGTGGCCTGTGCAGCTGATGGCTGAAGAATGACTTCAAGCCCTAATTGCCTCGTTAGCTGGCTAATTGTCACCTCCATCATGCCACTGACATTTATGCTGCCTATTTAGGGCTCCAGATACATATAGCCGGCTGGTGTGTTTTGTTGTCACGTTTATCAAGTTTAGCTAGGATACTCTAGGAATTTCGAGGCTCGCAGTGGATTTCCACTGCGAGCCTCGGAATTCCTAGTGTTTCCAAGCCAAGCAGGATAAGCTTGATATTACTTACTTCTCTTGATTCTTCATAAAATAAAGAATATATACTGGCATGTGTGAACAGTTAATTGTGCATAAGCATCGGCGAATTGGTACGAAAGTCCTAATGAGAAAACTACTGGTAATTGCTTTTACCAGTTTATGAGTGAGTAGTGCGATTGCCTCCAATGAGACTGAACATTCATATATGTGGTTACAAAATACACATTTGTGGAGAAATCTGAAAAATGAACGTCTTCATTGATGATGCTGGTATACATTATCTGTAATAAAATGAAATGTAGAAACAAATTTCTGATCCTACGACTTTCTGAGCACGATGAAAAATAAACTGTAACTTAAATTATGGCAGGTTTGTCAGGCTGAGGCTGAGTACAGCTCAGCCTCAGTCAATAACATCAGAATTACATACTCAGAAAGTGTTGTAATCATGGACAAAAAGTTGTGATTTCTATCTACTGCCTGAATTGATACTATCATTCTGGAAGAATGTAGGAAATGGCTGACTCTCATAAAGTTGCAAATTTGAGAGAAAACCATGGACTAATGAGGATAAAAAGCAGAAGTTGCTGGCAAAAACGTTCTAATTAGGCCACCTAAAGCTCAAATTATTTATTTATGTCTATCCAGACTTATTTCACCCCGTCATTAGTAAAGGTTTTGAAACACATTACTACCTAAAGCCATTCTAGTGAGAGGCTGCCACATTATAACAACCAGACCTGGACAGCAAGAACATTATGCATATGTGGCTGTGGCTGGGGAAATTGGGCTTATGGCATTTACGACCAGTGTAGATCCTGATCAGACTGCGCATCAGGATCTGCACTGTTCGCCAGTGGTTCAGTGAAAAAACATGTCCTGCTGCTCTAGCAAACAGTATAGATGCTTATCATTCTGTAGGAGTGTACTTAAAGAACAGGGGCCCGTTTCACTAAACTTCGTACAACTAAAATGTTTGTAAGCGTAAAATTATGATAGTCTGTAAATTTCACATTGACAATGTTTTCTTGTAAACAATTATTGGATTTACAATTATTGAGCATAGGCTGCATATGCAGCCTATGCTCAATAAATGTAAATCCATCAATTGAAATTTCCAGACGATCATAAATTTGCACTTAGGAACATTTTAGTTGTAAGAAGTTTAGTGAAACGGGCCCCAGGACACTTATTAAGACTGTTCATCATCACACCATTACACCAGCCACCGCCTCATTATGTGTAATGGGCATAACAATTGCACTACACTAACTGCATTCACAACTAGGCTCGAGTGATTACGGCCAGTGAGTATAAACCTTGTTCAACCTATCTTCCATTCTCATGCTCCAAATGACGATGTTTGATTGGTCGAGGCTGCACTGTGCTCAGTCTCGACCAATCAGACTGCCTTATTTTTAGTACAGGTTTAGAGAACATGCTCGAAACGTTTTAATATCACATGCACTGGCGTGTTAAAAGATGGAAATGTGTTTTGCTCAGAGACTGACCAAATATCGACCAGTCTGCAGATCCTGATCGGTCCATTCAATATGCAGACTGCAGATCTGGGTCTACATTGGTCGCTCAGGCGATGAGTCCAGTTTCATATTCATTGGATTTAAAATGTTAGCATCCCGGTTGTAGTGAATGTAAAATAATTATGTTCGCATATGTGGCTGTGACTGGGGAAATGGGGCTTATGGGTTTTGCGACCAGTGTAGATCCAGATCAGCAGTCTGATCTGGATCTGCTCTGTTCGCCATTCCATCGATGAAAACAACAGTCATGTTTCTAACAAGCAAAATAGATCATTATCAGGCTATTTGATCTGGAGCTTAACTGGTCACAAATACCATAAGCCCCATTCTCCAGTCACAGCCACACATCATCTGTATGTCTTATATTACTCAAAAGTTAATACAGTATCGGGCGTGGGATCATTTCTGTAGGTTTTCTGTCAGATTTATATTTATGTGTATCGGTGTTATCTATCGGGAAAACTAGCTGTGTGGCGCCATACCAGCATGGATGGAACCAGTCTGACCGAACATATGTCACATCACATGTACACTATTTCACTGATATAAATAAATATTTGATATTGTATAAAATGGTCTGGTAATTAAAAATCATAATACAGTAGAACATCTAAACCAGACACCCTGGGTGCCCTATTGTGTTTAATTAGATGGATTTCACTGAAAACTATTTCATTTTCGTGTCTGTTCATGATTGAAAAGTGGTAAAATTGCTTGAAGTGAGAGTCCGATATTGTAAGCTCGTCGAGCAATATATACCCCAATCAATCAATCAATCAATCAATCAATCAATCAATGGCTGGTGACAGTGGTGTAATGGTGATTACACTGGTACAGATATGAGATGCTCATTTCTGCATGAAGATATATGATTATATGTGGCTGTGACTGGACCAATGAGGCTTGTGTTTTTTGTGACCATTGTAGATCCAGATCAGCCTCCATTCTAATCATGATCCACACTGTTTGCCATTCCATCAATGAAACACATATGTAATGCTTCTAACAAGCAATATAGATCATTATCTCTTTAGCTCTTTTGTTACTTAGGAGTTTAATTGAGTTATTGCCCATTATAAAAGTATTAAGAGTATTACTGATCCTACTGCTTTTGTGTGGGGCCAAGTGATTCTGGTGTGGCGAAGACCTGGCATCAGATCAGGATTATTCTGATTTCAGGGCTGAATATATAGTTTTGTTATTGTAAATATTCAGTTCTGATTTTGGGATTTTCCCCCCTTTTGTACACATTTACTTGAACATGTACATGTACTTGCACAGGTAATATATGGGATTTAGTACTAAACCCATTGACCCGGCCTTAAATGACATTAGCTGTTGATAGGCTGTTAAACCCCAACAAACAAACAACAAAGCAAACAAACAAACAAACAGAAGTGTGCTATTTGATCAGGAGCTGCACTGATCACAAATCCCATAAGCCCCATTTCTCCAGTCACAGCCACATATGTTGTGACACTTGTCTGGAAGAGAAAAATATTATTCATATGTTTTCGATCAGTTTAACCCTTACACCGCTATCTTAAATTTTTTGTAGTCTGGTTTTTATTTTATATTTTCCATTTTTATCATAAAAAACATGCTTTGACATCACTTTAGAATAATTTACAACATGCTTTGACAGCACTTCAGCATTGGAAATGATTCTGAAGTGCTGTCAAACCGTGTTTTTATTGAGAAATAAGGCAAGATTTAAAAGCAACAGCAGACGACAATTGTTGTGAGTAGCGGTCTATGGGTTGAAGGCGTAAATGGGTAAAACTACAAATGTTTGCTTATTCTGACTATAACATACAAGTTTCATCTTTTCACAAGTGCTCGAATGTCAGATCAAGATGTACCTATAAACACTTTCATAATTTATATTTACAGTAGATCAAGATAGCTCAGTTTGACAAGACCTGTTTACTCCGGCTGTAATGGACAAGTGGAAGATGAGATTTTCTTATTTCACCCTCCGTATTTATGGCTGACAGTTAATCTTTTAACCCATTACATTCGGTATATGCTTTTAGGCATATGAAAACATCACAGGAAGGATTCTTTTCTGCTTTTGTTATTTCTTCTGAAAAGTGCATGTGGTGAAGTGGAACACTCCTGGGTCATGTTAGAACTAGACAAAAGAACACGTTAGATAATTGTCATAAAGAAATTGGTAAAAGCTTCTCATATTATTGATTAGGAATAGAATTTGGCTCCCATTACATGGAGCAAACTACACTAAAATGTGTTTCCAGGTTAACTCTTACAATGCTGAATTAAATAATTTTGCTGTTTATTTTTTAATTTCCAGTTTTCTCAAAAAAAAATGGCTTGGCAACAATTTAGATTCTAATGTGCTGCCAAACCATGTTTTT
Organism: Conchocele bisecta; assembly: GCA_029237695.1. Taxonomy (NCBI): domain Eukaryota; kingdom Metazoa; phylum Mollusca; class Bivalvia; order Lucinida; family Thyasiridae; genus Conchocele; species Conchocele bisecta. The sequence continues at coordinate 63,612,667 of CM055273.1, read as the reverse complement.
CTTGATGAAGTGGGTGGTGGTCGGGCGAATGAGACGGCGTAAATTAACGGTATGGGTTCCTCCTTATAGGAATCACGATTTGCCTGGTTTGGCCCTCAGGTACGTTTTTACAGGGCTTAAAAATATTCACTTTTCACACTTGCCCAGCCGGGCAAGTACAATTATAATCTACTCGCCCAGACAAAAAAGCTACTTGCCCAACATTTTAGAAAAATGTAAGTACATGTATTAATACCTTTAATAAATTAGCCTTTGCACCAACATTAATACTAGACATTATGTTTGTAAAACATGGATGTGCCCCTCTGGAATACTGGAATCTAACTGGAGAAACTCTTTCAAACTTGTTGATGTAAATGTACACAGACGGACGGACATACGGAACCTCAAGAGCAAGGGAATATGTCCCTCTGGCTATCGCATAGGGGCATGATTAACCCAGGCAATCTGTAGATGCAATATGTTTATTAAAAAAATATGATATCACTCATTTGAACCGTCTCGTTTTGGGCTTGAACATTATTAATTGTTCAATGGGGTGGGTGTGTTGTTACCACTCATTTGAACCGTCTCGTTTTGGGCTTGAACATTATTAATTGTTCAATGGGGTGGGGGTGTTGTTACCACTCATTTGAACCGTCTCGTTTGAACATTATTAATTGTTCAATGGGAGGGGGGGGGGGGGGGTGGGGAGGGGCTTGAAAATTTAATGAAAAGCGTGGGAAGGGGTGGGGGCTTGTACTTTTCTAAGATGAGTTAACAAAATTTATCCAGCCCCAACCCCCTTGGTGATAAATAATTAAATAATGACCAGTCCCTTAGATTGGTATTATACTTGTTCAAAATATGAAGCATGAGAACATAATACTGACTGATGGATTGCCAATGGTGTTACATATATGTTCAACAGCAAAATGTGTGGGGTGGGTGAGGGCTCCCTTGTATATTTAACAATGAAAGTACAAACTTTCCTTCACTCAGGGACACCAATTTGTTCGAATTATTTTGTTACTGGCGTTTTCATGTCTTCTTCTTCTTTATCGAATTTAAGGGTTTCCCGACACGGAGGCCGGGATTACCTTTTCATGTCGGACAAGAAAATGGTGCCATGTGTATGAATGTAATAACGAGATGGTGCCTGGTGATTCTGGTGTGGCGAGGACCTGACATCAGATCAGGATTATTCTGATTTCAGGGCTGAATATATAGTTTTGTTATTGTAAATATTCAGTTCTGATTTTGGGATTTTCCCCCCATTTGTACATGTACTTGAACATGTACATGTACTTGTACAGGTAATATATGGGATTTAGTACTAAACCCATTGACCCGGCCTTAAATGACCTTATCTGTTGATAGGCCGTTAAACCCCAACAAACAAACTAATTGATAAAAAAAAGAAAAAATCTGACACAACAGCAGACGGCAATGTTTGGTTACCGCCTCTAAGGGTTAAGTAAGATAACTCAGAAAGTAGTTAAAGAAGAGTTACTTCTCTTGCAGAGCAAAACTGGTCTTCACTCATTTGCATTAACATTTCGGGTGCGGTGAACAAAAGTTGTCGTACGTCAATAGCGTTTGCCAGCTTTTCAAAAAAATGGGGGGTGGGGGTTCGAAAATAAAATCAGATTATAAAGCGCAATATAACACAGAAAGTCATTCAACTTATTCATGACCGAAATTTAAACTACATTTCCAATGCACATGTACAAATGGGGATATGAGCAAAAATAATTTTTGATTTTTGCAATTTTTAGCTGGCTCAAAGGGGAGGGTCTCTCTAGGCACATTTATATATGAGCATTATCATGGAAGATTCCAATTTGCAGTCGACAGGGTGCAACTAACCCTTTCATCCCTACATAAATGGAATGGACTGTGATATGTTAATTTTTCGACCAATCAAATCGTCACAAATTGATTTTCAGACTAGCTCAATTATAAAAAGGAGCCGGTGTTTTTTCTGTAAGAAAATATGAAAATTACTTGCCAAAAGTGCAGATCCTGAATGAGATGGCTCTCCTGGTTTACACTGTTTGCAAACACTGCTATAGCAGTCTAGAGTGTTGAAAGGATCTTAACCCTTAGCCCGCTACACACAACAATTGTTGTCTGCTGTTGCTTTTATATGTTGCCTTATTTCTCAATAAAAACATGTTTTGACAGCACTTCCATTGGAAATGATTGTGTTGTCAAAGAATATTGTAAATTATTTTAGGAAGTGCTGTCAAAGCATGTTTTTGATGATACAAATAGAAAATAGAAAATAAATAGCAGACGACAAAGTCACAATTTTAACTGTTGTAATTTCAACATTTTCAGCTACATATTCACACAGCATCAGGATCTATCATCTTAAAACACTGTTTGTTTTAATGCTGTTTTGAATGGTGTCTTGTATAGTTTTCAGACTGTACTTGTGGCCAAACTGTCATGACCAGAACCATATAAAGGATTGTGGGATAGTTTGTGTTGTGTATAAAGTGCTATATATCGTTCATTTTCCATTTATTTTCCTGTGTGACAATTGCCGCCTAATGGCTATGTTTGCTGAGTGTTTCATCTATCAGTGGGATTTGGCGATATTTGATGCAGCTCCCCGAATCGAGTTAATTCATGCATTAAGTGTAATTTCGGCAAATTTGTGCTTTCAAACAATTTACTGGTAAGAAGAGAAAATTGCTTTTCTTGATGCAATCGGCAATATGTGAAGTGTGGACAGTCCCATAAGGATTATTACTGTATAGTGGAGATATTGTGTTTTCAATATGGATGCTTCTCTGACAAAAACAGACTTATGTGCGAGTCATGTGACTGGATGAAGTAGGCATCACATTTACGACCAGTGTATACCCAATAGATTAGCCTGCGCTAGCCATTTCTGTTTGCCATTCATTCAGGCTGTTTATGATGGCAATTTATGCTTCTAAGAAACTGACCAGTGTAGACCAGGTCAGCCTGCGCTCACACAGTCTGATCAGGATCTGCACTGTTCGCCATTCATTCAGGCTGTTATAGCCTGCGCTAGCCATTTCTGTTTACCATTCATTCAGGCTGTTTATGATGGCAATTTATGCTTCTAAGAAACTGACCAGTGTGGCATTAGACTTCAATATCGGAGGTTGCGAGTTCAATCCTCACCCTACGCGTGAGAAAATACTTGCATAGTATTTTCATCCCACTGGTCTGTCGGATGAGACTTTAAACTGTGGTTCCGTCTATATGACCTAATAGCTGTTGATGGGACGTTAAACCCATTCACTTTCAGGCTGTTAATTGTTTCTAACAATCTGCAAGTATCGTTTTCAGGCTGCACAGGGGCACAAGCAGACCAGAAACTAGACTGGCCACAAAAGCCTTATTTGTCCATTCACAGTCATATTTAACCCTTACTGCGCCAAGTTAAATTTTATCGTTTGCTGGAAATGTTTTATTTTCAGTATTTCTCGACAAAAACCTGTTTTGACAGCGCATTTAATCGTCTCCAGTCTGGAGACTTATGTGCTGTCAAAACCAGGTTTTTTCCCCCGTTAAGAATTAAGGCAGCAGACGACAATTTCCGTCTACAGCGTAGTGGGTTAATTTCTGTCCAGTGTGGATACTGATTAACCTGCATACATATATCTGGTCTGTGTCTACACTGGTTGCAAAGAACCTAAGCCAATTCACCATTGCCACATATACTTACAGAATTTCCAGTGAAAGTGCTGGAGTGGCAATGTATGGTAATTTGTTAAAATTTCTGCATTATAGCCATTACGAAAATGATCAAATTGTGCTGGAAGATATTTACTGACAAAACCCTTTTAAGAGCTCTTTCAACAAGCTGCAGTCATTTACTAGATGGAAATTGCCCCTCCTAATTACAATGTAGTTCTTAATGGAAGAGTTGAGTTGTTAGTAGTTCCACTTTTAACCCAATTCCCAGTAAATGGAGCATTAACACCATTATTGCAAAATGTATACCAGCCTTAAAGGCACACTAAATGATATTTAAAAAAAATATATATATATATTGTGCAATTTTAAATAATAAATTATGATGTTTAGCTAACAAATGAAAAACAAATACTTTTTTTGTATGTCATTTTCTACATACATGTATTGAGCTCGATCCTTTCAATATCTGATAGAGAATGTTCCAAGATATTTTTAGAGTATTTCATTAATAAGATAGGAGTATATATTTTTTAATCTAAAGAAAACTAACAAACACTGCAGATCCCAGATGAGACGGCTCGCTATAATGAGCCGGCTCACCTGGATCGTCAGTGTTTGCAAATGTTTTTTTTATCCTGTTTTCCCCTTTTCATGCTGAGAATACGACATTATGTTTGGGGAATATCCTAAATATTTGAACCGTGAGAAATAAGAAAATAAAAATGAAATATTTCATACCCGTAAAGGTGTACCGTTATCTGAATGTAATGTTAATCACCTGTAGCCTATTTCATCAACATTGCAAAGTATACTTTAGTAGCAAAGTATACTTTGAGGGAGAAATTTTCAATTTTATGATAAATTTATTAATTTTTATTATACTGAATTTATTACATTATCACAGCCAATTTGGCTGTGATAATGTAATAAATTAAGTATAATAATTCTGCATTCTTTTAATCATGAAATATATGCATTTGTTAGTGCTATATGGAATAATGCATTTCAGGAAAAATAAATGATTACTCCCTCAAAGTATACTTTGCTAGTAAAGTATACTTTGCAATGTTGATGAAATAGGCTACTGACCTGTGGTGTTGTTCAAAGGGATTCATATACCAACATTTGAGCAATAAATACAGCCTAGAAGGGGCATAATTATAACCCCTACTAGAGTTGGGGGGGGGGGGGGGTTATACAGGGATTCCGCTGGGGAAAATAAAAAAATTGCCACTTAAAGGCCCTGAACGGCATAAAAAATTGCCAATTGCGAAAGTGGCGATCGTCAGCGGAATCCCTGGGTATACTGGAGTCCGGTTGTCTGTCCGTCCATCACTAAACTTAACATCAGAGAAATATGTTATATAACTTGTATTTCCTTCATCGAAAATGCTTAATATTTCATGTGTGCATTCCTCTAAGGTTTTACTATCATGCTGTGACAAATCCACGTCCTTTCAACTCCCGCTGATCCCAAAGTCAAGGTCACATAGTTCGTCTTTTTACAGAACTTAACATTGGAGAAATCTTATCGGTTATAACTTTGATTTCCTTCATCGAAAATTCCTAATATTTCATGCATGCATTCCCCTAAGGATCTACTATCATGCTGTGACAAATTCATGACCCCATTGATCCCAATGTCAAGGTCACAGGCCCACAGACTTGGAAAATATCTACATAGTTGGGGGTACCTGGGCCCATGCGTATTACGTAAGCCTCGCTTACTGACAAATCCAGTTAAACTTTGCATATATTTCCGGTATTAAAAAAAACATTTTAAATAGAGTTCCAATGTAGAATTTAACTGGATCATAAAGCCTAAAAGGCAACATGGCCCAATTTTCTTTTGACTTGTCAGTTTATATAACAATAACTTCCATATTGATGTGCCTAGTTGCACCAATAAAACAGGCACAATTGCTATAAAAATTACTAATAATATCCACTCTGGTATCAGAATGGAGTGTATTGTAGTCATTTATACCCCTCTTTATTTAATAATATTAATATCTGTGGGCTTGGTCCAGCCTGCCTTGTTATTAGTTGCAATATATATTGGCCATGTTCTTTGAGAAAACTGGTCGTATTGTATTTGTTAGCAGAATTATAAGTCTTGAATCACCAATTGTGGCTTTGTGACTTAAGAATTGGGGCTTATTAGTTTTGCGACTAGTCTAGTGTAGATCCATCAGTGAAACCATTGTCATGCTTCTAACAAGCACTATAGATCTGTAGCCTATTTCACCAACATTGCAAAGTATACTTTTCTAGCAAAGTATACTTTGAGGGAGTAATTTTCAATTTTAGGATAAATTTATTAATTTTTATTATACTGAATTTATTACATTATCACAGCCATTTTGGCTTTGATAATGTAATAAATTCAGTATAATAATTCTGCATAGTTTTAATCATCAAATATATGCAGTCATTAGTTCTATATGAAATAATGCATTTCAGGAAAAATAAATGATTACTCCCTCAAAGTATACTTTGTTAGAAAAGTATACTTTGCAATTTTGATGAAATTGGCTACAGGCTACACAAGTGCTATTTCTGCAGTCACAGCCACAATTCACCCTAATATGAATCTCCATCATGTTTGTGGGGAGATAATGACGATTTGACTGACAAATGACAAACAGTGCGTCTAATCACTGACTGCACAAGCTTGTCTGGGTATACACTACTTCCAAGGCAGCAACACCACTGGTTTTTCAGACGATTGCCAATATCTAATTCATAACAAATACAGTGAAACCTCTCTAAACCGGACACCCTGGGAGGTCCCCAGGGTGTCCGGTTTAGATATGTTCCACTGTAAATCAGGCATATAACCATTCTGGGACATACTTATACCTTTTGTAATCATGAAGGTGCTTTATTATCTGAGATGCGTTACCAAGAAACCTCTGAAAATGAGATCACATATATTATATTGGTGTCCGGTTTAGGTTCCACTGTAAAACAAAAAAAACTGCTAGGTTAGCATTTTGTCCTTCAAAATTTATGTTGAGGATAGTTGACATTCAGAACCTGATGTATACATATTCCAATTAGCAAATGAGCAGACAGACCATACTGTAATTGGAAATGTGCATGATGGTGATCAGCGTGTCCCAATTCTTAACCCTTTCAAGACTACAGCTCTCTATAGCAGTGTTTGTAAACAGTGTAGATCCAGACGGCGTAAATTAACGGCATGGGTTCCTCCTTATATGAATCACGATTTGCCTGGTTTGGCCCTCAGGTATGTTTTTATCTTTGGCTCTTTAGTTACCTGGGAGTTGAATTGGGTTATTTTTCCCATTATAAAAGTAGTAAGATTATTACTGATCCTACTGCTTTTGGGAGGGGCCAAGTGATTCTGGTGTGGCAAGGACCTGGCATCAGATCAGGATTATTCTGATTTCAGGGCTGAATATATAGTTTTGTTATTGTAAATATTCAGTTCTGATTTTGAGATTTCCCCCCATTTGTACATGTACTTGGAACATGGAACATGTACATGTACTTGTACAGGTAATATATGGGATTTAGTACTAAACCCATTGACCCGGCCTTAAATGACCTTAGCTGTTGATAGGCCGTTAAACCCCAACAAACAAACAAACAAACCAGATGAGCCGGCTCTTGACTTTCATATTTATTTAGGGAGAAAAACGCCCGGTTTTCATAAACCACCAGTAGTTTGAAAACAATTTTATGATGATTTGATTGGTCGGAAAATTAACATATCATAATCCATTCCAGTTATTTAGGGGTGAAAGGGTAAACAAGGTTATGATAAGGTCCTTTTTGCCACTTTGGTTTGGTGCCAGTTTATGATGTTGATCGCAAATGATTGTATCATTTCCCATGGTAATTTTATGCCAGTAATGCATTGAATGTCAAACCTGAGACGAGATTATTTCCCTATCAGACAACTGTCTTCAATGTACATTCAATAACCACAGCAATTGTGCCTTTAATGAAATAAAGTTTGGTAATGCCTCCTGATTAATGTCACAATAAATATTCATCGGGTAACTCCCTATGCATTGACCGAATACACGCGTACTGATAACAAAATGTAGTAGGAGACATTGACGTTAATACAACACAAAAAAAAATCACGGTCATTCTGTATTAAATAACTGTTAGCTGATGTTTCATTGAATAATGTCACATGCTGTATTGAATGGTGTCACTGTGATCACGCAAGGTGAAAAAGTCCATGTTCTTTGAATAAAACCAGTTGTACTTTGGATTTTCGCCCAAATGATGCAGGTTGAATACAAGTTCGAACCCATTGGCCTGGCCTTAAATGACCTTAGCTTTTGATAGGAGAGAATCTCAGCTTGGATGTGGTAGGAATTTCTATGTGCTTCATATCCTTGCCTGATAAACATGATATTAAGCTGGTAAATTGCTTGCATTGTATATTTCCTATTCTCCGCCACGGCACAATACAATGGAACCTCTCTAAACTGGACACCCTGGGGACCTCCCAGGGTGTCCAGTTTAGAGAGGTTCCACTGTATTGTTTAGTTTAGTTTTGTTAAGTAAGATTTCACTGTGTGTTGGCCTGGGCTGCAGGGTCATTCGCGTCAGAAGGTTCATTTTCTGCGTCGCGGAGCTCTTCCTTCTGGTCAGTGTCCCTGAGATAGTTCCGTGACATTAGGAGTGCGTTTTATGGTATTCTATCCTCCAGGGATTCTTGACGCCACGGAAGATAGACGGTAACTAACATAAGCCGAGATATCTTGATCTGATCTGAAACTCTCTCGTTGAGCCACCGGCTCGCAAAGGCTCGCATATGTGGCTTTTTGACGTATTTACCCAGTGTAGAAGACCATATTACTAGAACACAGTTTCATTAGTTCACATTTGTCACAATTAACCCTTAGACCGCTATCTTAAATTGTTGTCGTCTGCTGTTTATTTTCTATTTGCCATTTGTATCATCAAAAACATGCTTTGACAGCACTTTAGAATAATTTACAACATGCTTTGACAGCACTTCAGAATCATTTCCATTGGTCATGGTGGTAGCTTGTGATCATAGATGTGCAAACTTATCTGGGGCGACAATGGTCGCGAATATTTTCAGGTCACTTATCAGTTTGACAGCCGCTGTAAGCTGAAACAAATTGCAGAACGTGGCATTTGCAACCCGAGTGTAAAGGATATTCTGATTATCGTAATAACCCTAAATATTCGGATACCATTAAAAAATATATATATGGTTTCCCCGTAACATAGATTGTGCCAATCTTTAGTGTTTGTACGACAGTACTGGTTTTAATCACATTAATAACAATGTATTTGGATACAATTTGCTTTGGGAAACCCCTATTTAATAGGGGTTTCCCAAAGCAAATTGTGTCTGAATATATAGGGTTATTACGGTAGATTGAATGAACACTTAATCAGGATCTACACTTATGCCAGAAATAATTAACCCGACGATACATGTCAATATTTTCTTTATTTCTAATCCAAAGCATACATTATTATCACTCATTTGAACCGTCTCGAACAGTGTAGTCCCTGTGCAGTCTGATCTGGAACTATGTTGGTCGCAAACTCAATAAGCCCCCTTATATGATGATCAGCCAGAGATATCCGGCAAACACTGTAGATCCTAATCAAACCTGAACAATCTACAGTGGTGCTTGTTGACTGTTTCCACATAAGGCGGATTTTATATTGTCACAGGCACAGGATAATATAGATAGGCATGCTTCAGATAAGGCGCGTATTGGCGGATTTTACGCACTTATTTTAGCAGAATATGCATTGATTGTCAAAAGTTGGAGTACACAATACTAACAGCAATGTGAATATACATTCATTTTCAAATTGAGTAGTGAAAATACACTAACCCTAAAGTTGAAAATTTACTTAGTTGAGCTGCAAAAAGCAGTGTTTCCTTTTTGCAGCTCAAATCAGTGAATTTTTAAAATTGTTTATTTTTTATCATTTGTTCGATCATGTTGTTTAATATGGAAGAAAATCAATAATGCATTTGTAAAAGTAAAATATGCATTGAATTTGAAATCTGGGGGTATAATACTCTTTAGATACAAAACTTATCTGGAGCTCTGGATAGGTTTTAATGCATTCTCTCTAAGTGCATGGTTTTATCCTCACTGTCGTAGGGAATTTTTGTCACTGACATTTATTCACATTCACTCCATTAGTATTTTGTTTGTCCATTTAGTGTATTTCTGGGCCATTTCATGCCAGACATCCATACAGTTGAACCTCGGTGAACGGTTACTTCTCGACAACCACTCCGCTCTGGAACGGCTACTGTTTTATTTCCTCATTGAATAAATCTACAAAATTACCCCCCTCATACAAGAGCCACCTTTCTACAATAGCCAGTTTTGTGTCTTCCAGAGGATGGCTGTTGTAGAGAGGTTGTACTGTATTTCAATTCACCCACACGTTTGGTGTTCATTTAAATTAATTTATTGCATAAAATGAGCTTTTGCAGTGCATTAAAGTATTAAAATCATGAAAAAAAAAGAAAAAGTAAAAAGGTTTTTGAAGATATATTTCTAACTACGCAGGCAGGTACTGCAAGATTCTTTCTGTCAGCGATGGAAGTATAAGGTTTGATCATGTCCAGCCATGTGCAAACGTTTACTGTGGCCCGAGGGAACTGTTTGAACCCCAAGGCCACAGGCCGCGGGTTCAAACAGTTCCCGAGGGCCACAGCAAACGTTTGCACATGGCTGGACTTGATAAAACGTTATTGTTACATTTCCAACAAAAAAACTGATGTAATTTGAGCATTTTATTCAGTATTTTCAGTACTTTTATAAATCGTCCCATTCACGTAGATAATTTTCGGTATGCATATTCCGGGGCCGCGTCATGAACGTCATGAAGAAGTGACGTCATGAAGGCACTTCCGCATAGTGACGTCATGAAGGCACTTCCATTACGCGCGGCCCCGGAATGAGCATTGCCTAAAGCCATATGCAAACAGCACGCGCTATTTGTTTGCACATATTTGCAAACAACGGAAACCATGTAATTAAAAATATGAAAGCTGATTTGTCACGAGAGGGGGCTGTGAACATCAGTGTTGTCAAAACATGGTTTTAGTGAGAAAAAATTGAAAATAAACAGCAAACGACAAATTTTAATTCAGCATTGTAAGGGTTAATGGATAATCTTGTGCTGGGTATGGTTAATTATATTACAGCCATAACTGCCAGCTCCACTTACTGTGGAGGATATACATGTGCCACCTGTTACTAATTGATGCTCACTTGTCTGTTATTGCTGTCACATACCAGCATTTTCCACAAGTAATTCTGCATATTCATTCGGAGCTGTGACTGGATAATTGGGGGTTTTGGGCCCAGTGTAGATCCAGATCAGCCTGTGCATCCGCACAGTCTGATCAGGATCTGCACTGATCGCTATTCCATCAATGAAAAACCCGTCATGCTTCTAACAAGCAATATAGATCGTTATCAGGCTACAGGGCTGTGCTATTTGATCAGGAGCTACACTGGTTGTATATCCCATAAGCCCCATTTCTCCAGTCGCAGCCACATTTATCTCCCTTTGTAGCTGCCCGAAAGTTCAGACCCAAATTGTATGGGTATGATGATCATCTACACCATCTTACAATCTATCAGTTAATGATTCAGCCATTCATGATACTCAGTTTGTTGGAGAGTGTGTCTTGATCAGGAACTACACTGTTCAAATGTCCAGAATTTGCTGTGTGAAAAAATATCAAGTATAATCAGCATACGCCCTCTGCATAATCCTGTGCAGTGTGTCAACTGCCATGGCAACTGATGGATTGCAACCAACCAATTAATTAAGCCTTTCTAGCTACGTAATGAAATAATGAATAACATATTGCAACTACTATTCTAAAGTTAGACGTTCTTTACACCATGTATTGTGTTATTTAACCCATTACATGCGGAATACACCTTTACGGGAATTTTTTGTAATATTTTATTTTTGTTATTTCTCAATGAAAGTATATGTTACGACCACTCATTTGAACTGTCTTGACAGTGCTACAGATAAGGTATTTTACGCAATTATTTTAGCTGAATACGCATTGATTATCAAAAGTGGGAGTACAAAATATGCACAGCAATGTGAAAATACTCATTGATTTTCAAATTGAGTAGTGAAAATACTGTCATAAAGTTGAAAATTCACTTTAATAGTTGAGCTGCAAAAAGCAAAGTGTTTGCTTTTTTTCAGCTCAAATAAGTGAATGTTTCAATTTTTTATATTTTTTTTATCCTTTGTTCCTATTTAGTAATGAAGAAAATCAATAATCTATTTGTGTAAAAGTAAAATTACGCAATGTTTTTGAAATCAGGGGGTATAGTACGCTTTAGACACAAAGCCTGGAGCCCTGTTCAAATGGTGGTCGCACCATATACTTCTAAGCACATTTAAAGAAAATATTTATGATTTTCCCCAATCAAAATGGGATATCCTCAACATCAGCATTTAAAACCTGTCCAATTATGGACCCACCAATTGGACGCCTGCTCATAATAGACTTTCAGACAGTTTACAGCAGTGTAGTTTCTAACTAATCCTTTCATCCCTTCACAACGAGAATGGGCTCTTCCATGTTAATTTTAGAAATATTCCATTAACCGTTTTCAAGCCGAGGATACGCCATTATGTTTGCGGAAAATCCTAAATATTTTTCTTCTATGCGCTCAGAAGTATATGTCGCGACAGTTCAAATGTCGAGACAGTTCAAATGTCAAGTGGTCACGACATATACTTTCATTGAGAAATAGCAAAAATAATATATATAAAAAATTTCATACCCGTAAAGGTGTATTCCGCATGTAATGGGTTAATGAGAAAGGGATAGGCTGCGTATTTGCGTAAATACACAATTAAAATTGCCAAAAACCCAATTGAAATCAGAAGTAGTGAGTATCAAAAAGCAATGAAAAATTTCTGGTACCTTTATCATGCTACAGAAAACAATAAACAGACCACAAATATAGCATATTTTCTTATTTTTCCATGAAAACACATCTTGGTATTTCATTAGAATTGTCTCCAAGGAGACAATTCTAATGAAATACCAAGATGTGTTTTCATTTAGAAGCAAACTATTGAATAAGTGCGGTCTGCTGATGTGTAAATAGTAGTGTGATTCTATTTTACACAATTCAAATTTTGAAATACCCAATTGCTTCAATACTCAATAACTAATTCCTTATCTGGATCCCTGGTAAAGTATCGACAAACTGCAGATCATTATGGATCCACACTGTGCAAATATTAGAATATAGGTTTGTAGTCCTCCCCATAGTAACTTGCATACCTACCGTTACATATAGGTTGTGACCACCATTATTCGTCTTGATGAGCCAGTTCTAATTGTGGTCACAACCTATATATCTGTAATCTGACAACAAGTAAGATAAATATTTGGGGATTTTTATTTATAAAAAACTCACTATTATTAATTGCACATCCAGTCTCATTCTGATCAAACTTCAACGTATGTTTGCTTCAAGCAGTAATCATGATGCCTTATCAACTGAATGGCAAACAGTGTATGCCCTGATTAAACTTTAACTAATCTGGAGTTACACTGGTCGGGAATGTTATAAGGCACGATGTGTCCGATGGGGGCCCAATTACGAGTGAACACAACTTGCAATTTCCGCTATAATTGCCTCGGTATTCTGTTGGCTATTCGATGCAATGTCAGTAATTGACTTGTTAATCCAGACATACCAGCTGTCGGAAAATGAGCTAGCCTACACAAAATTGTATATGGGTGGAATGTCAACCTTTTTTTAAACCGATTTCATGCTAAATAACCCCATATGGGGTATGTACAACTTGAATTAATTTTTGCTATTTTGGATAGCTGTCGTTGTGTCTGAATGCTATTCCATTTTTTGTGTGACTATCACATCAAAGGTTGTAAAATAGTGAAGTTAAAACTTTCATTTTACTTATTCATACTGTAAATTTTGCCAGTTTTAGCAACACAGTTTAATGCCGGATCGTGTTAAATGTCAACAGATAGATGCATATTAAATTGCTGTTGGTTTGTATCTTATTTCTGATTAAATCTTACTTGGATAGGTAATTTGAATTGATGGCATGACACTTTACATTTGTATGCAGCTAAATATCCTTATTTTATGAGCAATTTGTACTATTTCTTCTATCACTGACGTTTACATTTTGTTGGCATCAGGTGTTTGTTTTTCTGTGTAATTCTTGATCGTAATATGCGGTATCGGGTTTAAGCACAATTTGTCTTTTCTATTTTCGAATGAAAGTATATTCTGTGACCATTCATTTGAACCATCTCGATGGTCTCAACATATGCTTCAAATCAGTTATACAATGGCGTCACCATATCTATATATAGACAGTCACCAGTCTATTTATAGATTTATAAACCGTCATCGTTGTGTATTCACCTTTGTATATTTATAAACTGTCACCATTTATAGACCAACAATTCTGCAAAAACCAGGAACCCACTTTTCCGACGTTTCGGCACAAGGCCTTTATCAAGGAATTAGTTTCTACTGAACGCTAAGTGGCATCATTTTAGTGGGTTCCTGGTTTTTGCAGAATTGTTGAACATATTGTATTATTGCGAAAAGATTACTATTTGTAGACCAACACCATAATCCATTTATAGACCATCATCATTTATTTATATATGTCACCATTGTCTATTTATAGATGCGATGCAGATATCCCAGGAGATGACTGCCATGGTGACACAGCAGGAGTGCTCGGGGTGTAAGAAGCACATTGCTGACCGCTACCTGTTGAAGGCAATGGACCAGTTCTGGCACGAGGACTGCCTCAAATGTTCCTGCTGCGACTGTAGGCTCGGTGAGGTCGGTTCCACATTGTTTGCCAAAGCAAATTTACTGCTGTGCCGCCGTGATTATCTCAGGTAATTTTCGACAATGTCACACATGAGACGAGCCATGTGATTTTGTACCAAAAAAGATGAGCAATTTTCATGAAAACTAACTACAGAAATTGTGATATTTTCTGTAAATGACATCGAAAGTTGACAAAATTTTCATAGCAAATGCGGAAATCCACATTTGCTCTGAACATTTTGTCAAATTTTGATGTCATTTACGGAAACTATAGTTAGTATTGTAAATATTTTTCATGATATTATCACCCATCTTCTTAGGTACAAAATCACATGGCTTGTCTCGTATGAATGTGGATGTAACTGGAGAAATGGGGCCTTCGTGGCCAGTCTAGCTCCTGATCTGCGAGTGCACTCCTGCATACGTCTGTTTTACAGTGGAACCTCTCTAAACCGGACACCCTGGGAGACCTCCCAGGGTGTTCGGTTTAGAGAGGTTCCACTGTATAACATAGCTGTAACAGGGCTTGATTTAAGACTACCTGCTCCTCATGGCAATGTTTGTGGGTGAGTACTTTCTATAGGCTGTGAGATCTGCTATAAAGTTTGTGAGAAATAACCATAGTTCTAGAAATACCCGATGATCACAGTGTTTTGATTTCTTATGAAAGTTTTCAAATGTCAACAATGATACTGAAATTGTGTAGGTTTCCACATGTGCATGAATATGTCTGTGTTTGGGAGTCGCTCTAATTACATCTCCTATGTGATAGCAGGATGTGTGGTGGGGTGGACATATTGCTTGCTCCCTTGAAGTTTCCTACATCTGTACGTCTGTGGTCATTTACAACAAAATTGTTTGTTACAGTTTCTCCATTCCACCATAACCTTTCAATGTAACTTGGAGGATGAATCTAATATTTGGACACTGACATCTGAACTTATGCGAAACACTCATGCCACCTTAACATAACCTTGACCTTCACATTGTCGCTGAAACACTGAAACACTCATGCCTCCTTAACATAACCTTGACCTTCACATTGTCACTGAAACACTGAAACACTCATGCCTCCTTAACATTGTCAACCTTGACCTTCACATTGTCGCTGAAACACTGAAACACTCATGCCTCCTTAACATAACCTTGACCTTCACATTGTCACTGAAACACTGAAACACTCATGCCTCCTTGACATAACCTTGACCTTCACATTGTCACTGAAACACTGAAACACTCCTGCCTCCTTAACATAACCTTTACCTTCACATTGTCACTGAAACACTGAAACACTCATGCCTCCTTAACATGACCTTGACCTTCACATTGTCACTGAAACACTGAAACACTCATGCCTCCTTAACATAACCTTGACCGTCACATTGTCACTGAAACACTGAAACACTGAAACACTCATGCCTCCTTAACATAACCTTGACCTTCACATTGTCACTGAAACACTGAAACACTCATGCCTCCTTAACATAACCTTGACCTTCACATTGTCACTGAAACACTGAAACACTCATGCCTCCTTAACATAACCTTGACCTTCACATTGTCACTGAAACACTGAAACACTCATGCCTCCTTAACATAACCTTGACCTTCACATTGTCACTGAAACACTCATGCCTCCTTAACATAACCTTGACCTTCACATTGTCGCTGAAACACTGAAACACTCGTGCCTCCTTAACATAACCTTTACCTTCACCGTGACTGAGTGAATGTCGCTGAAACACTTAGACAACTTTTACAGACAATTATGCCAAGGGGGCATATCCATGTTTTACAAACATAATGTAGAGTTGCTTTTAAAAACACGGGGTGAGTTTTGTTTTTCCTTTGCCAACTAGACTATATCGGCCTTGCCTATAGTCTGTTTCACGAAAGCTGCCCAAATTTTACGGCCATATAAACAATTCAAAAACAATATTTTTTTCGATAATATTAAATTAAAGGAAAATTTAAGAATGAGCCTTCTTTTTATTTCGTGAAATTTGGTCAAATATTGATTTTATTTTAAAAATCGGTCCAATATTTCTGAAATTCTAAAAAATTTCCCCATGTTAAATCCCCATAGACATCTTCACACAGAGTGAAGATGTCTATGGGGATTTAACATGGGGAAATTTTTTATAATTTCAGAAATACTGGACCGATTTTTAAAATTTAACTTTTGTTTTCTTAGATCATTTCCAAGCTATTTAGCTAGGTTTCGGAGTCAATTTCCAATTTTTTTTGTTTTTTGACTCCTACCACAACTCCTCTACCTTTTTCCCCCATGTTAAATTCCCATAGAGAAATCAATGTTTCGTAATAAAACCAATATTTGACCAAATTTCATGAAATAAAAAGAAGGCTCATTCTTAATTTTTCCTTTAATTTAATATTATCAAAAGAAATCTTGTTTTTGAATAAGTGCTGCGTTGTCGTCAACCATAATAGCGAGAGCCATAACCATTTGCAGGTTGTTTGGTACAACTGGCTACTGTTCAGCATGCTCCAAAATGATACCGGCGTTTGAGATGGTGATGCGGGCCAAGAACAACGTCTACCACCTTGAGTGTTTCGCCTGCCAGATGTGTAACCACAGGTACTCCATCTTAACCCGCACTGCAGTCCCCATTGCGAAAAAGAAACACAATTTTTGCTAAAATTGAGAAAAAGAAAAAAACTTAGAACTTTTCTGCCACCAAACTTGCTTTCTATGACCAGCCAGTGACATCACAAAACAGCTGTGAAACAGATGACCTTGACCTACCTTTTCCACTTCACTGACATATTACCTGAAATCTGCGTATATTGTGACTAAAGAATTCTTGTTGTTAATTGTGAAAGGACCTTTTATATGCCAATTTTTTATGAAACATATGACTAAAATATGACTAATTTGTGTTGGATCATGGTCTATCATGTAAAGTAGGCACTAAAGTAACAAACAAATTTGTGAACATTATACCACTACCAAGATCATATATTTATCTTGATATGATAATGGCCTTGACATGTCGTATTTCAGATTTTGTGTCGGCGACCGTTTCTACCTATGTGATAACAAGGTATTATGTGAATACGACTACGAGGAGAGAATGGTGTTCGCCACAATGACATACAATTGCGATGCCTTGAATCAAATGAAGCGGCAGGCTAGTAGCCTCAGTGACGATCTCTCAAGTGGCTACGGAAGCCCAAGTCCGGGGTCGTTGTAGAATCGTCAACACGCCGTCTACCATTGTACAGCATAAAGGCATCTGTTGGTCATCATACATCATGAATACAAGCACAATAACTAGGGGGTATAAGCACAGGAAGTGTTCAACCATCGATGATTGGTCAATATTAAATCACATCTTCAAGGACTTTACTATTTAACCCTTTCCCTGTTTTGCGATATTTCGACTCATCCAAATCCAAAACATCTGAATAAAAGAATCAAATGCTGGGTCAAATGATGGTTAAATTATCTGATAGAGTAGAAAACATTGTGGGAAAAGGAGAAATTGCTTGTTACAAGCAATTTCTCCTTTTCCCACAATATTTTCAAAAGACATGAAAAGTCGTCTATCAGGGAAAGGGTTAAATGGTCACTAATTGTAAATCATTTTTGGTGGAAAAAATACTGATACAATCAGAATGTTTTTATTTCATAGATAGTGCTGCGACCCACATTTGTACAATGATACGCACATGTGATTTTGTACCTAAGAACATGTGCGATACCTCATAATATTTACGTCGAAAGTTGACGGAATTTTCATAGCAAATACAAAAAGACGATATTACAATTTCTGTAAATATATTTCATGAAAAATCATACATGTTCTTAAGTACAGAATCACATGGCGTGTCTCATTTGTACTTCATGTACCATCTATCCGTATTGTATGGTGCAAGATGTTGTGCGACAAGAAAATATGAACCGCGATGACCTAGCTAGCTTATTTGCCATTCTGGGTTGGATGTATTCAAGTCGGGAATGACCGGACGAAGATGTGTGGTGTACAGAAGGAAGATATACAGAATGCCATCTGGTGCTGTTTAAATTTGTGAAGAATAGCGTTGTTGTTGATGTTTTTTGTTGTTGTTGTTGTTATTGTTGCATTTTTCATCTATTTCGTGACAGCTACTGTTGGTTTTAAAAGTGCTTATTTCTTTCCTATTAGTGAATTTGCAGTGCAGATCATCTTTCCTTTCTGCAGTCTGCATAGACTACACTGTTCAAATATCCTTGATCTCTTTAAAGGCACTGGGTCTCATATATGCATAAAAAGCGATGAAACAAATGAGTCGTAATAATTTGGTTTTAGATTTGTGTTGTTTTCCTGAACCCAAATGAGCCACGCCATGTGATTTTGTATCTGCGTATTTGCATGAAATACATTTACAATATTTTCCGTAAATGCCGTCAAAAGTTGACAAGATTTTCAGAGTGCATCCGGAAATAATTCCGCATGTACTCTGCAAATATTTGTCAACTTTCGACTTTATGTGCGTATTTACTGAAATTACGCAGATGTCCGAAGGTACAAAATCACATGGCGTGTCTCAAATGTATTTATCAGTTGCCTAAAAAAAATCGGGACTTGGTGAAAAAATTCTTTATAGCAAACCTTATATTCGGACACCATATGAAAATATATGTACAACTGTGAGCGTGCCAATATTTAGGGTTAGTATGGCAGTAGTGGTCTAATGACAATAACAATGTATTTGGACATCATTTGTTTTTAGGAAACCCCTATTGTGTCCGAATATTTAGGGTTAATACGGTATTACTAAAAAAAAAAAATACCGTTAAGGCTAGTTTTTGTTCAGTCGATTGTTATGTTACTAATTAACTTATTTAAAAAAATAATTCAACGAGCATCTAGATTTGTAACCTATTTCTATATACAATGCATATGGTTTAATATTGCCATTTCACAACCGATATCTGTTATGTGTCACAAATTGTGTTTCCTGATACAGTTGTACATCGTCCTTTTAGTTATGTTTACAGTAGATTTTCTTTAATATCTTTCTAACAGAATTACATATTTTTTATGAAACACAGCGCAGCAAATGCCAAACTGGGTGCCCTTTATTGTATAGGTTGCTTTAATCTAACTTACTGTCGTTTTGACGAAGAATCGGTTACCGTCAATGTAAATAAAAAATTTCATGTGAATGTAAGAAACAAAAAACACATAAGTCACCGTCATTGGTACGCTATATATATATCATCAAAATCCATCCGTTTGTTACAAATGACCTTAGATGTTGATAGGCCGTTAAACCCCATCAAACAAACAAAACAAAGATGCTAAATAAAATCTACTGTAAAGATGACCACGGCAACCACGGCAACCACGGCAACCACGGCAACCACGTGATCCCGTACCCTATAGTCCGTAGTGCGAAAAAACACACGTTGACTATTTGAGGCTTCATCGGAGACCCAGTGCCTGTAATAAACATTTTATATCTGACATAGTTGTTGCAGTAGTCGGCAGTATTGCGTGTCATCAAATGCGGCTTTGAATTGAGAAATTGTGCGTATGCGTTTTGCGACCAGTGTAGATCCAGATCAGCCTGTGCATCCGCACAGTCTGATCAGGATCTGCACTGTTCGCCATTCCATTAATGAAACACCTGTCGTGCTTCTAACAAGGAATATAGATCGGTATCAGGAGCGTGCGATTTAATCTGACAGGAGCTACAATGGTTACAAAATCGATAAGCCCCATTTCTCCAGTCACAGCCATAAATATGGTATATCTGTGAATTCCAGGTCTGTGAATGAATTCCATTATCTTTATGTTTTTTTCCTGGTGATGCATGATTTGTATTTAAAAATGTAGGTAGACCATAATTCAGAAAAGCCATGTGATTTTGTAACTTAGAGGATGAGCGACATCTCGTGAAAAATATGGACAGAAACTGTGATATTTTCTGTACTGTTAATTAAATTGTAATAGCACATGCGGAATTCTATTCCGCATTTGCTCTGAACATTTTGTCAACTTTTGACCTCTTTTGCGAAAAATAGCATACATTTTGTAAATATTATTTGAGATATCTTATGTACAATGGATTTCAGGACTTGTCTCATATCTTAGCACAAAACAACCTTAGAGCATTTACGACAAGTGCAGTCCTTGGTCAGTGTGATCAGAGCCTGAGCTGAGTGCCATTATGTAATGGAAGTAGCCTATATAGTCTGGTCTTAAATCAAATGTGTTAACGTGTATAACAGCTGCGACTGCAATTATTGCAATTTTTTTCCAGCCACTGAGAGTCGTATAAGACTGATATTATTATCTGTTACTTAGCGTTAATTTTTATATAGTCACCTCCGTGAAAAGTCATCTCTCTACAACAGCTTGCTAAAGCAGGCGCAACTATTGTCAGGCACTGTTCCGTTGTCATTGGCCACGTCCACATCTTAACATTGGCTTAAATTTGTATAACTTCCGAAACGGAAGTTATACAAATTTAAGCCAATGTTAAGACTACTTTGACAGAACTTCTTGATATTTCACACATGCATTCCTCTATGGGTCCTCTTTCATTCTGTGAAAATTCCACAAGCCACCATTTAATACCTCGGCCAGCGCAACACCGCTTCCGTGGTGGAATTCTTGTCTGTATTTTCATGTCATGGATGACTCTTGTAGAGAAGTTGCACTGGAATTCAAAATGGAACATGGTGGAATTAAGTTCTATGATCAAAATCCAGATTCCAAATGTCAATTCATTCATTGTAGCAGAAACAAGTTTTTTCTATAGAAAATAAACCGAGCGTGTTCTGTTTTGATTACATGGTTACCTGTTTATAATCACCTAGGAACTGTTTACAAGTTTCACTGTTTACAGTTCGGTTCCATGGACAATCTGTATGTAGTAGATCTGTAGCTGAGACTGAAGAAATGGGGCTTGTGGGTTTGATGACCAGTGTAGATCCAGATCATCCTGTGCATCCTCACAGTCTGATCAGGATCTAAACTGTCGGCAGTTCCATTAATGAAACGCCCACCATGCTTTTAACAAGAAATATAGATCAGTATCAGGCTACAGGAGTGTGCTATTTGATCAGCAGCTACACTGGTCACAAATCTCATAAGCCCCATTTCTCCTGTCACAAACACATGTAGACATTATTACATGTATGTACCCATTCATAGTGGAGATCTGGGTTACATGGACAATATAAAACAAATGTAAATGTTTATTTATTTAAGAAATCTATATATCTAGAATAGTGTCTGCATATCCAAGATTTGAAAATGGATGTGGCTCAAGAAATGTGGCCTATGGCATTTGCGATCAGTGTAGATCCAGATCAGCCTGTGTATTCACACAGGCTGATCAGGATCTGCACTGACCGCCATTAAGCCAGTGAAACACCCATCTTGGCTCTAAGAAACAGTATAGATCAGACTATGAGAGCGTGCTCTCCAATCAGGGCATTTGCTTATAAAATCTTTTAAGCATGTATTCCATTTTCTTGCACAACATCAGGGGCCCGTTTCACTAAACTTCTTACGACTAAAATGTTCGTAAGTTAAAATTTAAGATCATCTGTAAATGTCAATTTATGGATTTACATTTATTGAGCATAGGCTGCTCAATAAATGTAAATCCAATAATTATTTACAAGAAAACATTGTTAATGTGAAATTTACAGACTATCATAATTTTGCACTTACGAACATTTTAGTCGTACGAAGTTTAGTGAAACGGCCCCCAGGAGGTTTCTAATAGTAATTTGGAGAACATGCTCAGAAAGTTGTAAGTTGAACACAAATGCCTAAAATGCCATTTCTCCTGTCCCAGCCCCAACTATGACTGGAGAAATGGGCTAGTTGGCCTCTTTAGCCATTCTAGCTCCTGCCTTATTGCTATCACACTGAATAAACATTGCCAACCGTGGTCACACAGTCGATGTATAGGCTGATTTTCGCATACAATTGTCAATACACTCCATTTTTTGGGGGTCACATATATACATCAATATGTATGGTAATGAAAATTGATGAACATTGACGAATATTGAATTTTTCAACAAAATTATTGATCAACTTTCAGGAATTAAAGATGAACCGTACCAATACTATCCTACTTGATAATTGGTATTAAAAGAAAATACAACGGAGGTTCTTCCTTTAACCTATTACATGCCGATCGTTTTCTTTCCTGCGAAGTCCGAGTATTCAACAATGGTATTTCAGGACAGTTTAAAATCTTCAGGATTTCGCCAATAATTGTCTTTCTTCTTGAAAGTACCATTTTAAACGATCAAATAATTTTCAGAAGATACATTTCAATTAAAAAGCATTGCATTCTCCAAAATTGGGTTAATACCTCATTACGCCAATGTTCAGTCTATACAATTTTTTATTTTTTTTTAGAAATACATTAAAAAATATCATTGCATTTTCCTTATACCAGCTTAAAACCTCATTAGGCAAATGTTCAGTCTACAAATTTGTTATTTAACCTAGTGGCCAGGGCCTAGTTGCTCAAAACTTCTGTTAGCTTAACAGACTGTTAAATCCTTAACAATGTTAAGGATTTAACAGTCTGTTAAGCTAACAGTGGTTTTGAACAACCGGGCCCTGGTGTTATCGTCTATGGCATAAGTATTTCCCTTGATAGGTGTATCAGTTGTGATGATGGGGGGTCAGCACAGTTACATGGCATATAGATAACCTTGCCTCCCCTGATGTATTGTCAATACTTCTTAGATTGGCCTTATAATGGGGCGCTTCAGTTGTACTATTCTCAATATGTGACTGGAGAAATGGGGCTTATGGTATTTGTGAACAGTGTAGTCCCAGATCAGACTGCACGTTCGTGCAGTCTGATCTGGGACTACACTGTTAGATTTTCAGTTGACGAAAACCCATCATATTTCTATACTTATTTTGATTGCACATGTCTGCAGTCTTATCTAGGACTGCACTGTTTGCCATTTAGTTGATGAAAACCCATCATGTTTCATATGATTTCATGTTAAATCCCATTAGAGTACCATGTATAGATACATCATTCAACCTCTGACATATGAGGATGGAAGTGTATGCATACTTCCTTGCTGGGATTCAAACTTCAATGGTTGATCCATCCCTACAGGTGCGGATACAGGGGGGGGGGGGTCCGGACACCACCCTGCTCCCGGCAAAAAAAAGAAAAAAAAGACGAAAATCTACAATACTCGAATAGTTGGATGACTTTTTCGTGGCCTAGGTGTCAGGAAATCGCATCTGCGTCGATCTGGCATGTAAAAATTTCCTGGGCGAGAACCCCCAGACCCCCAGACCCCCAGACCCCCATACTTTAAGATTTCGCGCTCGCGGAGGTCCGCTATGCCGACTTGTAATTACAGACCCCCCCCCTGCAATTATTTCTGTATCCGCGCCTGCCCTACCTGGTCATGAGACGACCCAGATATATGTATCTGACATGGACATAAATATCTGACATGGACTGTTCTATTCTAATGGTGGTGGTTGGTTGGGAGCATGTGATGGGTTAGCCTTACCAGACTCGTTCATCCTTACCAGAATCCCGACCGGAGACCTGGTTTGACTCTCGGGTACGTCTTTGGCTTTCTTGTATCTTGATTTGAATCTAGTTATACCCCTTAGAACAATAATCCTATCGGTATCACTTTTAAGGGAAGGACTCCCCTCCCCCCCACACCTCGAACACCAATGCAGCAGGATAAATTCTGCTTTTGGACCATTCTATTCATCCGAAAAGGAGTTGAAAAAGGTAGAAAAAAGTCTGAAAATATTGACAAATGCTGCAGATCCTGATGTGCTGGCTCGTTAAGAGCCAGCTCATCTGGATCTACAGTATTTGTAAATATTGGAATTATGCCATGTGGTGTTGAAAGGGTTAATATATAGTCTTATTAAATTAACCTAGTCTTATGGAATTAACCTAGTCTTATAATATTAATTAACCTAGTCTTATTAAATTAACCTAGTCTTAAAAATTAACCTCGTCTTATTAAATGAACCTAGTCTTGTAAATTAACCTAGTCTTTTGCAATAGCGAGATAGTAACCTAATCATATGGAATACTGCGTTATTGCCCTAGTCATAATAACTACATGTACCATGCTATTATCCTAACTTGCTAGTCTCATGACATACAAAGCTAGTCCTTACGGAGCCCTTCAGGGGACATGGATTTTTTTTAATTTTTTTCGTTCCCACGAACTAACAATTCGTTCCCACAATATAACAATTCGTTCCCACAAATTAACAATTAATTCCCTTGGGAACGAGTTGTTATTTCGTGGGAACAAATTGTTAAATTGAGGGAACAAATTGTTAATTAGTGGGAACGAATTGTTAAATTGAAGGAACAAATTTTTGTTTTGTGGGTATGAATTAATAAGAAAAAAAATAAAATTCTATGTCCCCTGCGTGGCTCCGTAAGTCCTACATGTATGTAACATAAACTAGTCCGTGAACAAGTCTGTAGTAGTTCAGTAGCCAGCACTATTTAACTGTTATTATAGGAATGAATGGCATTTTTGTGGAATTTATCGGGGTATAAACTTGGAAAAGTCGCGGGAATACTGGACGAAGGCCGGAAGGCCTCATCCAGTATTCCCGCGACTTTTCCAAGTTTATATCCCCGATAAATTCCACAAAAAGGCCATTCATTCCTTATAATTCCAGCATTTGAAATAAATTCATGAAGAAAATGTGTTTATTTTCCGTTTTCTTAAGAATTATTTTAACTGCGCCTCACAGTTACGGAAAGTAGTTCGGCGTGGGAGTTTACTGGGATATAAATTTTGGACAGAGACTTGCTACGGGCCAATCAAATGTTAGGGAATTGTGTAAATATTGTTGTGGTGGAATTATATTTATTATGAATTCAGCTTTTATTTCATGTACATGTACTTGTGTGTGGAAAAGTGTACATCAACTTAGTTTTGTCTCAAATGTTGTGTCTCGGATATGCATGGTAATACTATTAAAGTGGGTGGCAGGTGGGAGCTTGCGATGAGTATATTAACGATTGGGATTCATCCTTACCGGAAGCCTGAACAGAGACCAGGGGGCCGTTTCACTAAACTTCGTACGACTAAAATGTTCGTAAGTGCAAAATTATGATAGTCTGTAAATTGCACATCAACACTGTTTTCTTGTAAACAATTATTGGATTTACATTTATTGATCATAGGCTGCATATGCTCAATAAATGTAAATCCATCAATTGAAATTTCTAGACGATACTAAATTTGCGCTTACGAACATTTTAGTTGTAAGAACTTTAGTGAAACGGGCCCCTGGTTTGTCCCTCAGGTACGTCTTCATTCTTGTATGTGAGGGTTTAATCTGGTTATACCCCTTGTACGAGTAAGACGATTATTCCTAATCCTATTACTTTTAGAGGAAGGGCACAAATGACTGGTGTGGTATGGACCTGGTACCAGGTTAATCTAATTTCAGGGCTGAATATATATTTATTTTGATGAAAATATTCCGTTCTGATTTTGGACATAGTGTAGATCCACAATCTGCACCATATGTGGGTATTGTTTAACAAAAAATGTTCTAAATTTACACCGCATTTGTTTAATGGAATATCCTGAAAATTGACATTGAAAAGTACATGCTACTTACTTACATGTATGTGTGAAAGGGTTATGATCAGAAATGACACACACCAAGCTTTTTATGGTTTATAAGGTTTCCAGGATATTACAATGGCAGCTGCGGGTCGTACTAATGAATACAAACATCAGAACAATCAGAACACAACACAACTAATCACTATCAAATCTCAGGCTCCAGAAAACACATGTCTTCAAGACTACTGTCTGTTTCACGAAAGCTGCCCAAATTTTACGGCTATATAAACAATTCAAAAACAAAATTTCTTTTGATAATATTAAATTAAAGGAAAAATTAAGAATGAGCCTTCTTTTTATTTCGTGAAATTTGGTCAAATATTGATTTTATTGCGAAAACAAAATTTCCCCATGTTAAATCCCTATAGACATCTTCACTCCGTGAAGATGTCTATGGGGATTTAACATGGGGAATTTTTTTTGAATTTTAGAAATACTGGACCGATTTTTAAAATTTAACTTTTGTTTTCTTAGTTAGATCATATCCAAGCTATCTAGTCCGGTTTCGGAGTCAATTTCCAAATTGTTTTGTTTTTGGACTCCTCCCACACTTCCTTACCACTTTTTCCCCCATGTTAAATTCCCATAGACAAATCAATTTTTCGTAATAAAATCAATATTTGACCGAATTTCACGAAATAAAAAGAAGGCTCGTTCTTAAATTTTCCTTTAATTTAATATTATCGAAAATAATATTGTCTATATGGCCGTAAAATTTGGGCAGGTTTCGTGAAACAGACAGTAGGTCCAAACACTAAGTGGGACCTCTCTAAACCGGACACCTTGGCCTAAAAAATGCACATCTTCAAGTTTATGTCCAAACATTATACAGTGATGCCTCTCTAGACCGGAAACCCTGGGAGATCCCCAGAGTGTCTGGTTTAGAGAGGTGTCACTATTAGGCATATGACCACTGCAAGACATGTTTGTGTGTTTTGCAATCATGAACATACGTTACCAATTGAGATAAATGGCCCATCAATATTAGGCACACTGGGCTTCCAGTTGAAAGGGTCTCGGCTTGGTCTGCTTAATACCGTAATAGTACAGCAGCTGCCTTGTTTTCAATTTTTTTAAACCATTGTCTTTTTTTCAAGATTATTGAGTTCCAATCGACGAGGTTTGACTTCATTTCTACGTGTGTTTCAATGAATCAAAGAATGAGACAAAAACAAAGGAAAGACGTCATCGTACCAATACTAGACATTTCAGTGTAATTGTCTTGAACATATCCATGTTTAATATATCTTTTTGCTGTATTCACCATATGGGGCCAGTGTACTTGACGTGATGTCTATATGCCCCAATAATTCCAGCACAAAAATATTTACACAATTCCCTAACATTTTATTGGCCCGTAGCAAGTCTCTGTCCAAAATTTATATCCCAGTAAACTCCCACGCCGAACTACTTTCGTAACCGTGAGGCGCAGTTAAAATAATTTGTAAAGAAAACGGAAAATAAACACATTTTCCTGATGAATTTATTTCAAATGCTAGAATTATAAGGAATGAATGGCCTTTTTGTGGAATTTATCGGGGATATAAACTGGGAAAAGTCGCGGGAATACTGGACGAGGCCTTCCGGCCTTCGTCCAGTATTCCCGCGTCTTTTCCAAGTTTATACCCCGATAAATTCCACAAAAAGGCCGTTCATTCCTATAGTAACCAGCCTCTAGACCTACCTAAACATTGACAAAGACGGTAAAAACTCTTCTTAAGAACAAAATCACATTGCTTCTCTCAGATGATGTTTTAAGTACATGGTTTTAGGCTTAGCTATTCTTCATATTAATAGAAACCAATTTGCATTACTACTAAAACAACAAGCAGTAAGCATACCTCAATGACTGAATTGTGAACTGAGTATGCCCTGATCAGACAAGATCTGGAACTACGCTGTTGCCCCGTGCAGGCACCGGGGCGGGATCAACTGATCCTGAGAATAGTGCTGCAGTAGCCATTGCTTGTCGTAAAAGGCGACTAAACTGGCTTAACGATTGGGTTCATACTTTCCAGAACCCACTATACCGGATTTGGCCCTCATGTACATTTTTGGCTTTCTTGTATGTGAGAGTTGAGTCGGGCTATGCCCCATATATAAAAGTAAGATTAGCGCGGGATGGGATAAATGATGCTGGTGTGGCGAGGGCCTGGCACCAGATCAGGTTGTTCTAATTTCAGGACTGAATATATATTTTGATTGTAAATATTGAGTTCTGAAGTTGGGATTTACCCCCGTTGGACAGGTGGATACGGGACACGACCCCGTTGACCCGTCTGCGTGTAGACTCCCTGAGGCTTGTACCTCTATGTCAGAAAAGCGGACGTTAAACCCTATTCACTCACTCACTCACTGGAACTACGCTGGTTACAAGCGTATTATGACACGTTATGTAAGACTGTAGTATGTTATATACCAAATATTTACTATTAAAGATCATCAAGTTGCCACATTTGTGTATATCTACCCATGGGAACATTGTGTGTATACATTTCCTCTAGAAACCCGTGCCGGTAACACTACCATGTCTGATGTTAGTAGATGTTGACCCATTTCATGCAGGCTACATATACACAGGTATCAAAATATTCAACCAATTCTTCTCTATTTTCTTTATTTCCTCATGAAAGTATATACGCTGTTACCATTCATATTCTTTATATGTAGCTGTGACTGAAGAAGTGGGGCTTATGGGATTTGTGACCAATGTAGCTCCTGATCAAATGGCACACTCGTGTCGCCGGATAACAATCTATATCACTTGTTAGAAGCATGACTGGTGTTTCATTGATGGAATGGCAAACAGTGTAGATCCAGATCAGACTGTGCGGATGCACTGCTGATCTGGATGTACACTGGTCGCAAAACCCATAAGCCCCATTTCTCCAGTCGCAGCCACATATAAGAATTGAGGAAAATAGTGAACAAAACAATTTCATACTAATCTATTTGTATCCCGCCGATATTAAATGGGTATACCGCTGCTTTTACAGCGGGACTCTAGATATACATAATTATAGTTCAGCATTTTAGTTTAAACACTTTATTTCATACAATACATGGTACATCAATTACATGTGAAATGTACATGGATTTGAAAACAAGCTAATAGCTGATATGAATTCATATCATATCATTTTCAATATCCACATATTAACCCTTTCACCACTAAGTAACAAGAATGGATTTTGATATGTTAATTTTGAAGCCAGTCCAACCATCACAAAATGAATTTCACACTTTCAGACTTGTCCATTTATGAAAGGGGATTTGTTCTCAAAAATATGAAAATTACTCGCAAAAAGTGCAGATCCTGATGAGACCCGGCTTATCTGGATCTACGCTATTTGCCAATGCCACTATACAGGTCTGTAGTGTTGAAACAAGATGCCAGCAATAAGCCGAGATATTACGTGATGCCTGGTAATTGCAAATCTTATTCTGAAATTGAATATATATATTTTACATTTCTCAGATTAGCTGGCAGTAAATATTTCATAAGATAGAAAGCTATCTTTGTGTAATTAGAAGTCGTAGCTTGGAGCATAGACACGGTAAATAGGGACTGGCATTGTAATATCCTACATTCATTCACTTCAATGTTAGACGGAATAATTGTGGCTGTGACTGGGAGAATGGGGCTTAAAACATTTGTGGCCAGTGTAACTCCTGATCAGTGACTGTAGATTAATATTAGTTCATCAGACAGTTTCACAGAGCTTTAGATATGCTGCGTATTTGCTTAAATACCCAATTAAAATTGCCAAAAACTCAATTGCAATCAGAAGTAGCGAGTATCAAAAAGCAATAACAGTTTTGTGGTACATGTATCATGCTGCAGAAAACAATAAACTGACCACACATATAGCATATTTTTCTTAAACACATCTTGGTATCCAAGGAGACAATTCTAATGAAATGCCAGGACATGTTTTCATTTCGAAGCAAACTACTCAATAATTGCTGTCTGTTGATGTGTAAACAGTAGTGTGATTTTATTTTACCCAATTAAAATGTTGAAATACCCAATTGCTTCAGAAATGATAAGAGTGAAAGTACTCAATTACTAATTCCTTATCTGCAACCCTGGTTTCATGATTTTGTTCATGTGATGTGCAGTGTAGTGATAATATTCTAGTACAAGTTCTGAGTACATAACTCTAATTACCTTGCATTACATAAGCGTTATGACGGAGTAGTATTTCTACATTTGCATTTTAAGCATTCTTTTTCTAGTTCGTGGTGAGTGACCTAAGAATTTTGCTAATACACACTTTATTAGGTAAGTTTTTTATGATAATATTTTTGTCTCGTATTGTAGAATTTTCTCTCAATAACAATATAGTGAAGTATGAAGCACTTCAGATTATTGCTATATTTTAGTGCACAAAATGGAAATGTTATTCCGAAAAATTATACCATTGACTGTGGTGTAGCGGTATAGTGCAACCTATTACCTATAGAGCGGAAAATGTGCAGCTAATGTTGAACTAGAGCTATTCTGGTTGCAAGGTCTAAGAATAAGCTCTATTTTACCACGACAGCCAGTGTATTTTATTTCGTACAGTGTACATGTAGTACAGTTTGTAAAAAATTACGTAACGGATTTAGATCAGACTGTGTTTGCTGGTTGGTCCAAGTCTTCACTGATCACATTTATTGGGTCAGGATTTTTATGCCAAATTTTGTATTTGTAGGTAGCAGGACAAGCAAACAGAATACCCCACCCACTATATTCACACAAGTGTGAATATGGTGGGTGGGGTATTCTGGTTTGTTTGGTTAGTATGGCCGACTGAGTGCACACTTTAGATCCCTGGTCATTCCATGGCTGTGTCTCGGTGGATAGATTGGCCTTGATGTACACTGGTCATATGTGTATGTGACTGGAGAAATGGGGTTATGGGATCATTTGTGACCAGTGTAGCTCCTGATAAAATAGCACATTCCTGAAGCCTGGTAACGATATATATTGCTCGTTAATAGAAGCAGGACGGGTGTTTCATTGATGGAATGGTGAACAGTGCAGAGGCGGATCAGACTGCGGATGCACAGCGTAATTTGGAGCTACATTCGTCAAAACTCATAACTACCCATTTCTCCAGTTTACAGCTACATGTACATATAATTCCTATCTTCGGTGGGCTGTTTACAATTTAGACATATAATATGTATGTCTGTGTTATCTAGTCATCGATAGCTTATTGCTACGAAAAAAAATCAAACGTTCTTGCCTTTTTATGTGCTGAAATTCAATTATAATGTTAAAATGAACTCTATTTTGCTAAATGATTGTTGCAATGTAGTTCAGCTTAATATTGTAAGGTAAATGATTCTGACAGTTTATTAGGGCCCCGCCGAGAATCGACAGTGCCCTATAGGTTTCACCCTGTCTGTTCGTTTATTTTTTTTAAAGTTTTTGTAAGAGTTTCTCAAATCACCTATAATTCCAGCACAAAAATATTTACACAATTCCCTAACATTTGATTGGTCCGTAGCAAGTCTCTGTCCAAAGTTTATATCCCAGTAAACTCCCATGCCAAACTACTTTCCGTAACCGTCAGGCGCAGTTAAAAATAATTCTTAAGAAAACGGAAAATAAACACATTTTCTTGATGAATTTATTTAAAATGCTGGAATTATAAGGAATGAATGGCATTTTTGTGGAATTTATCGGGGATATAAACTTGGAAAAGTCGCGGAAATACTGGACGAGGCCTTCCGGCCTTCGTCCAGTATTCCCGCGACTTTTCCAAGTTTATACCCCGATAAATTCCACAAAAAGGCCATTCATTCCTATAATAATTTCTGTTTGCCTTCTGGTAATATCTTCATATTGCACACATGCATTACTTAGTTATTAATACAGTAACGATACATCCTTCCACATGAATACAATTATCCTCGCTACTGATCGTACGTTCGTTTCTCAAATAACCTATAGGGGCCCTAACTGCGTTGACAGACCTCATTTTCTAGTTTCAGTTAACTTGAAATCAAAATATGTAGACTTTCAGATATTTGAAACTGAAATGATGCTTTGGAATAGCGATTATAAACAGAGTGATGGTTTATTCCCTGTATCTGCTACATACATGTATAAACATGCACATGGACTAGGCTCTGGAGTTGCCTCCCTTGTAGTGTCGCTAAAATAATAGTTCAACATTTTTAAACTTTTTACCTCATTTACGGAAACTTGTATTTTTTAAAAAAAATTACGGTAATCATTTGATGAGATAGAAGTAATATCAGAGCCAGGCCCGCATATGTTTGACGTGTCCTCGTAGATTTTATTAAAATGCATTCCATATATAGATATACCATGTACCATAGTGAATATAACGTTTCATGCATATTAATGTGACATTATTATTTTGTAAATATGTATACTATTAACCGATAGGCCATTTACAGTTGTATGAAAAAAATTGGAGAATTGTTTTTCTCTGTTTCTGTTTTCAAAATACATTTAATTTTATTACCACTCATATGAACCGTCTCGGTGAGCCGGTTCAAATGAGTGGTAACAACATATTCTTTATGGAGAAATAAAACAAAATAATCAGATTTTCTCAATAAAAAGTATTGTATCCATAGACTTCAACGGTTTAACCCTTTCAATCCTAAGGAACTGGTATGGACTGTGATATGCTAATGTTCCGACCAATCCAATGGTCACAAAATGATTTTCAGACTAGTCCATTTATTTTTTGTTCTCAAAAATATTAAAATTACTTTCAAAAAGTGCAGATCCTGATGAGACGGCTCGTTACGAGCCGGCTCATCTGGATCTGCACTTTTTGCATGAACCGATATAGCGGGATTTCGGGTTCAAAGGGTTAAGAAAGGCGGCCTTGTTAATTCACATTCATTTTAAGTATTTTGGCAGCGCTATTTTGCTAATGTGAAATTCGAAATACTGATAGTTTTCTTGTATCTTTGAAGTATGTATTGTGAGCACTGTTTAAACCATCTGATTGTTCAGATGTCTGCTAACAATATATAATATAATGCCCTCAGTGAGAAATAATCAAAATGTTCATGTCTAAAAGCATATTCAAGATATAATTATTGTCTGGTCCACATTTTATCATGCCATAGAAGATAATTGTTTTTCAGTTGATATTTTACATAACAGAATTCAACAAAATTTTGTTGGGGAAGTTGACTTGTCGATTATTTATGACAATTTTTTAATAGTTTGTGTGTTTAGTGTCTTTAACTGTCAAAACTAGGTTTACAGCAGGAGAATGTAGACCAAACAGTAATCAAGCAGAATTGAATCTCCAAATAATCAAAATCTATACAAACGGAATTGGAAAATCCTTACTTCAAAAGCATTTTCCCATAATTTTTCTGGAATAATAAATTGTCCCAATTATGGAGTATAAAACTGGCTTTATACGACAACCACCATAGACATTGTTCATTTCTGAGTGTTCTTTTAAAGTTTGTCCGTATAAAACCTTTAACCCGTTACATGCAAAATACACCTCGAAACAACTTCGAAATATTTTCCACCGTTTTTCTCATTTCTCATCCAAAGTATATGTTGTGACCACTCATTTGAACCGTCTTGCTGAGACGGTTCAAATGATGGCCACGACATATACTTTCAAGAAGAAATATGGAAGCCAGATATCGTTCACTGTAAGGAAAATGGTTTTAATTCTCGGCATGTGATGGGTTAATTAATAGATATGAATTCATGTCCTTGCTGGGAGGTACGGCAATTTGTTTCTATAAATAGATCTAGTCGTATGAGGTCCATTATTAATGTGTTCTGTTATTGCTGTAATTCAAAGTTTATCTACTTAAGAAACATACGGCTTGGTATTCGAAACTAGCGTAGACCCCGATCAGTCTGTGTTGCATGGTCTACACTGTAACACAGAACAAGACTGAAGATTACAGGTAGTCGCCCAAACAGTATAGACATTGATTACACAGACTGACCTCAGCCTACACTGATTTCATGTGCCAGGTTTCACATTTTCTTATCTGGTGACTCAAATGTCTTTTAATGATTACAAAATAAAACTATTGTTTTGAAAATCCTGTTTTGTGTTGTAAATGTTTTGTGTTCCCAATTACAATCCCTATAACATAGCCAAGATATGACAAAGACTGGGCCATTGTCTACACACTTGCTAAATCAGACTCTACATGTGGATGGCAGGTGTCAGCCTTACTGGAATCCCGACTGGACACCTGGGGGCCGTTTCACTAAAGTTCTTACCACTAAAATGTTTGTAAGTGCAAAATTATGATAGTCTGTAAATTGCACATTAATAATGTTTTCTTGTAAACAATTGTTGGATTTACATTTATTGAGCATAGGCTGCATATGCAGCCTATGCTCAATAAATGTAAATCCATCAATTAAAATTTACAGACGATCCTAAATTTGCACTTACGAACATTTTAGTCGTAGGAAGTTTAGTGAAACGGGCCCCTGGTTTGGCCCTCACATACGTCTTAGACATTTTGTATGTGACAGTTGAATCTGGTTATACCCCTTATGCGAGTATTGCGATTATTCGTAATCCTAGTGGCCAAGTGACATTGGTGTGGTATGGACCTGGCACCAGTAGACGATTTCATCAACATTGCAAAGTATACTTTAGTAGCAAAGTATACTTTGAGGGATAAATTTTCAATTTTATGATAAATTTATTAATTTTTATTATACTGAATTTATTACATTATCACAGCCAATTTGGCTGTGATAATGTAATAAATTCAGTATAATAATTCTGCATACTTTTAATCATGAAATATATGCATTTGTTAGTTCTATATGAAATAATGCATTTCAGGAAAAATAAATGATTACTCCCTCAAAGTATACTTTGCTAGTAAAGTATACTTTGCAATGTTGATGAAATAGACTACTGGTCAGGTATTCTGATTTCAGGGATGAATATGCATTTTTTTTCGATGTAAATATTCCGTTCTGATTTTGAGATTTTCCCCCCAATGCAGCAGGTTGAATACGAGATCGAACCCGTTGGCCCGGCCTTAAATGACCTTAGGTTTTTGTATCAGGAAAGCATATATTGGCTGCAATTGCAGAAATTGGCTTGCAACATTAATTTGGGGTCGCTGATCTGCTGGCACACTCCTACAGCCTCACGGTATTTCTGACAACATGGCAAACATTGCAGACCGATCAGATTTCGCAGTCTCATTTGGATTTGGAGTAGATCCAGATCAGCCTGTGCATCCACACAGTCTGAACAGGATCTGCACTGTTTGCCATTCCATCAATGGAACCCCCATCATGCTTCTAACAAGCAATATAGATTGTTATCGGGCTACAGGAGTGCTATTTGATGAAGGACTACACTGGTCACATGGGCATGATCACAGAGAACCAGGCTATCACTTCTGACCAGTGTATATTCTGATTATCCAATTTGGTGGTTGATTGGAGTTGAATCTGGTTATACCCTGTATAAGAGTAATACAATTATTCCTAATCCTATTACTTTTAGGAGACGTGGACAAGTGACTTTGGTGTGGTATGGACCTGGCACTAGGTCAGGTTATTCCAATTTCAGGGCTGAATATATACGGTATGTTTTTCAATGTAAATATTCCGTTCTGATTTTGGAATTTTCCCCCCAATGCATCGGGATAAATGCGGGATCAAACCCGTTGGCCTGGCTTTAAGTGACATTAGCTGTTGATAGGCCGCTAAATAGCAATATCTGATTATCCAGAATGCTCGATCGATCATTCCGTCTGATAGCTGAGACACATAATCTATATTCTGTTGACTAAATGTCAAACCGTGTAGACCCTCCTCAACCGCAGGCCTACCTATAAACAATATTGCTAGCACGTTCCTTTCATCACTACCTGGGCCAAATTAATGCAGTTAGTCTCGGCCCACATTGCTTGCAAAGGCACGAATCATGATTTTGTCAAATCCCATAAGCCACATTTCTCCAGTCACGGACACACATGGCCTTATTATGGTATTACTGTTCATGGATGTTTCACTGTAGAACAATGAATTAAACCCCATCCAGCCTCTCCAATGGCATAATATATCAGTCTAAGCCCTCTGTAGTAACCAATTTGTTGTCCTACAAGACCAATATGATCATATTACAGCGAAACCTCTCTAAACCGCACACCCTGGGAAACCCCCAGGGTGTCCGGCTTAGCGAGGTTTCACTGTAAATCAGAAATTTGATCATTCTGAGCCATAGTTGTGTGCTATGTGATCACGAACAGACAATATCACCTGCAAGATGAACGACACAGAAACTTGTCAAAAATAAGATCACAAGTGTTCTTGATGTCAAGTTTAGAGAGGTTCCACTGTAGATCGGCAACCAGCATAGCCTGCATGCACATCTGTGCAGTATGATCAAAATATATTCTACTTTCTATATCATTCCTACATGTGCCAAGATATATATCTCTGAAAGTGAGATTTATCCCATTACTTTCCCAATACCTGGTCTCTGGTAAATACATGTTTCAAAATAATTTTTTCTCACTTCTCTTCGAAAGTATATGTTGGCGTCTCATTGAGACGGTTCAAATGGTGGTCACAACAAATACCTTTGGAAAGAAACATATTTACAATTTTTACAAGTAAAATGACGTACGATGAAACAAATAAAAGGTTTTCTACCAGAGCAGAATCTGCATGGGCTAACTAACACATGTGGGGTAAGGTCCATTTTATCAGACAGGGAGCCCAGACATGTTGTGGCACTACCAGACCAGACAATGTGGGACGTCTGCCAGTAAAACTTTCAAATTTATTAAATTTATTCAAATAGCGGGTTGTTATTAAATTTATTTAAATGATGGTTCACAGCAGACACAATAGGAACATTTTAAGAGGAAATTAGTGTCTGGCTTTGTTCATAGTTGGCTGAAATGTTACTTATTGCCGCAATGGTAACATCAGAGCTCCAGATAAGCTGCATATTGGTGTATTTACGCAATTATTTTATCAAAAGTGGGAGTACAAAATACGCACAGCAATGTGCAAATATGCATTGGCTTTCAAATTGAGCAGTGAAAATACTGTCATAAAGTTGAATGTTTAAATTTGTTATATTTTTTTATCATTGTTCCAAAATCAATAATCCACTTGTAAAAGATGCAATGATTTTGAAATCAGGGGGTATAGTACGCTTTAGACACAAAGCTTATCTAGAGCTCTGGGTATTCAAAAGAAATCCAGAATTAGGAAATTCTAGGTCTGAAAGTGGGAGATAATCGACTCGAGGAAGGGGGGGGGGACTAAAAACACAGTTTACTCAGGGCTTATATGTGGCTGTGACTGGAAAATTGGGCTAATGGGTTTTGCAACCAGTGTAGATCCAGATCAGCCTGTGCATCGTGCTTCTAGCTAGCAACATAGATTGTTATCAGGCTACAAGAGGGTGCTATTTGATCACGAGATATACTTAACCCTTACTACGCTGAATTAAATGTTGTTGTCTGCTGGAAATGTTTTATTTTCAATATTTCTCGGCAAAAACCTGGTTTTGACAGCACATGAGAATCGTCTCCAATGGAGACGATTCTCATATGCTGTCAAAACCAGTTTTTTGTTAAGAATTAAAGCAAAAATGAACAACAGCGGACGGCAATTTCCGTCAACAGTGTAGGAAGGGTTAAACCCCATTGATCCAGTCTCCAGTAATAGCCATATATCTGGGTGGCCGGCTGAGAAAAGGGGGTTTTTAGTTTCTCAGAATGTTGCAGTAAAACAGTACAACAATATGCGGAACTTGTTTTAATGACCTCATTACGTCTAAATGGCGAATAGTATTATAACCCCTGGTCAGACTGCATGGCTGCTGCAGGTTGATCTGGGGCTGTGCTGGTTGTAAATGTGGCTGTGACTGGAGAAATGCGGCTTATGGGATTTATGACCAGTGTAGTTTCTGATCAAATGGCACGCTCTCATTTAGCCTCATAACGAGTTGCGTGTTAGACATGACGGGTGTTTCATTGATGGAATGACGAATAGTGCAGATCCTGATTAGACTGTGCGGATGCACAGGCTGATCTGGATCTACACTGGACGCAAAACCCATAAGAACCATTTCTCCAGGCGAATACACAAATGTTGTGAGGTACATTTTCTCACCTTTGAGGTCCATCTGGAAGTTGGTTGTGTGTATCAAATGTCAGTATTTTATGGAAGCGCATTAGAGCCATATTTGTTTTTTTGTCACGCGATATAGTCGGCACATTGGCGTACATCCATACGTCCATACGATCGTCCGATTAAAGTTTTTTGGATTTAGGTTAAAGTTTTTAAGAACACCATATCTCTGAAAATGCTTCGCCAATTCACTCGAAACTTCACATGTGTCTTTATCATCATCCGTATTTTCATTATATGCCAAACCTGTGCGGCCAATGTGCCCAATATCAAGGTCAAATTACTTTATTTTTTTGTCGCGCCACTTGCAGACAGCGCGATATAGTCGACACATTGATATACATGTACATGTACTATCAAAGCTTGTTTAGTACTATCAAATATCTTGCAGGACGCGACATGCGGGCCGCGCCCATCCAGTTTTATTTCCATTTATTCAAGATAAGATGTGATGTGCCGAGGGAAAAGGGACCAGTTGGGTGAAAACTATAGATTTTGGTATTTTTTGCATTTTCTAAACCTTCATTCTTTTATGTTTTCGAAAAATATATATATTTTGTATGTTACGACTGCCTTAATAGCTGTTAATTAAACTCAAAATACATGCATATTGAAAATCATTAACGGGGTTTAGTGACGTGACGTCTTGACATCAAACTTCTATCAAATCATGATGTACACAAAATGCTAAAAGCCACGTCAGCATGCAAGAAACATTTGCTGATCTAATGCACTATAGTGACAGTAACTTAGTCAGATTTGGCATAGTGTATGAGGTACGCTAGACATTTACTATAAGTGATCCTACCGGTAATTACACAGCTATATATCATAATGTGCTCGGAGAATTTGTGATTATGGTACGCGACGTCGGTTTGAGAACATTACGTCTAAAACTGATGTCGACTACATGCAAGTCATACTAACTTGCAACAAAGTTTTATATCTTCATAACTAAGCAAATGTATCGACCTGAAATTTTCTGATGATTTGGTCACAACTACCGGTATAATGGAACGTAAAGAAAATGGACAAATCTCAAATTATGACATTTTTTCAAAATGCCACTTTTTTATGTTTCCTGCATTAAACGACCACCATCCAACTGGTCCCTTTTCCCTTAGCAGGTCACATATCATGAATTTTCAAGATGTTTTCTTGAATTTTCAAGATGTTTTCTTGAATTTTCAAAAAAAATCTTGTATTTTCAGGTCTTAATGTTTTCTTGAATTTTCAACATCTTTTCTTGAAAAGATCTTGAAAATTCAAGATAATATAGTGAATGAATGAAGAAAAAAAATCAATTATGGTCTTAATGGACTTCCATAGTATTGCATCCATTAGGAGTACAATTTACTTTTACGAGTGACAAGAAAACTAATTTCCTGGTGTGTCTTCTTATTTCCCGGCTCGACTACAGTACTTATTGTTGAGACAGAATTATAAACTGGTTGCAGTGGCCATGTTTTGTCAAGATATTTTCACATTTCCTGCCTGGTCTTCTCATTTCAAGCATGTATACTTATTTCCCTGCATTTTTGTTTGCATACGAGTGCGAAAATCAGGACATTTAACACTTTCACCCCTAAGTAACTGGAATATATTTTGATATGTTAATTTTGCAACCAATTCAATCCATTCTGTCCACTTCGTCATCTTTTCGCGTTTAATGGTAAAAAAATGGCATCAAAAGATGAGATCATTATTTTAGATTTACGGAATGGTGTGAGGGTTTCCAAGTGCAATTCAATCGTCACAAAATGATTTTCAGACGCGTCCATTTATGAAAAGGGGGTCTTTTTGTTCTCAAAAATAAGAAAATTACTTGCAAAATGTGCAGATCCTGATGAGACGGCTCGTCACGAGCCGGCTCATCTGGATCTACACTGTTTGCCAATACCGCTATACAGGTCTGTAGTGTTGAAAGGGTTAAGATCAGTAGATCCGGATCAATTTCCCTGTCAGTTTCATCACAACCAACTATGTTCCCTATTAATGATGCATCACTGATGAGACGGCTCGTCAATGGAAATGATTCTGAAGTGCTGTCAAAGCATGTTGTAAATTATTCTAAAGTGCTGTCAAAGCATGTTTTTGATGATAAAAATAGAAAATAAACAGCAGACGATAACAAAAATAAGATAGCGGTCTAAGGGTTAATGCATGTATAGACCATGGTCCGCTACTTCAACCTGTGCAGCAAGCGAGGCGAGAACATTTGGCGATGTTTTTTGTGATCCTAACTCATAACATTCAATCACACAGGCTAAAGGTTAGAAACAAAAGTGTTACCCCGCTCCACATCTCTTGCGAGGGTAGCAATTTAACCCCATCTCTTTAATGTAACACATGGAAGAGTGATTTTTGCAATCAGTTATCTGACGCGTTTGATATGTTTGCGATCTGGATTTCGTTATGTTGAATGTTGAACAACAACCAGAGAAAAGATGGCTTCCATGGGAAAATTATTTCCCTGTTCTGTTATTTTTGGCAATTTACTAATTCTACATCAAAGATTATTTGTTTAAAGGTATAAACTATACAGTTTACTAAATTTTGACATACATGTACATGCAACAGGTTTGGGTATGCACTTTGGTTGCTCACATTTTTGGAATGGGTCAATTTGTAGCCATAGCTGTAATTAGCTAAAGGTACAGGATATTATACTGTACTTTTATCCTGTGGGATTAAATACATTAATAATGAACATCATAGGCCCTGCTCAGAATGTAGGCTGATCTGGTGCCACATGGGACCGACTGGTCCATTTTGTGTGCCGGTGGGCTATATAGCTCTCAATCAATACCGTAAGCCAGCGAGTCAGGTGGGCTAAAACACAAAAAGACAATCAGTAAATTACCAATTAAGTAATCCCAAGATTTTCCAACGGCCCTGGTCGCCAATAATTGCCTGGCGGAATCCAATATTATTTTCTATCAACTGACACAGTAGGAAAATTGATAAATGTGTTTTCTTTACTCTGCTACAAAAACACATCTCGGTGTAATGAACCAATATAGATTAACCCTTACAATGCTAAATTAAATTTTGTCGTCTGCTGTTCATTTTATATTTTCCACTATTCTCATCAAAAGCATGATTTCACAGCACTTTAGAATCATTTCCAATGGACATAATTCTAAAGTGCTGTCAAATCATGTTTTTGTTGAGAAAGAAGATAAAATATAAAACAACAGCAGACAACAATTTTCATTTCCCGTGTTCTAAAGGTTAATGTAGGTCTTCAGGACAGGGTCTATACTGTTTGCTACACATATTTGTATTGAGTAGACACAATATGAAGATGATCATGTAGATAAGCGTGTATCAGTATCTACGCTGATGGTTCGTGTGAAATTGTGCAGTTTTTTGTGTGGTTACTTAAAAGTGGTTTCTAGACAGAAAAGCCCAGGAGTGTTAGATGGTAAATTAGACTCAAAAGTTCCAGGCCCACATCACAACTAATAAAAGTATCAACCCATAACGTACGGCAGGCGACTGTTTGTCATCTGCCAGTTCTGAATATATTTGTGGATGTGACTGGAGAAATGGGTCTTATGGGATTAGTATAGGAATGAATGGCCTTTTTGTGGAATTTATCGGGGGTATAAACTTAGAAAAGTCGCGGAAATACTGGACGAAGGCCGGAAGGCCTCGTCCAGTATTCCCGCGACTTTTCCAAGTTTATATCCCCGATAAATTCCACAAAAAGGCGATTCATTCCTTATAATTCCAGCATTTTAAATCTGAAGAAAATGTGTTTATTTTCCGTTTTCTTAAGAATTATTTTAACTGCGCCTGACGGTTACGGAAAGTAGTTTGACATGGGAGTTTACTGGGATATAAATTTTGGACAGAGACTTGCTACGGACCAATCAAATGTTAGGGAATTGTGTAAATATTGTTGTGCTGGAATTATTGACAAATGAAGCTCCTAATCAAATGTAATAATGTAGCCTGCTAGGGATATATATATATATTGCTAGAAGCATGACAGGTGTTTCATTGATGGAAGGGCGAATAGTGTAGATCCTGATCAGACTGTGCGGATGCACAGGCTGATCTGGATCTACACTGTTCGCAAAACCCATAAGTCCCATTTCTCAAGTCACAGCCATATATATATCTGCTGTCGCACTGTACAAAGTAATTATTATAATATACAACCAGGACATATTTGAGAAACACAAAAGAAACCCCACAGTATAATTAATATGTCATGTGCCATTTCCATATATATTTTG
Source organism: Conchocele bisecta (assembly GCA_029237695.1). Classification (NCBI taxonomy): domain Eukaryota; kingdom Metazoa; phylum Mollusca; class Bivalvia; order Lucinida; family Thyasiridae; genus Conchocele; species Conchocele bisecta. The sequence goes on along the minus strand of CM055273.1, from coordinate 63,570,091 downwards.
ATGTCTGCTAAGTATCTTTTTGCGTCCTGCTGGACTTGCCTTAAGACATATGCAGGTATACAGCCAACGATTTGGAAGGAAACAAACAAGAAATGGCATCGTTAAAGGAAGAAAATCCCCTCGCTGGCAGCCTTGATAAAAGAAATTACGTATTTGCCTTACAAACAAGGTGAACATACGTCCTCAGTAACCTTGAACTTGGACGGTCGGATGTGGGTCATATGCAAAACAAAGCATCATCCCTAGACACACATTGTGGCCAAATATTATCAAAATCGGTGAAGTGGTTCATAAGTTATTGAAAAATAAAAGGTTTTACTAACGTATGCACGCATGTGGGCACGAACGTACATGGACTAATGCTGTATACCCTCTTGCCTATAGGCGAGGGGATAACTAGACATAGAGGATATTCAATTGTACATTTTTAATAGCGGGAAATAATACACGAGTGTTCGTCGGCTTCCGCGTAAGCAACGAGTGAGCGTAGCGAACAAGTTGCTTGCACAGACGCCGACGGACACAAGTGTATTATTTCCGCTATTCAAACATGTACGATGGAATATCCTATTTATTACACTTCCACGGCGGATATATATGCACATTTAGTCTATTTTTGAGATTATAATCAATGAATTGTGATGTGCGCATGAATAGTTATACAATGACATGTTTTCCCGCGTTTTGACGTTACGTTGTGTGACGTCAAATGTGACGTCATGTAAACTTTATTAAATCCAAATTACTCAGCTGTTTCTATGAGCCAGATATATTTCAGTGCATGTTTGGAATGTGTTCAATCACATTAACATTCTAGATTAGTCGAGACCCTTTCCAAATTTTCAAATAACTTTATTTTGACTGTAATAAAAATTAAACATTTTTCATGGCAGCTCGTGGTTTCCAAGAAAACAAGCGCGCAATTACGGGTGTTCTCTTCACGGTGTTTTATTTGTAAGGAGTTCATTACAGGTTTTCTCTCACAGCGAAACCCATGCAAATAATTTGCAAGAGTGTAATAACTAGATTTGTCAGTAAGCGGGGGCTTACGGAATACCCCCCACGTCAGCCCTGACCTAGAATGAATTCCAGCTTGCATACTATCATTTTCAGATAAAAGACTATGTCAGCACATATGGAGAGTGCGATGGTGGTTCCAGTTGAAAAAAGTCAAACTAGACATTCTAAGTCCGTGACCTTGACCCCTGGCATAAATGGGGGTCGTTGGTTTGTTGCAGAATGGTGTATGAGTGTCAGAGAAGGGTCAGGTAAAATATCACTGCATTCCGCAAAGGGAAAGAGAAGTTATAAGGAAATTTACATTTGTTAAGTTTTAGTTTTTTTCTCTAAGTTTATAAGTCTGTGACCTTGAGCCCTGGCATAAATGAGGGTCGTAGGTTTGTTGCAGAATGATGTATGAGTGTCAGAGAAGGGGTGGGTAAAATGTGAAAGATTTCCGCAAAGGGAAAGAGAAGTTAAAAGGAAATTTACAATTGTTAAGTTTTGTGACGGACGGAAACACGGAAAGACGGACGGACGGACGGACAACAAGCTGACTCCAGTATACCCCCCCCCCACAACAAATATACACTCACCAACTTGTATATATCAGTCTTAGTAACAGGCTCCCGAAAATGGAAGATCATAATCATGTCCCTTAACCCTTTCCCTGTTTTGCGATATTTCGACTCATCCAAATCCAAAACATCTGAATAAAAGAATGAAATGCTGGGTCAAATGATGGTTAAATTATCTGATAGAGTAGAAAACATTGTGGGAAAAGGAGAAATTGCTTGTTACAAGCAATTTCTCCTTTTCCCACAATGTTTTCAAAAGACATCTTCTGCAGAGGCGTGAAAAGTCGTCTCTATCAGGGAAAGGGTTAATACTACTACCATCAGAGTTAGAAGTGGTGGAATTTGTCAGGTTGACATCACATTGCTCAGGTTACACTAAGCAACACGATGTCAAACCGACACATTCTGTAAATTCTAACGTCAACAATGCCCCGGAAGTAGTTCTAAGGGAAACTACTCTTGATTTTCCAAGTTCGGTAACCTATGAATATTAGCATTTGCACTGGTCTGTGACGTTCACTGTGAACAGCAACATTGAATGGACTCACTTTGTCAAGGACAATGTCTCTGGAAAAGAAACCATGCAGCCATTTCACATATAAATCAAATTTAGTTAACCCTTAGACCGCTATCTTATTTTTTTTGTCATCTGTTGTTTATTTTCTGTTTTCCATTTTTATCATCAAAAACATGCTTTGACAGCACTTTAGAATAATTTACAACATGCTTTGACAGCACTTCAGAATCATTCCCATCGGAAATGATTCTGAAGTGCTGTCAAAGCATGTTTTTATTGAGAAATAAGGCAATACATAAAAGCAACAGCAGACGACAATTGTTGTGAGTAGCGGTCTAAGGGTTAAAATCTGACAAGAGAAACAAGACTGACACTGCATGGAAATTTACTAAACACACAATTTAAGGTGTACATAAATATATTTCAAGTTGAACAACTGTATACATGTATTAACCCTCACTACGCGGGAGACGAAAATTATCGTCTGCTGTTTGTCATTTTTGCCTTAATTCTTAACAAAAATCCTATTTTGACAGCACATGGAATCGTCTCCAGTGGAGAAATAGAGAAATATTGAAAACAAAACATTTCCAGCAGACAACAAAATTTCATTCAGCGTAGTAACGGTTAAGGCAGGCTGTTTATATATTTCTACAGTAAGACAGAAAATGCTTGTCAAACACCAACAAGACAAAACAAATTGTTATGGTAGGCAAAAAAAGTATGCTTTTGTGGCGGATACTTGGCCTGGGGATTAACAAGACAATAGGCCAAGTGACCCCAGTTTTGCTCATTTTGTAATGAACATAAAGCTATACAGAAACCAACTACGGTTAACCCTTCTCACCCTCCAAATCCAGAATTCATTAACTATATACTATCTGTTCCACGTTTTGCTGCCGACAAACTTTTGGCCTTAAAATATATAAATGTAAGTAGTTATTCATCAATAACAAAAAAGTCCCCCTCCCCCTAAAAAAGTATTTGTAGAAATTACATCAAATGTTGATTTTATTGTGAAAAAACGATTTTCCTATTGGACTTTAACATGGGGGCTAAAAATAATTTTTTTTAAATAATTTTGTGTGGCCTGATTTTCAAATTCGAACTTTTGTTTTCTTAGTTACATCATTTCAAAGCTATGTAGCTAGGTTTCGGAGACAATTTCTGTTTTTTGACTCCTCCCCTACTGTTTTCACTTCTTTTCTCTGTTAAATTCCCATAGGATAATCTTTTTTTTTCGCTATAAAATCAATATTTGATGGAATTTAATTAAACAACAAGAGCTGTAGGAGAACAGCATAGCTCGACTACGAGGGTTGTCGATGTACACATAGCTTGACAAAGAAGGTGGCTGCGGCCTGCATAAAAACCTTAACCAAGGTTGACTAAAAACATTAACCAAGGGAAATTAAGTAAGTAATTCAAGGTTAAATGTAGGTCAATGTCAGATATAGGTCAGGGGTTATTGATGTACATCACTAGGAGATAAAGTTTTCCAAGTATGGTTGCTGTATGCCCAGGAGTATTCCATACACAAGCTTGAGTAAAAACCGTAACCAAGGGGAGATAACTAAGTAATCCAAGGATAAAAGTAGGTCAAGGTCAAATATAGGTCAGGGATTATTGATGTACATCACTAGGAGATGAAGTTGTCCAAGTATGGTTGATGTAGGCCCAGAAGTATTCCATATACAAGCTTGACTATAAACATTAAGCAAGTAATTCAAGGTTAAATGTAGGTGAAGATAAAATAAAGGTCAGGGGTTATTGATGTACATCCCTATGAGAAAAAGTTATCCAAGTATGGTGTCTGTATGCACAATAGTATTCCATGTACAAGCTTGAGTAAAAAGCTACAAGCTTGAGTAAATATCTACAAGCTTGATTAAAAACCTTAACCAAGGTTGAGAAAAAACCTTAACCAAGGGGAATTAAGTAAGTAATTTAAGGTTAAATGTAGGTCAAGGTCAAATATAGGTCAGGGGTTGTTGATGTACATCACTAGGAGATGAAGTTGTCCAAGTATGGTTGGTGTAGGGCCATGAGTATTCCATCTACAAGCTGGATTAAAAACCTTAACCAAAGAGAATTAAGTAAGTAATTCAAGAGGAAATGTAGGTCAAAGTCAAATATAGATCAGGGGTTATTGATGTACATCACTATGAGAAAAGGTCCAAGTATGGTGTCTGTATGCACAATAGTATTCCATGTACAAGCTTGAGTAAAAAGCTTAACCAAGGTCGAGTAAAAACCTTAACCAAGGGGAATTAAGTAAGTAATTCAAGGTTAAATATAGGTCAATGTCAAATATAGGTCAGGGGTTGTTGATGTACATCACTAGGAGATGAAGTTGTCCAAGTATGGTTGGTGTAGGGCCAGGAGTATTCCATCTACAAGCTTGACTAAAAACGTTAACCAATGGGGAATTAAGTAAGTAATTCAAGAGGAAATGTAGGTCAAGGTCAAATATAGATCAGGGGTTGTGGATGTACATCACTAGGAGATGAAGTTGTCCAAGTATGGTGGGTGTAGGGCCAGTAGTATTCCATATAGAAGGTTGACTAAAAACCTTAAGCAAAAGGAATTAAGTAAGTAATTGAAGAGGAAATGTAGGTCAAGGTCAAATATAGATCAGGGGTTATTGATGTACATACCTATGAGAAAAGGTTGTGAAAGATGTATGGTGTCTGGATGCACAATAGTATTCAATGTACAAGCTTGAAAAAAAAACCTTAACCAAGGTTGACTAAAAACTTTAACCAAGGGGAATTAAGTAAGTAATTCAAGAGGAAATGTAGGTCAAGGTCAAATATAGATGAGGGGTTATTGATGTGCATCATAGGAGATGAAGTTGTCCAAGTATGGTGGGTGTAGGGCCAGTAGTATTGCATATACAAGCTTGACTAAAAACCTTAACCAAGGTTGACTAAAAACCTTAACCAAGGGGAATTAACCAAGTAATTAAAGAGGAAATGTAGGTCAAGGTCAAATATAGATCAGGGGTTATTGATGTACATCACTAGGAGATGAAGTTGTCCAAGTATGGTGGGTGTAGGGCCAGTAGTATTCCATATACAAACTTGACTAAAAACCTTAACCAAGGCTTCTTCGAATAGTCGATCTAAAAATGTTTGGGTAGGGTGGCTTTTTTGTTATTGATGAAAAATTACCGTACTTACATTTAAATAATTTTTAGATTTAATGTGTTTAATTGCCAAAAGTTTGTCGGCAGAAAAATGTGGAACAGACAGTAGATCCAAATGGCTAACTTGTCACATCAAGATCTTTGATTGTTAGAATAGCTTTAAAAACAACCTGGTTGAAATTCCAAATGTGAGATTTCATTCACAGGTATCAACAATAACCAACATTTTTTTTTCTATTTTATTTATTTTTCAATGAATATACATGTACAGCTGAATCTCGTTATCTCGATATCGTTTATCCCGATATACCTGCTTATCTCGATATACGTCCCAGGTCCCGGCAGAATTCCCTATATATATCATAAATCGTCTGTTAATTACAAAACAACAGCTTAGAATAAACTCAAGCCGCGATTTATGAAAACCCGGAAATAAAGTAAAGAGGCATTTCTGAAGCGATTTTGTTCAGATTTTTTTTCTGCAAAAAATTTGGCGAATTGTTATCTCGAAGTTCGGATATGTCAATATATTTTCATCAGTCCATTTGACTTCGAGATAATGAGAATGACCTGTATATGTTGTTACCATTCACTTGAACCGCTTCGATGAGATGGTTCAACTGAATTCGAGCGGTAACAACATGAGAAGTAGGAAAAATCATCACTTTTTCCAAGAGAAAAATTATGTATGTTCAGCATGAAAAATGTTCAAATATCCAAGGTGAATGAGTAGTGGAACAAGGGACACAACTCCTTCATGAACTCTAATTACCGCCAACAGCATTCTGGTTCCTGCTGTTAGCAGAGAATAATACTGACGACATTAATTTGTAATCAGTGCTTTCAGTGCAACCTCTCCTCTTGGATATATGATCACATCACTCCAAGACATGTTTGTATATATGATCACATCACTCCAAGACATGTTTGTATATATGATCACATTACTCCAAGACATGTTTGTATATATGATCACATTACTCCAAGACATGTTTGTATATATGATCACATCACTCCAAGACATGTTTGTATGTCTTCTAACTACGAACAGACATCATTTACCAAAGAATTTTAGTGAAAACCATCAAAATTTACACTTAGATTGCGGCGAACGAAAATTGTCATCTGCTATTGTTTTATATTTCGTTCTCTTTTATAATAAAAACATGGTTGACAGTAAGTTATCTAAAGTGCTGTCAAATCATGTCTTTGATGAGAAAAATTAAAATAAACAGCAGACGACAAAATGTAATTCAGCATTGCCAGGGTTAAACAGACAGGGGTTTTCTGGGTGTTTAGAGAGGTTCCACTTTAAAGCAGGTTTATGGGCATTCCAATCCACATTTGTGTGTTTGAGAATGATATGTGATACATCACATACTACTTAGTGCTGAAATCTGTGACATATCACCAAAATGGCTGTGATAATGTAATAAATTCAGTATAATAAAAATTTATAAATTTATCCTTAAATTGAAAATTTCTCCCTCAAAGTATACTTTGCTAGAAAAGTATACTTTGCAATGTTGGTGAAATAGGCTACTGATGGCTGGCTGTTGGAAGGACATAGCAATCACATGCCGACTTGCTGCACCGCCACAGTTCGCTGGATACACTGGAAGTCCTGTGTGGAAAACTTTGGGGCCAGCACGACGTTATCATAGTCGAACCCAGCATCCAGCGAGAACGGCTCCACTTCATTGCTGCACTCCTGCAACAGATGTGATGCTTAGATGGAGGGTAGTCAGACGTCCAGGGGCCCGTTTCACTTAACTTTGTACGACTAAAATGTACGTAAGTGCAAATTTAGGATCGTCTGGAAATATCAATTGATGGATTTACATGTATTGAGCATAGGCTGCATATGCAGCCTATGCTCAATACATGTAAATCCAATAATTGTTTACAAGAAAACATTGCTAATGTGAAATTTGCAGACTATCATAATTTTGCACTTACAAACTTTTTAGTCGTACAAAGTTTAGTGAAAACCCCCAGATAAGCTTTGTGTCTACAGAGTACCATAATAACTTGTATATAATTTATTACGGGAAACACACATTAGTATGTGGTTTCTCACAACAACGACGGTCCAAATATTTACAGTTAGTACGTTGGACTTGATTATCACAATAACAATGTATTTGGATACAATTCGTTTTGAGAAAAATCTATTTTACATGGAACAGACATAGATGTCTTCTTAATCCATTTTTTATTCCTAGTTTCCGCTCAGTTCAAATAAAATATAAATACATATCTAGAAAATATTATATACAATGTATCAAACAAGAAAATGTGGTTGTATTGAAATAATCCTTCAAAGGAAATAGCTAGAAGTTATAACAGAACTGAGATATTCAGGCAAACTTCTTAACCAGATACATGGACAGAGACAACACAGACATAACCATGGACACACAGTCCAAACAATACATGCCTCCCGGCTCTATCGAGACTGGGGGCATAAAATATTTTGTTCATATACATGTATTATACAATGCACCCGTTTTGGTCATCATCGTGATCAACATACACTGTATGCGTACATGATTGGCTAATGGTGGTTTATCAACATCTTCAGTCATTTAGGTTGTCTCCAATACAGTAGAGAAAGGCATTTCTATGGATACAGGGAACCAACTACCATAGCATTTGGGGTCCAGGGGCCCGTTTCACTAAACTTCGTACAACTAAAATGTTCGTAAGTGCAGATTTAGAATAGTCTGTATTAAAGTTTCAATTGATGGATTTACATGTATTGAGCATAGGCTGCATATGCAGCCTATGCTCAATACATGTAAATCCAATAATTGTTTACAAGAAAACATTACTAATGTGAAATTTGCAGACTATCATAATTTTACACTTACAAACTTTTTAGTCGTACAAAGTTTAGTGAAAACCCCCAGATAAGCTTTGTGTCTACAGAGTACCATAATAACTTGTATATAATTTATTACGGGAAACACACATTAGTATGTGGTTTCTCACAACAACGACGGTCCAAATATTTACAGTTAGTACGTTGGACTTGATTATCACAATAACAATGTATTTGGATACAATTCGTTTTGAGAAACATCTATTTTACATGGAACAGACATAGATGTCTTCTTAATCCATTTTTTATTCCCAGTTTCCGCTCAGTTCAAATAAAATATAAATACATATCTAGAAAATATTATATACAATGTATCAAACAAGAAAATGTGGTTGTATTGAAATAATCCTTCAAAGGAAATAGCTAGAAGTTATAACAGAACTGAGATATTCAGGCAAACTTCTTAACCGGATACATGGACAGACACAACACAGACATAACCATGGACACACAGTCCAAACAATACATGCCTCCCGGCTCTATCGAGACTGGGGGCATAAAATATTTTTTTCATATACATGTACATGTATTATACAATGCACCCGTTTTGGTCATCATCGTGATCAACATACACTGTATGCGTACATGATTGGCTAATGGTGGTTTATCAACATCTTCAGTCATTTAGGTTGTCTCCAATACAGTAGAGAAAGGCATTTCTATGGATACAGGGAACCAACTACCATAGCATTTGGGGTCCAGGGGCCCGTTTCACTAAACTTCGTACAACTAAAATGTTCGTAAGTGCAGATTTAGAATAGTCTGTATTAAAGTTTCAATCGATGGATTTACATTTATTGAGCATAGGCTGCATATGCAGCCTATGCTCAATAAATGTAAATCCAATAATTGTTTACAAGAACATAGTGTTAATGTGAAATTTACAGACTATCATAAGTTTGCACTTACAAACATTTTAGTATTACAAAGTTTAGTGAAACGGGCCCCTGGACCCCAAATGCTATGGTAGTTGGTTCCATGTATCCATAGAAATGCCTTTCTCTACTGTATTGGAGGACACATTGCTAAGTTTCACTAATATTGTGTTTGAAAAAAACAACAACAACATTTTTTCTTAAAAATGACTGGAAGTTGACAAAATGTTCAGAGCAATGCAAAAGTAAATCTGACATGTGCTCTGGAACTTCTGTCTACTTTAGTAGTCATTTACAGAAAATATGGACCAGTTTTCAAACCAATATCGCTGAAAATGGCAATGTATGCGGGAGATAATGTGACTGTAGCTTGTATTATCAAAATAAACTTGTGTGTTTTTCTTAAATCCTACACATGAGACAGCCGAGAAAAACGGAAAATGAGCAACAAGTGATATTTACTTCAGTATTGTTGGGGCAAAATATACATTTGCATATTGACATAATGTCTCACCTCTTTATCTCTATCACAGCTCGGGGTTCTATCCTTGTAAGTGACAGAGAAGTCAAGCAGCCGCTCATTCTTAACCCCTTCTTCACATTGGGTATTCTCAACCTCACCAGGAAATACCAAATTACCCACTTGAGCCTCTTCTAAATTGGACTCAATTAACTCATCCTCCATGTCTTCATTTGCAGCAGTGGAATCAGCTATTCCAGCCATCCCATTGGAATTAATTTGAAATTTATGATCTGGAATGTCTTTTTCTGCTTTATTCTTAGCAACCATTTTATTTATTTCAGATTTAAATTCAGTTGCTATCTGTGTACTTTCTACATCATAAGTTTCTTTGTCAATGAGATCAGTATCCTCAGCAGCAGTTGCAGATTTGTTGTGTTCATCCTCTGTAGCCACTACATCGGTTTTGAGCTGTTGAGTTTTAGCTTTGTTTGTGCAACTGTCACCCGATTCACCCAACAACTCTGCTTGTAGGTCAGCCATGAAACTCATTAAGAGGTCATCTGTGGTCATTCCCATTCCAGACCTAGTATCTGCCATATTTGAATTTGGAACATTAGTTTCAGATGCAAGCTGTTTTGACTCGTGCTTTAATGATCCTGAAATAGTTTCAGAATTTGAAATGTTTCCCACTTCCAACATTGTAACTGAATTCTCAAGTGATTTTATGATGTCAGCATCTGTTTTATTATTTGGTTCTTTTGGTTTATCGGCTTCATCTAAATTGTTCCAGCTCAGATCAGTTTTCGGTTTTACTGTATCCTTCATTTCTTGAACTTTCTGCACCCCTTCTCTAATTTTGTTTTCATTACTACAAAAGCTAGCTGTGTAACTTGATGCAAAATCCTCATCACCATCACTGTCACCTGCCGGTAATTCAACAAAATTATCAAACTTCATGTCGACACCAATCTGTGGACCAGATCCCACAGCTAGTCTGCTACACGCCTCTCCGGCTCCCAGCTCCATTTCTTCCACTTCCTCTGTGTCTGAAACACCTTTACTTCCTGCTACACCAGACTGGGCCACTGTTCTCTGTGCTGATGCAGACTGGTTTACGGTATCGTCTATATTGGTCTGACCTTCAAAATCACTGGTGACTGGTAATGAAGACAGAACATCTAGTGGGCTTTTAGGCTTGGGTTTACTTTTTGAAGCATTGATTCGCTTGAAGAAATCACTTTCACCATGTGTAGGTTTTGAATCAAGGTTGCTGGGCGTAGTCAGGGCTGAATAATACAAATCAAAATTAATGTTAATTCTGCTGAGGCATTATCAGTGGAAAAATATTAAATGTCAGATTTCACATGACACACACACGTATACAGAGATATCAACATGCATACAAGAGGCTTAACAACAAGGTCGTACAATTATACTACATGTATTAGGAGATGATAGAAATGGGGCGTATTGCCCTTTGAGCAAGTGCAGACCCAATCCAGCCCTCACTATCTGATCAGGGTTTACACTGTTTGCTCTACCTCTAGTTCAACTAGAGACACACACATTCTAGCCAAATATTATTAAAATTGTGAAATGTTTCACAAGTTATTAAGAAATGAAAGGTGATACCATCGTATGTATGCACATGCATGGACATATGGACACATGGACATATGGACACATGGACACATGGACATATGGACACATGGACACATGGACATATGGACATATGGACACATGGACATATGCTATATTCCCTCCTGCCATTTGGCGAGGGGATACAAAGATTAGAGTTTTGCCATGCCACAGGTAACATTTACAAATCAAGTAAATGACAATGCATCAAACTTTAAATAGATGACTTGGAGAGGATTTTTATAAGCTTTTTTTTCAATCCAACTTACTCTCATGCACATGCTTCTTTTGAAAGGAAGTTTCATAAAGTATGTTTAAAACCAACAAATCCGTCAATACCATTGTTATCTTTCTTTAGGTGAGAAAATCCTTTAAGGAATTCATTATAGCTCTGTGCCTCCTGTGACATAGCGCCGTCGATGGCAGCGTATGTACTGATGTCTCGCGTGTTGGCTGCATTGTCCTCGGACGGAGTTGGGGACGGTCGGGGATCCATCGTGACAATGTACGGACAAACAATAACCTGCAAATGGAGCAACATGGACTGAGCTCATCTTGTGAATTCATATCAGATGACATCAGACTGTGAGCTGACCATCAGCTATACTGATGGTCTCATCTGAGGGACCTCACAGAATAAGCAAAAATAAATGAATTTATATAGTGCATTATTTTTATTATTTTGCTCATTCAGTAAAAGTCCTTCAAATAAAATGATCATCCAAAATGTCAGTGAGCCCTTTATTATTGTGGCGGGAATGTATATAATGATCAGCAGCCCACCAACACAACACAATCGACTTCATATAAATATATGTATAGCCTGGTATATGTACAACCAGTAGAGCCTTACAGGAATGCATGTGTGAAATATTAAGCATTTTAGATGAAGGAAATAGAAGTTATAACAATTCTCTGATGTTAAGTTTTGTAAAGAGACAAAGTATTTGACCTTGACCATGGGATCAGCGGGGGTTGGACGGTCGTGGATTTGGCACAGCATGGTAGTAGAGCCTTACAGGAATACATGTGTGAAATATTAAGCATTTTAGATGAAGGAAGTAGAAGTTATAACAATATTTCTCTGATGTTAAGTTTTGTAAAGAGACTAAGTATTTGACCTTGACCATGGGATCAGCGGGGGTTCGACGGTCGTGGATTTGGCACAGCATGGTAGTAGAGCCTTACAGGAATGCATGTGTGAAATATTAAGCACTTTAGATGAAAGAAATAGAAGCTATAACAATATTTCTTTGATGTTAAGTTTTGTAAAGAGACTAAGTATTTGACCTTGACCTTGGAATCAGCGGCGGTTGGACAGTCATGGATTTGGCACAGCATGGTAGTAGAGCCTTACAGGAATGCATGTGTGAAATATTAGGCATTTTAGATGAAGGTAATAGAAGTTATAACAATATTTCTCTGATGTTAAGTTTTGTAAAGAAACTAAGTATTTGACCTTGACCATGTGATCAGCGGGGGTTGGATGGTCGTGGATTTGGCACGGCATGGTAGTAGAGCCTTACAGGAATGCATGTGTGAAATATTAAGCATTTTAGATGAAGGAAATAGAAGTTATAACAATATTTCTCTGATGTTAAGTTTTGTAAAGAGACCTAAGTATTTGACCTTGACCATGGGATCAGCGGGGGTTGGACGGTCGTGGATTTGGTGCAGCATGGTAGTAGAGCCTTACAGGAATGCATGTGTGAAATATTAAGCATTTTAGATGAAGGAAATAGAAGTTATAACAATATTTCTCTGATGTTAAGTTTACGGACGGACAGACGGATGGACAGACGGACGGACAACCTGAATCCAGTATACCCCCCCCACAACGAGTTGTGGGGGGTATAATTATCCATAGTCGAGAACTTCATTAACACAAATAGGTTGTCTAGAGAGTTATGAACCCTTAGAAGGCAGGAACCGAAAATTGGCATCTGTTGTTGTTTCTTATTTTGCAATTTTCTCTAAATAAAAACATAGTTTGGCAGCATTTTAGAATCATTTCCATTGGAAATGATTCTAAAGTGCTGTCAAAGCATGTTTGTGATAAGAAAAATGGAAAATAAAAATAAACAGCAGATGACAAATTTTAATTCAGCACTGTAAGGGTTAACCCTTGCAACACTTCATACCTATATAGCAATATTTGCCAACAATGTAGATGAGCAGGCTCGTAACGAAAAAACACACCCCTTTCTATAAATGGAAAACAATTTTGTGACGATTGGATTGGTCGGAAAATTAAGATATCAGTCAATTCCAGTTATTTAGGGTTGAAAGGTTAAGCAATCCATTGCTCCAGGAAGTGCTTTGGCCGAGTTCGTGAGCAGACCAGATGGGCAACGTGTGATCATAATTGTGGCTGTGACTGGAGAAATTGGGATTATGGGATTTGTGACCAGTGTAGCTCCTGATCAAACAGCACACGCGTGTAGCCTGATAATGATCTATATTGCTTTTTAGAAGCATGACGGGTGTTTCATTGATAGACTAGCGAAAGTATCTGGCTTATATGGATCTACAATTTCTCCAGTCACAGCCACAATTAAGCTTTCCCAGTCACAGCTTAATTTGTCAATTGACATTACTAATTGATAGTGGTAAAACATGTGTTATGTTGCGATGGTGGCCAAGCTGTGTGGTGTGACAATAGACAAGCTGGCTAGATCCATATGAGCTGTTTTCAGAATGATTGTTTTCTTGTCCATAATTATATATAGGAACATGTATATATAGTTGTGAGTTCATGACTGTGTGTATATAGCGCTCTAGAGCAAACCAACCCATTGCCCAGAAAGCCGAAAGCATGCAGCTATAGAGGTATGTACTCAGAACTACACAACATCATGGTTATAGTCAAGGCAGCGACCCAGTAAGCGAACAGACACATGTACCGTGGCTCAAGATCAAGTAATAAACATTTTCATTCTAACAAGCCAGCATTATTTAATTGATGAAATGGCAACCAGTATCACTCATTTGATGGAAGAACCAGTCATTTCCCCTCTATATTGCCTATATATATGGGCCGCGCCATACGAAAACCGGGCTTAATGACAACGTCATGAAAAGCGGTAAACGACGTAAGAAAAACGACGTTTCAAATTGTCTAGCGTCGCCGTAAAAGTTCAGTTTGCCCTCCCATTTACGTTTACTGGTGTCAGTTAACATTAAGTGTGAACAGAAAACGGAAAATGATAACTTACTGAAACTTTCACTAATATGAGACGCGATACCTTGTACCTCGGTACACATATTATGACGTCATAACTTGATGTCACGTACTTGTGACGTCATTGAACGTGAATACATGTTTGACGTTATGGCCATGGTGTCGTGACAAAATATTATAGCAAGGATACTTGCACGAGTTCCTCGCAGCATCAATGACTTAGAAATGCTTTAGGCGCTGTACATTGTCGCCTAACTGTCGTTCTTTGACATTTTTCCTCTTTTTCGTCGGTTGTCCTTATGAATTCAAAATGGTGAACTCATAATTTAACTGGCTACATATCAGCGAAGTCTTCACTTACACTGCACTTTGATTCCTAAATAATCTTAAATATGAACAACCTAGTGTATGCCAACGATATTACCATATATTATCTTGGTAAATTGAGACTTTTGAACAATTATATCCAGTACTTAGCGAATGATATGCCATTTAATGCCGCTCATTTTATCATAAATGGAGGTAGACACGCAGCTATATAATGACATAAATATCCGGGGTTTGTATTGAATTTAAAATAAATGCATCAACACATTAATTGGAAATGTGATGGTCATAAACTTGCTTTTGTAGTCGAAAGTGCTTGTATAGTATCAACTCATCAGTTTATCACTTGACTGCATAATAATGTAGATCAGGCGATGGTAATGCGATCCTCAAGAAAGACACACGGCGACAATTATAAGGTATCACGCTACCAAATCTGCCCGGTATCGTGTTTTGTCACAAAATTAATGTTATAAGCGGCCTACTGTAGACTTTAAAATATGTCGTCGCATACGAAATGTTAAATGATGTCGCTATTATTCCCCAAAATATTTCAGACAGCAGCAAACAACAGGGAAACGCCTCACTCTGCCTTATTTGAAAATTATTCATACGAAATTACGTTACTTCGGCCGCAATCCAAAACATAACGTTACATTAGCAACTGCAACACGAGCCATAAACATTATTTTCATACTTTGTCTTGGCCTAAAACTGAAAATGTTGTCATTAAGGGTTTCGCACGGTGCGGCTCATATATTTTCGGCGTTAGTAGTTGTGCAAAATGTACACACAAGATAATGTTGACTTTGCCCAAGGTTACGTGTCGTTTGTCAATTATTCACTAATAGTATACAATTATACATACACTACTTAAAATCAACCTACATGGCAGGCCTATTAGTTTACTACTCCATTACGCTTAAACGTTCTTATTGACGTTGAAGTCGCCCGTTAATGTTAACGTCGTAATTGCGACATCATTGAGCTAAAACGTCGTTTGCGCTTCTACCACGTGTTACAAAAACACATGTAGCATGAAAAATAATTGAGATACATTGATATTTTTTGTGGTATATGACTTTTAAAAGATGCGGTATTCAGAATATGCAAAAAAGTGAAAAATAAATTTTTTGTCATTAAGCCCGGTTTTCGCATGTTATCGAATGGGCCAGTTGACAAAATATTCTGGAAGTCAGACTTCGTCTATTTTGCGCATCTGCATGTTATAATTATCTCTCCTTTCGAGGAGCGCAGGGGATAATCTGACCATTTTCCTATATAATTTAATCATTTTTGAATGCACCAAACAACTAAATTCCAATCGCTAAATCAAATTTAAATGCAGATTTATAATGTTAAATAGTCATTAAAAAATATTCTTATCACCATTTAGTATTTTCGTAGTTCGAAATGTGAAATATTCTGCCATAAAAACTATGTATTTTTAGAGCAAAATGTATCGATTTACCCCCAAACACATCGTGACTAGTGATACGTCACGCCGACTTCCAGAATCCTGAATCCAAGTTGTCAGGCTAAATGACAAGATAGTGGGTGGGGTAATTTATAATGTTCTTGGTCATAAATACAATCCCTTCAAATATGCATTGGAAACAACAATGGTAAGTTGATGGTCAGATAGTTCTCTCAATAATAGATAATGATAGATACATTAGAAACAACATAAATAACGTAAATGGAGATAAATACACAAGTTTATCTCACCTGCACACAAAAATTCTTCAAGCGGCCATGTTGTTTACAATCACTCGGTGTCAACGTAAATTTGCTGCACACTAAAATAATCCGGACGTTTTATGGACCACGGTAGCTTACACAATTTGGTAGTAATCATCTATTTGTGACTGGTTTAACCCTTTCAACCCGAAAGCCCGCAATAGCGGCGTTTGCAAACAGTGCAGATCCAGATGAGCCGGCTCGTAACGAGCCGTCTCATCAGGATTATGAGGATATGCATTTTTTTGCGAGTAAATTTCATAATTTTTAGAACACCCCCTTTTCATGAATGAACCAATCTGAACAGAATTTCGTGACGGTTGGATTGGATGCAAAATTAACGTATAAAAATCCATTCCAGTTACTTATGGGTGAAAGGGTTAAAAGAGAATTGGTTTTGATGGTGTTGTGATCGACATCAATAAATGAAAAATAAATACATTGATGGGTTGAGATGCAAGACTGACCGAAAGGCAAACTTCAGAACCGATCAGACATGTAGCTGCATGTGTGTAACCTACTGGATGAATAGTCCAGCCAGCACTTGGCTGAGAATTACAGTACAACCTCGCTCAAAGACACCCTGTGAGGTCCCTGGATGTCTGAGTGAGATTCCACTGTAGTTCAAGCATGAGAGTAGTCAGTCGCGTATGCTTTGCAATCCTGAACATGCATTACCAACATAGATGAACTCCGGCAAAACGTCTCTGGATATCTAATTTAGAGAGGTTCTGCTGTAACACGTTATCTGATATGTGGCTGTGACTGGAGAAGTGGGGCTTAGGGTTTTGCGACCAGTGTAGATCCAGATCAGCCTGTGCATCCGCAGTCTGATCAGAATCTGCACTGATCACCAGCCCAACAATGAAATACCCGCCATGTCTATATAAACAAGCAATATAGATTTTTATCAGGCTACAGGAGTGTGCTATTTGATCAGGAATTACACTGGTCACAAATCCCATAAGCCCCATGTCTCCTCATCACAGCCACATATTGGAATGGAATGGTGCATAATGGCCAAACAACACAGAAGTCACATAGGGCCAAGCATGGTAGATCATCTTATTCTGGAATTGCAGCGTTCCCACATGGTAAGAACAGAATGTCAGTTAGCATCAGCCCCAAAAGTACATGTAATAGGATTGGTACTAATCCTACTACTCTTATAATGGGTATAACTGGATGCAACTCTCGCATACAAGAAAGCCAAAAACGTATCTTAAAATACCCTTTGCATGCTCCCAACTGACCACCCACTCGGCCAATCAAACTCCTTTATTTGACGTACCATGCTGGAAAGGGTGCTCAGAATATTTTACAAGCACATCCTCTAAATAACTGGCGGTGAAGTTCAGCCTTTCGTTGTTGATCCCATAAAACTTAAAATTTGTTTATTAATGCTTTAATAGGTTCGGTCTGTCGCATGTCGAGCCCATCGTGACATTGTCAGTATAAAAAACACGTCATCACAGATTCTGGATGCACAAATGCATGTAACCAAAATTTTCTGCCTGGTGCGAGTCGCTGTAAACACCAGGTCTAGCTTTCAGCAAGTGGGTTTAGCAAAATACTTGCAGAATGTCAGGTGCATAAACAAACACATTGATACTCGGTGTCCGACATCATGAGGATTCCTAGGTCATGTTTTTCACAAGTAGACCATTCGGCAATGCCTTCACAAACGTGTTGTGTTGGTTACCTGTCGATGAAATGCAGGTCAGCTCAAAAGAGCAGATTATTTTTACGAGACTCACCCAAAAGTGAGGATCGTACTACCATTAGATAGTCTTTGTAAACCCAAATTGGCATATATATATATATATATATATATATATGCCAATTTTTGGGTTCGTCATTCTGCACAGCTACCCGTCAACTTTGGCTTGATTGATTGATTGGATTTGACCTCCGTCCAACACCAAGGTCATATACAGACAGGAATGTTATTGATGGGATGTATGTGTGTGGAATGGTGGGGAAGGGGTGGAGGGCAGGGGGAGGAGCACAATCTTATTACTGAAGCCACAATATGCCAGGTGCACTTACCACACCAGTAGCCTATTTTACCAAAATTGCAAAGTATACTTATCTTGCTAAGTACACTTTGACAGAGAAATTTTCAATTTAACGATAAATTTATTAATTTTTATTATACTGAATTTATTACATTATCACAGCCATTGTGGCTGTGATAATGTAATGAATTCATTATAATAATTCGGCATAATTTTAATCATCAAATATATGCTGTCGTTAGTTCTATATGAAATAATGCATTTTGGAAATGATTACTCCCTCAAAGTACACTTTGCTAGATAAGTATGCTTTGCGATTTTGGTTAAATAGGCTACATGCCACTTAACCCATATTATGAAGCCAGTGAGGACAGAGGCCACAGCAGATATAATGCATGCCCTTGAGAAAAACATGCTGGATGATACCAACGAAACATTTAGATCCATGATGTGACTAGGCCACCCCCCCCCCCCCCCACGAGGTAAATGTGACGAGGAATCGAGAAATGTAAACTTGGAATATCTGTGTAATTTGATCACGAGTCTGCACACTTCTCCATTCGGTCTGTGAAGCCCATCATGTTTCTAACAAACAGCATGGATCATCACGAGGTGGTAGAAGTATACATCTGCGAGTTCGAGCAGCACACAACTGGGAGTTAGACTGACCATGCATACCATATTCACAATATATTCAGTCACATTACTTTTTTTGCAAAACCCCGAGTGATGTATTGGGGCAATCTATTTAACTCTTTGCATGCTAGCGGTGAAAATATCCGCAAAACAAATTAGGAGTATATTTTTTATTTCTCTCTGTAAATATGTCTTGGAATTTCATTAGAATCGAGTCCTCAGGACTCAATTCTAATGACATTTCAAGACATATTCATGATATTTACAAGGAGAAATAAAAGAAAATATGATTTTTCGTCTGCTATTTTTGAACTATTTATAGCCCACAAGTTTCCCAGCATGCAAAGAGTTAACAAATCCACTATCTCGGTGTTTCTAAATGGAAACCTACAAAGCAACGCCACAAAAACACGTAATTTATGTCATTTTATTACATGTTTATATGACATATCACAATATGGTTTACATTTCTGAAGAAATATTTGTACTTAAAATAACGTAGTTTAATTGGCTGGTTCTGAGTATAGATACAGGCAATTAAAATGCCACAGTTTGTAGTTGTACATGTTCAGAACAACAGAAATCAGGCTGTCGGTCTTGGGGAATGAACACAACATATAGAGAATACCAGGCTAGTGTCTTTTGATATGAAGTTTATCAGGCAAGGCTAGGAAACGCAAAGGAATTCCGAGGTTTGCCGAGGATTACCGTTTCCGAGCCGAGCCTGATAAACTTCATATCAAAAGACACTAGCCTGGTATTCTATTTATCAGGTAAACGTTTTATGCTCGAAAATGACCACATATGATGTCGTTATCTATGGACGGAACAGCGGACTTGTTTACATTGTGTCATTATAATGACGTCATTCGGTAACGTCATGTGACGTCTTCCGACCCATGGAACGTCAGTTTTCACTTCGTTGTAACCCGGATGTTTGTATCAGGTCAATGCCTGATACAGCAATATGTTATCAGTTAGTACGTATTCGGTCAATACAGGGCAGGATTCCTGATAAAAAAACTGCGGCAGACTCCATCTCATAAAACTACTCGACTGTGAGAATAAAATTCATGTACATGATAAGAAAACCCTTAACACTCGCAATGCTAAATAACATGTTGGCTGCCGATTATTTTTTATTTTCCATTTTTTCTCTCAAGAAAAACATGCCTGGACAACAATTTAGAATCATTTTCAATGGAAATGATTCTAAAATGTTGTCAAACCATGTTTTTATTGAGAAATAAGACACAATATAAGGGTCAAAGTGGTTAACTTGTGAAGTGGATTACCATCAAATGTGGCTGTGACTGGAGAAATGGGGCTTATGGGATTTGTGAACAGGATAGCTCCTGATTATATAGCAAATTCCTGTAGCCCGATAACAATCTATATTGCTTGTTAGAAGCATGATGGTTGTTTCATTAATGGAATGGTGAACATTGCAGATCCTGATCAGACTGTGCGGATGCACAGGCTGATCTGGGTCTACACTGATCACAATTTCTACTGTCACAGTCACAAAAATGCACACATATGCCCCCCGGTGGCAGACTGGAGAAACTCCGACCAACTTTTTAACCGTATCCACAGACACACAAAACACAGTCCAGCCCCATATGCAGAGGGGGTGCGGCACCCACCTTAAACCCTTTCAGCACCACAGGCCTGTATAGTGGTGTTGGCAAAAAGTGTAGATACAGATGAGCCAGCTCGTGACGAGCCGTCTCATCAGGATCTGCACTTTTTGCTAGTAATTTTCATAATTTTGAGAACAAAAACACCCCATGTTCATAAATGGACTGGTCTGAAATCATTTTGTGATGATTGGATTGGGTTGCAAAATTAACATATCAAAATCCATTCCAGTTACTTACGGGTGAAAGGGTTAATCTGCCGAGGTCTGTCCGTGGATGTGCAAAAAAAAAAATAATGTTTAGCCCTTCGCGCTGTCGAACACGCAACCCCCTAAATTAATTCCTGCGTATGGGCCTACAGTCCAAACACTATACGTCTCCCAGCTCTACCGATACCAGGAGTACAACACGATAACAATCAGGTTTAGATGTTACAGGTGAATGCACTGAAGGTTCATCACATGGCCCAATGTCAGTCGTGAAGACCAGCTCTATACGACACGAGCCATGTACCTCAGAAGATATGAGCAACTTTTCATGAAAAGTATTTATACAAACTGTAATGTTTTCTGTAAATGGTGTCGAAAGTTGATGAAATTTTCAGAGTAAATGCGGATTTCCGCATTTGCTCTGAACATTTCATCAACTTTATGGAAAATATTGTAAAGTTTGTTAAGATATAGCCCATCTCCTATTAAAGGTACAAAATCACATGGTTTGTCCATACATGGTTCTGCTGAATGAAATATTACTACGTGCACCTTGACGTAGACGCCAACACCAAGTGACACCATCCGTAGTACAAGTTAGGTCCCTGTTGGTCAGTGTTCACAGGTTCACCACGTTGGACGTGAAAGCCAACTGTACGTCATATTGTCCGTGGTTCCTGGTAGAGATAGCGAAGTCTAGTCTGACGCTGCTGCGGGCTCAGATGTTGTACGTGGTGCTGGTAAACGCGTGAAGGTTGCCCATCTGACTGAGTCCACTCTGTATATGGTTGATGTGAATCTCCACGTTATTCCGGAATGAGCTGTAACACACGATTGATAGATTGGGGTTTTACGTCCATGCAACAGCAAGGTCACATGTGGTTTTGACTGGAGAAATGGGGCATTTGAGATTTGTAATCAGTGAGTTCGCTTTGGCTATTAAAAATTTAAAACAAATACAGACGTAAGAACATATATCCATATAATATTCACCAGGGGTCGACACTCGCAGTGTCCCGGGATCCCGAGGATCCCTGTTTTGTAGGAGGAATCCCTGAATTTGCAAGAAAATCCCATTCAACATAATGTAACAATAGGGATTTCCATGCTGCGGAATCCCTGGCCCAAAAGTTAGTGTCAAATCCTGTTCACACTGTCCTTAAATTCATAATGGAAACGCACATGCAACGTATTGCGTTCATATCCCAGTACATTACATTAGCTCCACGTGATGTCGCGCGACGTTGAATCATTAAAGTTTGTTTGACGTCATTAGATTACATGAAGTTCATCGTCGTTGTCAATAACGTCACACTATTGACAGCAACGTCGCTGTTCCATGAATTGCGAAAAAACGACGTAAAACAATAGGATTCCAATTTTTTACGCCGTATATGGTTATTTACATCTTTGAAATTATCAGAAAATGCAGTGTAAATATAAGTACATGTAATAAAACCATGGGCAGTTGCATTTACTGTAGATGAAAAACATTTGGTCTGTTTAAAGTTTGCGAGGAGTCTTTAAACAGTCTTTCATACTCCAGTAAACACCACTGCCCATGGTTTTATTCCTGAAGAAAATCAAAGGAAAGTAAAATGCCACCATTGCTATCGCAAATGGGGGGATAAACGCACAAACATATCATTCCTGGTCAGAAATGGAATACATGGAACTAAAGAGGCAATATTCAAAAGCAGAGGATTGGTTGTCAGCCTTGATCAAAGATGACAGGTAACAGAATACTTACTTGATATTGTTCCCATCTAATGTTTCTTTTATATCTCCTAATGTATCTTGTAACGACTTAAACTCAAACGATTTAGACTCGTTTTCCGAGAATGTCTGAAAATAAGGCAAAACTTTGTTGTAGTTTTATAGAATAAGACGCACTCCCAACAGATGATAGCACTTCTAACAAGGTTAAATAAGTGGACTGTTCTTTTCTCATTCAATGCCGTTATCCACAGGTCGGAAAGAAATGTAGCACTTCCTTTAAATGTGGCTGTGACTGGAGAAATGGGGCTTATGAGTTTTGCGACCAATGCGATCCAGATCAGCCTGTGCATCTGCACACAGCCTGTGCATCCGCAGTCTGATCAGGATCTGCACTGTTCGCCATTCCATCGAGGAATCACCCATTATGTTTCTAACAAGCAATATAGATCGCTATCAAACTACAAAGTGTGCTATTTGATCAGGAGTTACACTGGTCACATATCACACAAGCCCCATTTCTCCAGCCACAGCCACAAATGCACATGTAGATAATGTGCTGTCTGTGCCCAGTTTTCAAGTATTTTCAGTAGGTCCGAGGTGTATGAATACAAGGAGACCTCTTCCGACCTGTGAGGCCTCATGCTGTCCTGTTTGGAGGGGTGAAAATTGAAATTGAGTGGGTTTAACGTCCCTGCAACAGCTAAGGTCATATAGAGACAGGACCACAGTTTAAAGTCTCATCCGACAGACCAGAGGGATGGAAATAATGTGTAAGTATTTTTTCACGCCTAGGGTGAGGATTGAACTCGCAACCTCCAGTATTTATGACCTATGCCAGGAGGGGTGAAACTACACATTACCCGTTTATTGCACATACCGTAGACCTACTGTTCAAGCCATGTTAAGTCAATATTTCATGAGAATTAACCATGCATCAAATATGAAGTAGAAAATTCAAATACTTTGATACTGTGAGCCTTATAATTATGTGGAAATTATTCTAAATTGCTGCCAAACCATGTTTTTCTTGAGAAAACTGGAAATTGAAAAATAAACAGCAGACAAAAAATTTAATTCAGCATTGTAAGGGTTAACGTCTCTAAACCAGACACCAGTAGCCTATTTCATCAACATTGCAAAGTATACTTTACTAGCAAAGTATACTTTGAGGGAGTAATCATTTATTTTTCCTGAAATGCATTATTTCATATAGAACTAACAAATGCATATATTTCATGATTAAAAGTATGCAGAATTATTATACTGAATTTATTACATTATCACAGCCAAATTGGCTGTGATAATGTAATAAATTCAGTATAATATAAATTAATAAATTTATCATAAAATTGAAAATTTCTCCCTCAAAGTATACTTTGCTACTAAAGTATACTTTGCAATGTTGATGCAATAGGCTACAGGAGGCCTCCCAGGTTGGATATATCTGTTTAGACATCATATTGCACAAACTTACCCGTATCTGTAACATGAGAGGAGGTAAGTTTCTCGACCAGCGACAGAAGCCCGGTATTCCTGGCCATCCGCTTGTTTTGGAATAAATTCTACAAGAAAAATATAGGTGAACGGGTTTAACATCCCAGCAACAGCAAAGGTCATATGAGACACACCATGTGATTTTGTACTTAAGAACATTTGCGATACCTCATAAAAAAATATTTAAAATATTTTCCGTAAATAAAGTCGAATGTGGACAATTTTTTTCCTAGCACAGGAAAATTTTCTACATCATTTACAGAAAATAGCACAGTTTCTGTAAATATATCATGAACAATCAAACATGTTCTTAGGTACATGTTGTGTCTCATGTGGCTGTGACTGGAGAAATGGGGCTTGTAGTATTTGAGTAGTTCCTGATCAAATATCACATTCTGTAGCCCAATAACTATCTATATTGCTTATTAGATGGAATTGCAAACAGTGTAGATCATGATCAGACTGTGCGGATGCACAGTCTGATCATGATCTACACTGGTCGCAAAACCCATAAGATCCACTTCTCCAATCACAGCCACATATAGAGATGGGAGACCTTGTATTTCAGGTCTATGAGTGAGGTTTGTTTTTTGTTTGGCTAACTAATTGTCTCAGACATCAACCAGACCCGTGTCAGCGTAGCAAGCAGCGGCACAATCGTATATTAACTTAAAGCCGGTATACGGCGATGCACACGACATATCATTTGCACTGGCTGACATATAATTTTATTTTACCATATAACCAAGCATATATTGTCGGTGGCAATGCTGTTTGCACGTGACAAGGTCCCATTTGTCAGTGGTGAGGCCATGGAAACTCACGGTGCTAATTTTGCCCACAAGATCTTGAGCTTCTTCGTCACATCGTTCACGTATTTCTGATGGCTGGTCTACAGTCTTCAATCCCTGCTCTGGCGCAATCTGCAGACAGAGAACATATAAATATGATATAGGTAGGTAACATACTACATTTGAATACCTTCAACACATTCTTTTTTCTAGCTACTTATAATACGAGAATATTTAGTCAGATCCAATTGTGTCAAAATTTATTTTCTATGGTTACAATGTTAAAATTATACTTGTACTGGATGTACCCAACAACAATTTTAACGCCAAACAATTTAGTGTAAATTTCTAAGGCAATGGACTTTGACCTTGAGCACAGGGGCCACATGGGTGGACAATAGAATGAAATATGGATGAGGACAAATAAGCATCAAAGAGAGATAGTACGTAGCCGAAAACTTTATCGCAAATTTCAGACAGACAGACAGATGCACAGACGACAGGGTGGCGACTATATGCACCCCAATTATTTTTCGGGGCACATACAACTGTGGCTTTCTGGGTATCCAGCTTAGAGAGAGCCTACACTGTGCCAAAGTTTCAGGAGAACCTTTCCAAACTGGGACACCCTGGGGATGTCCGCAGGTTGTCCAGTTGGGAGAGATTCTACTGGGGACCTCCCAGGGTGTCTCGTTTGGACAGGTTCCACTGGTGACCTCCCAGAGTGTCTGGTTTGGACAGGTTCCACTGGTGACCTCCCAGAGTATCTGGTTTGGACAGGTTCCACTGGGGATCTCCCATGGTGTCTGGTTTGAAACAGTCCTACTGGGGAGCTCCCAGCGTGTCCAGTTTGTAGAGGTTCCACTGGGGACCTCCCAATGTGTCCAGTTTGTAGAGGTTCCACTGGGGACCTCCCAATGTGTCCAGTTTGTAGAGGTTCCACTGGGGACCTCCCAATGTGTCCAGTTTGTAGAGGTTCCACTGGGGACCTCCCAATGTGTCCAGTTTGGAGAGGTTCCACTGGGGACCTCCCAATGTGTCCAGTTTGTAGAGGTTCCACTGGGGACCTCCCAATGTGTCCAGTTTGGAGAGGTACCACTGACATACCTCCTGGCAATACTGTTGAACACCAAGCAGGTACTCGTTGAGATCTTTGTTGAGATTATCCAACTCCAGGACGATGTGGGCGTATTTCTTCTGGAACTCCACTGCTATTGGCTGCTGGTACGACTTCTGAAACCAATTTCATCAAAATATATTTTGAGGGAATAATCATTTATTTTTCCCGAAATTCATTATTTCATATAGAACTAACGACTGCATATATTTGATGATTAAAAGTATGCAGAATTATTATAACTGAATTTTATTACATTATCACAGCCAAAATGGCTGTGATAATGTAATAAATTCAGTATAATCAAAAGTAATAAATTTATCCTTATACTTTGCAATTTCGGTGATATCGGCTACTGAAACAAGACCCCCACTCCTACATATTTAATACCAAACCACTAAATTGTCCCGTTAGATAGCCTAGGAGACCAAGTCAAAACACTGCATGTCCCAAGAGCTGCTTTGGGTACGTTTGTTCATACACTAATTTCTTGCTCATTTGCCAAGCCAGTTTAAGGAGATTTTTTCCTTAAATGATACGGTTTGAGAATATGAAATGATTGCTAAAGATTTGAAATTTTTAATTTATAGGTGAAATATGCACGTTACGCTCTGACAAGAACTTGATAATTTATGATGAAAGAAAAGGAAAAATGAAAAAAAAATTGTTTATGTACATGTACATTAAAACATTTTTCTTGTGATTTCTAAAATTTTAAATTTTAAAAAAATCTGCATAAAATGTTTAGTTATGAAAACATGAATAATGTTTGTTTATTAGTGTTTAACGGCCTATCAACAGCTAAGGTCATGTAAGGCCGAAAAAAAAAACGAAACCAAAAAAAACATGACATGAATAACTTGATTGGATTATAATTTTTGGATGTCAGAGGATTTCTGCATGGGTGTTGTATTGTAATTATCTAAAATATATTTTAATTTTCTATTTACATGTACTTCCACTTTAATATAAGTCAAAAGCTTCCATATACATGTATACCTTTTTCTCTGCTTCAGCGTTCATTTCCTTCAGCTGTCTGATCCAGTCTTTCTTTATATGTAGAATCTTAGACAGCCGTGTCTGAAACAAACAGCCACACAAGTTATACATGTATTATGCAACCAACTTTGCTTTCTCTTCAATCATTCGATACCATATAGCAGGGATTCCGCTGGGGAAAATAGCCACAGTACAGCATGGATTGTGATAGCAATGATGAGCAACACTACCACGGAGCAACTTGCAAATTTACATCGATTGCATTATCTGAGACATGCCATGTGATTTTATACCTAAGAACATGTGGGATTTACAGAAGCTGTGAGATTTTCTGTAAATGACGTTGAAAGATGACGAAATTTGCATATAAATTTTTTGTCAACTTCCGACATCATTTACGGAAACTTACCGTAAATTTTGTAAACATTTTTCATGAAATATCGCACATGTTCTTAGGTACAAAATCACATGGCATGTCTCATCTAGGCTTACACAATTAATTTCAGCAATTATTATTTTTAATGTAGACATCAGACAGATAGCAGACTAACACACAGACATACATATACATTGTGATCTCTCCTGAACAAAAATAAATGGACAACATTTTAAACACAAATATGGCTGCGACTGGAGAAATGGGGCTTATGTCATTTGTGACCAGTGTAGACCCAGACCAGCGCGTGCACATTCAAGTCTAATCAGGGTCTGCACTAAAAACCAGTCAGTTAGTGAAATGCCTACTAAGCTTTTAACAATCGCATATCCTGATTAGGCTGCACAAGTGCGCTAGCAGAATAGGATGTAGACTGGCCACAAATGCTGTAAGTCCCACATCTCCATTCAGATTTACAGAAAAATATGTACTTACGACTAGAACGAGGAATTTGATGGGAAAGCCGCCATACGTTCCTCCCTCTAAACTCATCAACTGGCCCTTGAAAGGTGACCCACTTAACAATGGGTCATTGTCCTGCAATACACAAATATCATACCATACTAGTGTATTTTGCACGTCCGTAGACACCACCACAGCAGCCACGGCGCACTGTGGCACTATTTTGGCTCTAGAACACAGGAAACACCATTTTGAGGGTACAGGTTGAATTTTATTGCCTCCCGCTCAATAGTCCGCCGTGGCATTATTTTATTCACTGCTACGGGCCTGATTTCGATATCAACTTTATCAGGCAAGGCCAGGAAATGTGTAGGAATTCCGAGGCGTGCCTACAGTTTCCGGGCCAAGCCTGATATCAGCAGACACTAGCCTGGTATTCTATTTATCAGGCAACTTTTATGCTAGCCAATGGTGAAATATAAAATAGATTTTGTTGAAATAACATGGGCTTGTTTACGTTGCGTCATTACACTGACGTCATTCGGTAACATCACATGATGCCGATTGACCAATGAAATGGCAGTACGTACTGGGCCAATACAAAGCTTGTTAAAAATGGATTTTATGTTACCTGTTACCAGCGTAGCCCCAGAACAGCCTGCACATGATGTGACAGCACTTTAGAATCATTTCCAATGGAAATGATTCTAAAGTGCTGTCAAAGAATGTTGTAAATTATTCTAAAGTGCTGTGAAAGCATGTTTTTGATAAAAATGGAAAATAAACAGCAGACGACAAAAAATTAAGATAGCGGTGTAAGGGTTAACAAGAAGATTGTACGGGTAGTACACAACAAGAAGATTGTGGTCGCAATATGTAAATTATTATAGTAGTCATGTGGGAGTACAACAGCAATTGGCAAATAACTTTCTTACATACAGCCAGACGTTTACACAAATTTATCAGGTAACCTGCCCTGTATTGACCGAATTGATGTATTGACTGATAACATAGTGTTGTATCAGGCATTGACCTGATACAAACATCCGGCTGAAAACTGACGTTCCATTGGTCCGCATTCTGTCCATAAATAACGACGTCATCTGTGGTCATTTTCGAGCATAAAACGTTACCTGATAAATAGAATATCAGGTTACTGTCATTTGATATCAAGTTTATCAGGCTCGGCTTGGAAACAGTAAGAATTCCTCGGCTACGAATTTGCCTTGTCTGATAAACTTGATATCAAAAAACAATAGCCTGGTATTCTCTATAGAACGGTGCACCACTTTTAAACGTTTATACTCGCGATAAATTCTCCAAAATTGGAAGGCCTTGAACCCCTATACAGTCTACACACATTTACTCAAAGTCCAGGGGCCGTTTCACTAAACTTTGTACGACTAAAATGTTTGTAAGTGCAAAATTATGATAGTCTGTAAATTTCACATTAACAATGTTTTCTTGTAAACAATTATTGGATTTACATTTATTGAGCATAGGCTGCATATGCAGCCTATGCTCAATAAATGTAAATACATCAATTGAATTTTCCAGACGATCCTAAATTTGCACTTACGAACATTTTAGTTTAGTGAAACGGGCCCCTGGGGAATGAGGAAAGTACTTAAGAGTTAACAAGAGCTGTTATATAGGATACATGTACTTGCGACCAAGAATTTGACTTTGAATAATCAGTAGTCTGACGTAAGAGAGTTTGAGGTAACGAGTGTAGACTGTAGTTTGACTTTTAAAACAAAAAAAATGTGTACTAACATAGTGGAACTCGGTAGGAATACGTACGAGGTTGAGGTCGGAGCTGGTGGTGGTGATGTTGGGGATGAAGCGAGGCGGGGACATCAGGGGATTGCCCACCGGCCGGGGTCGTTGTTTCTGCTGGAATGCCGACACCGGGATCGTCTCCGCGGGCTCGTTACTCTGTCCGACGGAAATAGTGGTTACTTTACACAGTATTTAACCCATTACATTCTCAAGTTACACTACTTTATTACATTATTTAAGCTCAAATTGATTCCTTTTTTTTCATCAGTGGTACACGTTGTGATCACCATTTGAACCGTCATCGTTGCAGCTACATATCAAGTATTAAGCCTCCAGCTATTGTGGTTTAAAAGTTTTACGAGTAATAAAGCAAAATTGTAAGTCCAAAAGGGGGAGATAATCCACGAACGAAAGAAAATAATGAAAAGTCATGCAGAGCATGATGTTATTAGCCGATCAAATCAGGGTAAAGCGCATCGAACATATGTAGGTGTCTCTGGTAACATTGTCAATGGTAAACTATTTTCGACCACAGTTCTGTACCCAGCGTTGACATTTTCTCGATTTTGTGCAGGTTTTGGAAACCCGTTCCCAAATCCATCCAATAGCAGTAATGCCATAGCAGCAATGTTTTGTTGTCACCATTATGTTGCGAAATATTCCAGCGTAACACCTGTACTGTATGCTCTATTTATCTACAAATTACACTCCACAATACACAAAGTTGTAGTCACTGTGTGTTTGTCCGAATTCTGTGGCAGCACTCGAGTGGGCGGAGCTACCAGGGCTATATATATCTAGTGGTTACAGTGTCATCTAAAAATAGACGCAAGCTCCTGCGTATTCAGGCACATGCCCAGATTGGCCTAATGTGCCCCATCCATGATTTTTTGCGCGATGTCGGGCGCAAGACAATCAATAATTTGCGGCATTGACAATAATTAAGGGGGATTGCCGCAATCGCGCGTGCTGGATGCATCCCTGCCATCCCTGCATGATACGTAAACAAATCAAAGTTGGCTATGAAGGGCAATTCTTCGTTTTGATTGGTGGAAAATTTTGTGAATATTAACTAGCGTCAAATGACGCGCATACGCGATCCAATGGGATAAACCCGAGATGCTGGGATAAACCCGAAAATGCAGGGGTTGCTAGTAAGGAGATTTTGAGCAGAGGTCGATTATACATTAGCCGAATAAACACATTTTACGCGATTATACGTGGCTGAAACTTGTTCTGTTTAATAAATAAAAGCTTTAAATTAGCCCAATAATCGGCGTATGTTGGCTTATATGGCCATTAGAGCCAACTATGGACTTCAACAACAATAACTTCCGGGTTAAATCTCTTCCGGCGTTCAGCTCATTACGTATTCAAAATTGTGTTATTTGGCTATAAGTAAAGTTTTAAACGGAGATAATTGCCAAAAATGCAAACTTTATCGGTTGATGCAATTTGGAAGTGATACAGAAAAATTCGCGTTCGTAGATTACCGAATAGCGGAGAAAAGGGTTGCTACAAACTTTTTCAGAATTCGATGGATAACCAATATATTAGCCGATCTATAAATAGATCGGCTAATAAAAAATTACGCATCATAACACCACAAGGAAGCTACATACTAAATTTTAAGTCTATTACAGAATAAGTTTTATGAGTTACAAGGTTGAGGTTTGTGATGGACGGACAATGGTAACACTAATGCTGCCTCCACTATCATTGTGGGGCATAACAACTTTTCGACTTATATGAGACTAGCCATGTGATTCTACACCTAAATATGCTAAATATCTCATTAAAACCTTTTACAAACTTTACAATAGCTTCAGGAAATGATGTCAATCGTTGACAAGACAAAATGTTCAGCGCAAATGCGGAATTGAACTCATCATTTGCTATGAACATTTTTGTCAACTTTCTACGTCATTTACAGAAAATATCTTTTCATGCAAATATCGCACATGTTATTAGGTACAAAATCACATGGCTTGTCTGATGTGTCACTGGATGTAGACTTACCAGGACCTCATAGTCAGGTACAGAATGTGTGCCCAGACCATTCCTGTCGAACGTGATTCTGTAAGTGTCGTCAAACGTGTTGAACGCTTCCACCGTTCCAGTGAATAAACCGTCCTGGGGTTTTCGCAGCCTCGCTGAAATCAAATGCGGCCGTGACTGGAGAAATCGCGCTTATGGGTTTTGCGACCAGTGCAGATCCAGATCAGCATGTGCAGATGTGCACTGTCATTCCATCAATGAAACATCCGTCATGCTTCTAACAAGCAATATATATCGCTATCGGGCTACATCAGTGTTATTTGTTCAGGAGCTACACTGGTCACAAATCCCATAAGCCCCACTTCTCCAGTCACAAATACAGAATTTCCAGAAATCAAACAGAGCTTGTAGAGCATGATGATTCAGGATCTTATCTGTTGAGAACTAAAACAAAAGTTCCATTTTGAAAATCGGTCCAGTTTTTTCTGAAATTCTAAAAACGTCCCCATGTTAAATTCCCGGGAGCCGGACATAATCCCCCCCGGACAAAATCCCCCCCGTGCTTTTTGACACAGGCTGACAAAATCCCCCCCGCTCAGATGCAGGGTAGGACAAAATCTCCCCCCGCTCAGATGCAGGGTAGGACAAAATCCCCCCGCTCAAATGTAGGGTAGGACAAAATCCCCCCCGAAGAAAATGCAGCTAGGACAAAATCCCCCCCGCTCAGATGCAGGGTAGGACAAAATCCCCCCACAACCAGTTACATAGAACATTTAATTTTGTTAATAATTCTTAGCATCTTTGGTTTCTTGAATAATTGATGATGGTATTATGATATTATGATCACTTAATTATTTTTCAAACTGGTTTCTCTAATCACTTTAATCATGTTATTCAAGCTAATTAAAGTATGTTTGGTTTTCAAATTGGTTTCTTTGATGCTCTTTCACACGTCATGTTAGTCAGGCTAATTTAATTATTTATGAATATTTGTTAATAATGAGTTGATAATTATGAGATATCTCACTCAAGCCGTTATCACGCATTTGAGGTGGTAATTAACATATGTATATAAGTTCATTAAACATGATGGGAATCACAATCTTCCATTATGGAGTTTATTACCAGTAACAAAGGTTCTGTTAAGTTGTGTTTCAATGGGTTTTCTTATACCAAGAAGAAAGAGTCTAAATCGTCCATACGATGGGAATGTTCGAAACGTGGTAGTCTCAAATGCAACGGCGCCGTAGTCACAGATTTGAAGGTAAGTTCAGGTTGAAGTTTCAGCAATGTCAATCAATTGTTCAACCATCACATATGTACATAGTTGCAATAACAAGTCTACCGTGAAATATGTACAGAACTGCAATGCCAATAATTTGTTCTATCATGAAATATGTACAGAGCTGCAATGTCAATAATTTGTTCTATCATGAAATATGTACAGAGCTGCAATGTCAATAAATTGTTCTACCATGAAATATGTACTGCAATGCCAATAATTTGTTCTACATGTATCATGAAATATGTACAGAGCTGCCAAAGGTAATTATTAATTTTATTATATTTGCTTCAGGCTGACGAGATCACATCATCTACTACACACACACACGAGGCAGACCACTTCGCCATTGAAGCCGCAAAACTCGATCGGGGATAAAGACGGTTGTGAAGTCTAGTCGTGGACAACCGGGTCAGATAATCGCCGACCAAATGCACAGTTATCCTGTCCAGGTATGAACATTCTTGTCTAACTTTCACAATTAGTCTACCAGTTCTCCGGCCGTAATATATCAGGTTAGTATCTATAGCTCTACTCAGCAATTCCCAAATGTGGATATAAATGTAAAAAAATCAAAATGGCCGCCATAATTTGATATGTGGTTCTTGTCTCATTTTCACAATTAGTCTGCCAGTTCTCCGGCCAGTAATATATCAGGTTTAGTATCTATAGCTCTACTCAGCAATTCCCAAATGTGGATATAAATGTAAAAATCAAAATGGCCGCCATAAATTGATATTGTGAGTCTTGTCTCACTTTCACATTTATTATGATGCAGTTATACGTGATATATATACGTTTACATAATATATAATGTATGTTCCAGGTACGTGTTGCTGCGGGGAGAGTTGACTCCCTTAAGCGGACCGTGAGGAGAACCAAACATGCCGGCGCCCCGAGAGAGCCAGACTCGCTAAACGCTATTCCTCACCCACTCCCTGACAAGTACCGAACAACCGGCGGTGACGACAACATGCCCTTCGTTTTATATGACAACGGGGCATCCGACAACCGCATCATCATCTTTGGGACGGACACCGGAGTCAACCTACTCGCCGACAACGACACCTGGTTCATGGATGGGACATTTGGGACATCTCCCACTCAGTTCGAACAACTGTTTGTTATCCGTGTGAAAGTGGGCGACGTCGCCGTATCAGCCGTATATGCCTTGTTACCGTCTAAGAGCCAGTCAGTGTATGAGGAGTGTTTGTCTAGTCTTCTAGATGCGCGCCTTCTGCGAGACATCCGCCCAACACCATCGGTCGTCATAATGGACTTCGAACTTGCGATCCACAACGCCGTTAGGACCATGTTAGGAGATGTAGACATTAAGGGATGTTTTTACCACTTGACGCATAGTACTTGGAGGAAGGTTCAAGCAGAAGGTTTGGCGACCGACTACAAGGACAACGACGAGATCAAGCAGTTCGTGGGGATGATTGACGGACTGGCGTTCCTGCCCGTGGATGACGTTAAGGAGGGCATGGATGCGCTCAAGGAACTCGCCCCAGACTCCCTCGAACCTGTGATCGACTACTTCGATACCACCTGGAGTGGAGGCTTCAAGACCGTCCGCGGAACGAATGGCGTCATCCGAATGCGTCGAACACAGCCACGATTTCCCCCGGCAACCTGGAACGTGAACGAGGCTACACTTGGCGGCGGTGACCGAACGAACAAGCTCTGCGAGAGCTGGAACAACGCGTTCAAACATCTGATCGGACATAGCAACCCGAGTCTATGGACGGTCATAGGATGTCTACAGAGGGATCAGACGGCGGTGAACACGGAGTTGGAACGACGGAGAACGGGACAGCCATCATCCAAGCGAAGGCGGAAGGCGACTATCGCTCACCAAGACCGACTGAAGAAGCTGTGCAGCCAATACCGCGATGGGGAGAAGACACTGGCGAGTTTCATGTATGCCATCGGGGAATGTATACGACTTGTCTGAACATTTGCTATCTTACATACATAGTGTAGTCATGTGCTCATAGACTTAAATGATACTCATGTGCTTGTGTACTTGTGTGCTCATAGACTTGCATAATAGACTCATGTGGTTGTGTACTTGTGTACTTGTGTGCTCATAGACTTAAATGTTTAATAGACTCATGTGCTTAAATGTTATTCTCATCTGCTTAATATGAACTTGTTGTGCCAATAAAGGTACCTGACACAAGATTTGTTTTTCAATTACATAATTCCTTACCAATAACTACATGGTTTGGCTCTCTCGTACATCTTCGCTACGGATACTTGAGAGCTCAATCAAGTTATATAAAATTGACAATATTATAGCTAGGAATATTGTATATGACCGGGGGGGATTTTGTCCTATCCTGCATCTGAGCGGGGGGGGATTTTGAGTCCTACCCTGCATCTGAGCGGGGGGGATTTTGTCCTACCCTGCATCTCAGCGGGGGGGATTTTGTCCTACCCTGCATCTGAGCGGGGGGGATTTTGTCCGGGGGGGATTTTGTCCGGGGGAGATTTTGTCCACCTGTGTCAAAAAGCACGGGGGATTTTGTCCGGGGGGGATTATGTCCTACACTCTAAATTCCCATGTCTATGGGGATTTAACATGGGGAAATTGTTTTTTTCGTAATAAAATCAATATTTGACCAAATTTCACGAAATAAAAAGAAGGCTCATTCTTAAATTTTCTCTTAATTTAATATTATTGAAAAAGGTGACCGCCGGCAACCGTCACACCCACGAATGTCAAGGTCACCCAAATGACACAGGGTGAATAGATAGCCATCAATGTGAGGAAGCTATTTATGAAGTTTGGTAATGATTCGACTAACAGCTCAGGAGATATTCAACATTTGGATGTATGTCCAAAATTGTTGACGCCTACGACGAAAACTACTCCGGAATTGTGACCGATATGTCTCACTTTCCTCTAGGTGAGACAAACATGAGGCAGGAAAGATTCACCGGCAAACAGTTTAGTCCATGATAAGACGATGCTGTTCTCCAGTCAGCCTTTAACAGTCTTAATGCTGTTAGCAAATGGATTTGATTAAATCTGATGATGCAAAAGGAAATGGATGTACAATTTTTGCAAATGTGCTCAAGTCTCTTTTCTCAGCCGGCGGCCCATTATATGGGACTGTGACTTTTGTGCCGACTTCCCCTTTTGAGTATATTAACCCTTTCAACACTGCAGACCTGTATAGTGGTACAGTGCGACCCCGTTAGTACACGCTTCACTATAACACGAATTCGGTTAGTACACGGTTGTGCCTTGGCTCCCGAATTTTTTTCCTATTTGTATATCAAAATCGTGTTAAATTTGTAACACGACTATTGTCAGAAATCGTGTTAAATTTGCGATTCTTTCCCAAATTAGACCCAAAATGGACGATTTTTTTTTTTTATGGGCGCATAGCCTCCTTTTATCTCACCGATGTGAATGTGCAGCTGATCACGTTTGCACATTTCGTAAATTAATCCGAGCAAACTGGGAATAAGATCAGTAAGACCAGTAACAAAGCAGTGCTAATTGTTATGTGCTCGATTTTTTTTCATTTTTCCGGCATGCGTTCGCGCTCACCATTGGTGGAATATTAATTAGGTGTAAAGGCTGACCAATCGGAGATCGCGTATCAGTCGCGCAGATTAACTCGACCCAGATTAACTAAATTGTTACAGCACTTGCCCACGCCCCCGGCGCATGTACACAAATGTGTACGTGACAACTGGCCTTGTTTCGCTACGTCATAATTGAGCCAGTGCATGAGATAATCAACTTTATTATATACGGTAACTGAGATTTTCGCCGAGAATGATTTGACTTTTTTCTGCTAATATATCGGAAAGTTGATAACATTTTTTTTTCAGAGCAAATGCGTAATAATTACTAATTTAATATTCGTCAACATTCGATATCGTTTACAGAAAATGTACACTATTATCAGATTCATCTTCGTCGAAAATCTCGCGTGATAAGCCTGATTACCTCATGAACTGGCGCAATATTATAACACGTCTGGCAAAACATGTCTAGACAGGTCTGTACTCAAACCCACAGGTGGAATAGTCGGACGTGTGACACAAAGAAAATGATCATTACAAAAATATCCATTACCCCACCCACTTGATCTCGTTCTATTATTAACGTCATGTACAGTACGATACCAGGTGGGTGGGATAATGGGATTTTTTTAATAGGCATTTATTTTGGTGTCATAGGTCCGAGTCTTCCACCTGTGCTCACCATACGAGTAAACACAGATTGCAACGCACGAGCTTGTCCGTGATGTTGCAGCTGATGGAACAGGATATCGGTCATTGGGTCATTGCGTCATCATTACTACACTTTTTTCTACACGCGTTTACAAGAATGGATTGCACGGACCTGCATAGATCTACATTCTACATGAACATGATGAATAAATAAAACATGACGTTAACAATTCTTGGATTCAATATATTTATTATATGCGAAGATAACAGTGAAAACTTATGGCATATTATAGGCATTTGCGACGTCGTTCATTCGCAGTCACAGTGTACAGTGTACATGTATTTTTTTTTGACATTATGATGCGTCTTGGGCGAGAACGGATATAGCACGGTTCGGATAAGCAACACGGAAGGTTGTATGTCGCCGGACTTCCGTGTACTAACGGGGTCGCACTGTATTTGCAAACAGTGTAGATCCCGATGAGCCGGCTCATGACGTAATTTTCATATTATTGTTTTTAGAACAAAAACACTCCCTTTTCATAAATGGACAAGTCTGAAAATCATTTTGGGACAATTGGATTTCTTTGAAAATTAACGTATCAAAATCCATTCCAGTTACATAGGGATGAAAGGATTAACCAGGCCATAACTATATCCCCAGCCGACAGCCAACCATACATATCATACCTGTGACCTTTGTGTTGATTAGTCTCATTATTAGATTGCTAAGGCGTCTATAAACACAGGGTCATACCTGTGACCTTTGTGCCGATGACAAGGTGGAGGGGAATCTCCTCAGGCAGGTCCTTCATGGTGCCGATGTCGCTCAGCTTCCTCTGCTGTAGTAGCCGGATCTTCTGGCGCTTCTCGTGCAACGCCGCCCGCTCCTCATCAAAGAACGCCGCTGAGCATCTGCGTATAGACCAGACTTATACATAGGTTACCAAACTTGAAAAAATATCAGTAACTTCCCTTCCAGGCCCATTAGGATTGGCAGTGTTTGTCGGCTCCATGTGGCGTTGCTTAGTTTCTAAAGCCCTGAAAGTTGCTTTAAGGTTAAGTTAATTAGTTCTAATTATCAGACTAGTCTATAGTAGCCAAGACGTGCAGGGATTCCGCTGGGGAAAATAAAAAAAATCGCCACTTAAAAAAATTGGCGATAAAAAATTACAATTTTCAAAAAAAAAAATTTTTCTTTCTTTTTTTCGAAAATTGTAATTTTTTATCGCCAATTGTTTATTTTTATCGCCAATTGCAAAAGTGGCGATCGCCAGCGGAATCCCTGGCCGTGATTAGTGATTTAGTGATGAACATGCATGGTCCCATGGCAAATTCCTTGAAGCACACTAACATCTGATCATGTGTGTGCTAATTATTCCAATGAACGGCTATCTATATTTTATTAATCACTCACTTGACGTATATTTTATTGCTGTTAATAAATTGTATAAACTGAGCTCAGAAACATTGATACACAACCGGTGTCTTTAACGTTTGGAATCCCCCATTATGAAAGGATGGATTCATCATTAAGATATGCATATCTGCCTCTCCTTCATCATTAGGTATGTATACCAGGGCTCCAGATAAGGAATTAGTAATTGAGTATTGTCACTCCATCATTTCTGTCAGAAGCAATTGGGTATTTCAAAATTTTAATTGGGTAAAATAAAACACACTACTGTTTAATACACATCAGTAGACCGCAAGTATTGAATACCGGTAGTTTGCTTCTAAATGAAAACATATCTTAGGAGACAATTCTAATGAAATACCAAGATGTGTTTTCATGGAAAAACATGCTATATTTTTGGTCTGTTTATTGTTTTCTGTAGCATGATAAAGGTACCACAAACTTCAGATTTCAATTGGATTTTTGGCAAAACGCACTACTGTTTACACATCAGTCGACAGCAATTATTGAATAGTTTGCTTCTAACTGAAAACATATCTTGGCATTTCATTAGAATTGTCTCCTTGGAGACAATTCTAATGAAATACCAAGATGTGTTTTCACAGAAAAATATGCTATATTTTTGGTCTGTTTATTGTTTTCTGTAGCATGATAAAGGTACCACAAATGTTTCATTGCTTTTTGATACTCACTACTTCTGATTTCAATTGGGTTTTTGGCAATTTTATTTGGGTATTTAAGCAAATACGCAGCTTATCTGGAGCGCTGTATACCGGCCCATCTCATCTGTGCCTGGAACTGACGTTCTGTAGCCGATTTAACCAAAATTGCAAAGTATACTTATCTAGCAAAGTATACTTTGAAGGAGAAATTTTCAATTGAAAGGTACAATCCCACTCAGTAGGCACAAACTGTTCTTTATAGGAATTAAATAAGTGTATAATTGTCTCACTATTCCATCAGCACTAATAATTACGAGTGCCCGCTATACAGATATAATAATTTAGTAATGTTTATTTTACTGATAGTGATGCGCGGTGGTATCAGGCTATTTTCATATGCAAATGAGGCATGATATATTTTAATTATTTATACTAATTAAATGCGTCACCTGAAAAAATAATATTTTTAACAGATTATAAAGTATGATCATTGCACATAAAAAATAAATACAGAGAATAAATAGTAATGTCTGTTAACATTTTAAGGAAACACGGTTATCGCCCCTGATATCAGTGTGGAAATTTATGTCTGATATAAAATGTATAATAATGCCAAGCATTACGTGGGGTAATGGTGAATGAACGTTTATTTTGCCAGAAAATGTCTCAGATGATGTCTCTGATATAAAGAGCAATTTGTGCTTACGGAGTGGATACATTTATTAATTTTTATTATACCGAATTTATTACATTATCACAGCCATTTTGGCTGTGATAATGTAATAACTCTGTATAATAATTCTGCATACTTGTAATCATCAAATATATGCAGTCGTTAGTTCTATATGAAATAATAAATCGGCTACAGAACTAGAAACCACAGATCCAGCGACTGATTTCCGTAGCTGCCTGAATGGCATGTGAACGCGAGGGGCAGGGCGGAACCAGTCTACAGCTGCATCTGCGTAAGTGAAGAACAAATATATCACCTGCGAGGTTTGCCCATCAGTCGCCGTATTTTGCACCACTCGGCTGCTCGCATCTTTCTGGTCTTCAGCTGGGGAAATGACTCCTTCAGACAAATACTGAAATCATTATCTCCCAGGAACAGGGGCCTAGGAAACAAATATAATACACGATTAGCCCATTACATATGGGATATAATTATAGTTGTGGGAAACTTTTCAGTGAAAAAATCCCTATTTGATTTATTTCATCTCGAAAATCAGGTGATCAGTTTACAGAGCAAAATTTTTCACTATATAAAACATAAATTTTGGAAAAAATGGTATTTTTTTTAAACGTCTCCCTATTTTGAAGGGTTAACTTGAACCCTGGAAAATATATGTTGTTACCACTTGACAAGACGGTTCAAATGAGTGGTAACAACAGATAACTTTATGGCTAAATAAACAAAATTTTGAGATTCTTTCAACAAAATTTATTATATAGTTAGTTTGATGTATTGGTGTTTAACGGCCTATCAACAGCTACGGTTATTTAAAGCAGAGCCAACGGGTTCGATCCGGCATGTAACCTGCTGCATTGGGGTGAAAAACCCAAAATCAGACCGCAATATTTACATCAAAATAAATATATATTCAGCCCTGAAATTAGAATAACCTGACCTGGTGCCAAGGTCCATACCTCACCAGTCATATTGTTAGACTGAAATTGGTTAAATAACAATGGGACCAGGCTGAGAAAAGACTAGCATAGCCCCAGATGAGCCTGCACATCCATGTAGTCTGATCAGGGACTATGCTGGGGTTGCAATTCAGTTAGTCTGATGGATTTATGTCCATGAATAACAGTTTATAATCAGTTAGTTATCCGACCAATCAAATCATCACAAAATAATTTTCAGACTAGTCAATTTATGTTTGTTTGTTTGTTTATTGGTGTTTAACGGCTGAAATTGGAATAACCTGATCTGGTGCCATATCCATACCACACCAAAGTCACTTGACCCCTTCCCCTGAAAGTAATACTGATATGATTACTGTTATAATGTGTATAACCAGGTTCTACTCTCAAATACAAGAAAGCCAAAGATATACCTCAGGGTCAAACCAGGTCTCCGGTCGGGATTCCGGTAAGGATGAATTACTAGTGCAGATTCTGATGAGACGGCTCATCACAAGCTGTTTGCAAACAACACTATGGAGGTGCCACTGTACTTACGTGTCAAGGTTGGAGTAGAACCATTCATAGCAGACCCACTTGTGAGCCTTTGGCAGTTTGAGGAGGTTACGTAGTCGTACCCCGATCGCCTGGGCCGACTTCTTCTCATGGGTACTCATGTAGCTCCTGCTTGTATGTTGCTGCACGGACGACTGATTGATTAATTCAATTTAATTGGGGTTTTACCTCTGGTCAACAGCAATGTCATATACAAATGGGAATGCATCTGTACACAATATG
Organism: Conchocele bisecta; assembly: GCA_029237695.1. NCBI lineage: Eukaryota > Metazoa > Mollusca > Bivalvia > Lucinida > Thyasiridae > Conchocele > Conchocele bisecta. The sequence continues at coordinate 63,528,518 of CM055273.1, read as the reverse complement.
TACAGGTGCATTCCCATTTGTATATGACATATATGACTATATACATGTGTACAGGTGCATTCCCAATTCATACGTTGAGCAATGAAATTACAACTAGAGAAAGTGAACAGGGGCTCACGTATACCCCCGGCCGCTGCCTGGACCAAAAATAAAAACTTGTGTAACGCAAATATTTAAAGAACATTAACGCAAATTTCCAAGTAATTTTACCTTGACTTGGACATGAAGGTCGCATGGGTGTGGTATGGAATGAAAGTGTGGATGATGATAAGGAAGTATATGAATTTTGAAGTCAATCCGACTTACCGTTGCAGAGATAATGGGCACATCTTACGGACGCAAATTTCTAAGTAATTTGACCTTGACCTTGGACATGAAAGTCGCATGAGTGTGGTATGGAATGAAAATATGGATGATGAAGTATATGAAGTCTGAGGTCAATCCGACTTACTGTTACAGAGATAATGGGTACCCAAAAACTTTAATGTGGACGGACGCACACACAGAATTACGAAAACTTTCTACCCCTCAACATACTTTGTATGCAGGGGGTATAATAAAAACTTTCAGCACTGAAATATAGTGTCCTGATCCAGTGTCAAGCACCATTACTACACCAGATCATTTTGCCCTAAGTGTGAATCTCTCTTAGATTCACTGTTAAGATATGAATCCTTAAAGCTACTTATGCACAGTTGTTGCACGGATAAATGGCACTATATTTGAAATAATTAAACAATTGTATTCAATAATTTTTTTGTTCAATATAGACAACTGTGTGATCTACAATGTATCACTATGGGAATGTAAAACTGGCAAAATCCAACATATTCCCCTAATGGGCCTCGTGGCTCTTCAAGGATTTCATATTTTGGTGCCAAAATCACATTACAGAACAAAGGAAATGAATTAACAATTTTGATTTCAACACAAGTTTTATAAACTTCTTATATACAATATGCATAACCCACCCCACCATCCTCCCGGCACACCCTTACTATTAGGAACCATTATTATTAAGCTGAAACTGGGAGAAAGTAATTGTGTATATGGCCAATCAACATAGACCAAACTTCACAAACATGATTGTTTGGGACCTCGGTTTCACGTCTCATCCGAAAGACCAATGGGATATAAATACTATGGAAGTAGTTTTCATGGCTAGGAAGAGAATTGAACCCACAACCTCTGGTATTGAAGTCAGATGCTCTAACCTCTAGGCCACAACCCATCCCTACCTGTGCATATAAGACATTCTGAAAATATTCTTGAACCGTGTATACAAAATCAGACAGTTTCATTGGTCGAGATTAAGTTTAGGCGCACCCAATTAAATTTCCTGATTTTGAGCATGAGAACAGAGTACATACTCAATAAGTTGTATACTCCAGGGGCCCGTTTCACTAAACTTCGGACGACTAAAATGTTCATAAGAGCAAATTTAGGATCGTCTGGAAATTTCAATTGATGGATTTACATTTATTGAGCATAGGCTGCATATGCAGCCTATGCTCAATAAATGTAAATCCAATAATTGTTTACAAGAAAACATTGTTAATGTGAAATTTACAGACTATCATAATTTTGCACTTACGAACATTTTAGTCGTACAAAGTTTTATGAAACGGCCCACTGTGTCTGGATGCACATTGGTTGTAGAGCTGAGTTACTATACCTTAACTGTTTTTGGCTGTTTCTTCGGTGACCGGGTGTTTGGCGACATTGTGGTGTCCTCCTCATCATTATAGAACCGCTGGTTACGTTTCCGTATCCTCGCAGGCTGGAACATGGATCCATTCATTAATTAGATTTTCATAAAACTGATGGTAGCGTTTCCGTATCCTCCCAGGTTTAAGATTCATTAATTATATTGTCATAAAACTGATGGTAATGTTTCCCTATCATCGCAGGCTGGAAAATAGATTCAATGTTTGGGTAATTACTTCATTACAGACCAGTCTTGTAAACTTGCAACTTCCCATAGAATTTCTTATCAGAATTGATGAAATTTGTTGATTATGTAAAAAAGGAGAAACTATGTAACGAGACCTAAAACTGACAAATTCCACAAATTCTAACATTAAGATAGCTCTGCAAGTTGTTTGACGGCAAGTTAATATTGAATGTTCATGTTCGATAACCTATTCACATTCACAAGGTGATCGATGGCGAGTTTCTCAACCACGAAAGTCAAGGTCACCAAGGTCAAGGTCACAATGTGAGGAAGATCAAAATTTGTGATAACAAGGTCAAGGTCACACAAATCACACTGGGTGGATAGCCATCAATGGGAGGAAGCCATTGAAGACAGTAATGATCCGACAAAAGCATCAGGAGATATTCATACGTTCAAAATGATTAGCATGAAGGTCAAGGTCATCAAGGTGAAGGCCAAGATCACTGGATGGGCAGCTATCGATATAAGAAAACTATGTATGAAGTTTGGTAATGATCTGACTAACGGATCGAGAGATATTCAACATTTGGACATACGTCAAAAATTAATAACATGAAGGTCAAGGACACCAAGGCGATGGTGAAGGTCACTTGCATGACACTGGATGAATAGCTACATGTATGAATGTGACAAAGCTATTAATGAAGTTTTGTAATGATTCGACTAACGGATCAGGAGTTTAATCAACATTCGGATGTACATCCAAAATTGATGATACAAAGGTCAAGATCACGAAGGTCAAGGTCACCCGAATGACACTGGGTGGATAGCCATCAATGTGAGGAAGCTACTGATGAAGTTTGATAGTGATCTGACTAACGGATTAAGAGATATGCGAAATTTAGACATGCGTTCAAAATTGTTGACGACGCCGCTGCCGGAATTGGGACCAGTATGTCTCACTTTCCACTATCAATACAAGGTTTGATCATGTCCAGCCGTGTGCAAACGTTTGCTGTGGCCCGAGGAAACTGTTTGAACCCAAGGCCGTTCAAACAGTTCCTGAGGGCCACAGCAAACGTTCGCACACGGCTGGACATGATCAAACCTTATTGTTACATTTCCAACAAAAAACTGATGTAATTTGAGCATTATATTCAGTATTTTCAGTACTTTTATAAATCGTCCCATTCACGTAGATAATTTTCGGTATTCATATTCCGGGGCCGCGTCATGCACGTCATGAAGTAAGTAGTGACGTCATGAAGGCACTTCTGCGTAGTGACGTCATGAAGGCACTTGGTCTACGCGCGGCCCCAGAATGAGCATTGCCTAAAGCCATATGCAAACAGCACGTGCTATATGTTTGCACATATGTTCATTATCCAAGTGGGGTTGTTTTAGACGTATGTAATGAGTATGTCCGATATTGATGGTAAAGCAGAAACCTGAATTGCAGTGGAACCTATAATATGTAAACCAGACAGCTCGAGGACCTGCCAGGGAGTCAAGGTTGGAAACATGCAAATGAATCGGATATGGCGCCATTTTCTTTTGAGAAGAAATGTGGCTGTGACTGGAGAAATGGAGCATATGGGTTTTATGCGACCAGTGTAGATCCAGATCAGCATGTGCATCTGCACAGTCTGATCAGATCTGCACTGTTCGCCATTCAATCAATGAAATATTATGTCATGCCTCTAACAAGGAATATAAATTGTTATAGGTCTACAGGAGTTACAGGAAATCTGGAGCTACACTGGTGACAAATCCTATAAGCCCAATTTCTCCAGTGACAGCTACAAATAAGAAGGATCTGACATGAAGTGATTTACTACAGAACCATTACTTACATGTCCTCGCCTGTTGGGAGATCGTGCTGCAATGGACAAAGATAGATTACTTCAGAGAAACACAAGAATCTGACATGTTTATTATGTGGATCTGACTGGATTAAAGGAACACATTGATGATTTGTCAATTTTATCAAATGGGAAAATAAAAAAATATGTATTGGCATACAATAGACATATACGATACATATATACAGCATACATGTATAGACAAGAATTCCGCCACAGAAGCGGTGTCGCGCCTGAAAATGCCTTGTCTGTACAAAACAATGTATTACTTTGAAATGGACATGCATATCATGGGGTCACACATTTCATGCTCAGGATACGTCATTTTGTTTGTGGAAAATCCTAAATATTTTCTATGTCCTTCCAAATATATCTTGTGACCACCATTTGAACAATCTCGTCAATGTGTCAAGTAATATGAAAGTTAAAGCAAGATGAGGAAGCTTGTACAAAGTTTTTGATGCAAACAAAATGGCTAAGTGTTTCAGCAAAAATTTGAAAGTAAAAAAGGTGAAGGTCATGTGAATTGGCAGCATGAGTGTTCCTAATGCTTACATGTATGAAGTGTCCAAATATTGAAGCAATCCGTAAAGTAATATTAAAGTTATAGCATGATGACGAAGCTTGTACAAAGTTTTATTTGTATTCAGACTTAATTATTTGAATCCCAAGAATAATTAAGTCTGAATACAAATACAGACTTATCTAGCTAACAGAGACATTTGGCGCGAAATGTGACATCACAACTCACACAACAGTATCTGCCACAACGACACTGGCAGCAAACCATAACTCAGTACTGTCTGACATCATATTGTTGTATGACGTGATGTCACACCGGTGTGCATGCATGGTAATCACCTGGCAGCATATTTTTAGACATGGATTCCCGTAACAATCAACAGATGTTCTACTTTAACTTTCCAAAGTGGCAATAAAACACATTTTCAAAAGGTTTTTGTTCTCTTCCAACTATGGATGGAAAATTGAAATATTAATTGTTTATAGACTGATATAGTCACTGTTCTCATGGATTCGTGCCTAAGCACATATATTCATATTGTGTGTTATATGCTGATAAATTCCTGAAAATGTTTACATCAACATAAAGTTCAAACACTTGACTATGAGTGCACATAAGGAATTATCCAAAATTGTTGTTTATACAAGTCTTAAGAGTCCCCAGAAATAACCCACCCAAGTCACCTAATTGATCTTGAAACTTCTCATCAGGTTGTGCCCCACAACTTTTTGCACATTTGAGTGACATTCCTTGAATTTTCAAGCAATAAAAAAGTGTTGCTGCCTAGATGCATCAAATTTAAGTATGGTTAAGTCCAGATTCACCTAGAAATCAACATATATCACATGTTATGCATACTTTGCAAACAGACCCTCTTCAGATTAAGGAAGTATGTAGAAAAATCACAAAATAGGTGTTAAATCACAATTGTATGCAACTGTAACTTACAAAACGTGGGAAACAACTTAAAATACCTTTTAGAATATGCTTATTCACTTGTGTTCTAGGGGCATGAATTCTGCGCACCTAAGGCTTTCCAAACAAATTTATATGGCATTACCATCTCCATATTCAGTAAAACTTTCCTGAATATTCAACACAGTTCAAAGCCGTTTGTGCATGTAAAATGTCGTAACGTTCGGACGTCAGTAAGTGACGTAAATTGTGTGATGTATGACATCACATGCGTGTTGGCAACGTCACATTTGTTTCGGCTAATGCTGCACGGATTTTGGAATAAACAAGCTGATTAATTGCTACACTGTGTCACAATTTTATCACATTCCGATAGTTTGGTAAAAAGTTGCTATGCTGATCCAGTATGCTGCTCGCCATTTTGTTTACACTACCAGATGCGCTGGATCAGCATAGCAAAATTGGTATTAACCTTGAAGCAGAACTATCCAGTAACATCATGGCAGGTTAGTTTCTTCGTTTAACAGCGGTATGACTAAAATAAGAAAATGGCCCTTTTCTGTCCAAAAGGACTTCGTGCCTAAGAAAAGGGCCTATAAAAACCACATTAACGGTTCAAATGAGTGTAAAACAATGTTTATATATGTATGACGATATTTTATTGAGGTACCCATAAAATAAAACCCATATCATGAAGAATAAAGATGTTGTGTCATTTGAAGTAATCTCGACTCAAAACGTGTATTGAACTATATACAAAATGGCGGACAGAAAAGGACCTCGTGTCTAAGAAAAGGGCCTATAAAAACCACACTAATGGTTCAAATGAGTGTAAAACAATGTTTATATATGTGTAACGATATTTTATTGAGGTACCCATAAAATAAACACCCATATCATGAAGAATAAAGATGTTGTGCCATTTGAAGCAATCTCTACTAAAACCGTATATTGAAATATTTAAAATGGTGGACAGAAAATGACTTCGTGCCTAAGAAAAGGGCCTATAAAAACAACATTAAAGCTTCAAATTAATGTAAAACGATGTTTAAATATGTATAATGATATTATATCGATGTACCCATAAAATAAAACGCATATAATGAAGAATAAAGATGTTGTGTCATTTGAAGCAATCTCTACTCAAATCGTGATGTGAAATATTTAAAATAGCGGACAGAAAAGGACTTCGTGCCTGAGAAAAGGGCCTATAAAAACAACATTAAAGCTTCAAATTAGTGTAAAACGATGTTTATGTATAATGTTATTATATATATGTACCCATAAAATAAAACACATAACTTTAATGTGGTTTGTGGTATAAGAAATAGACAGAAAAGTATGTACAGAAAAGGACTAGTGTGTTAAGAAAAGGGCTTATATACGGGCATCAACGTATACATTTATTTATAAAATATTTTTTTTACAAAATTCACAATATTTGTTAGTTTGAAATGAGTATTTAAGATGTACTAATAATAGCATAAAATGTTAACTTGAAGACAGGCACTTTATGGAATTATGCATATAGTAATTGGTTTGTAGTAATTTGTTTTGTACCGGGCAATTAATATTCGACCCAGGTGTGTACAACTTTACGGTCACGCTTAATCTATAATTATGAAATGTCGGAAACTTTGGCCCTTTAAACATCACTATTTATTTTTAACTAATTGGAGACAATTGCGCCGACACAACAGTCTTGATTGAATTTTGGATAATCTTGTTGATAATGCACCGCATTTGTGTTGTACTCGCTAATTAGATGTAACAAACACGTTATTGTACTATTGTACCTCAATAAAATATCGTTATACATATATAAACATTGTTTTACACTCATTTGAATCGTTAATGTGGTTTTTATAGGCCCTTTTCTTAGACACGAAGTCCTTTTCTGTCCGCCATTTTATATTATAGGAATGAATGCCTTTTTGTGGAATTTATCAGGGTATAAACTTGGAAAAGTCGCGTGAATACTGGACGAAGGCACAACATCTTCAAATGGCACATCTTTATTCTTCATGATATGGGTTTTATTTTATGGGCAGGCCTACCTCAATAAAATATCGTTATACATATATAAACATTGTTTTACACTGATTTGAACCGTTAATGTGGTTTATATAGGCCCTTTTCTTAGGCACGAAGTCCTTTTCTGTCCTTTTCTTAGAAAAGGGCCCTTTTCTTATTTTGGTCATACCCGTTTAACAGTTAATTTAGTATCATACGATCCTCTAACTTCGATAGCCGCACAGATTCGAGGCCATTTTTATTTTCTCGTTCTATCGCGAGATTTACGTGTTACGTCACTTCCATTACACTTGTGCGTTCAACCGAAGCCAGATGAAAGGTCACAAATGCCAAGTTAGAAAAATGCGATTTAAACAGGACTAATACATTGCCAAACAACACAACACACCTAAATGTTGTGTTTTCCACTAATCCCATTAACCCCCTCCATTAAAATCCGGATTTCGATAGGAAAACTTACACATAAATGAGTTCGCTTGAACCCGTACGTTGTTTACATGTTTATCAATGGAGGTCACGTAATATTTGTAGGTAGAAAGGCACTAATAATGTAGGAATATGGATTTTCATTCAGTCACCACCTTATCCTATTTTTTTTTAAATTGTCACTTTTAAGTTCGTCCACATCAGTTCAATACCTCCATTTATCAGCAGATATATGCAATCTGGTCTCTGTTTTTGTTATTCCCATTGTGGACGAGTACCACATGCAGAAGGGATTGAAATGTCTTACTCCAAAAATAGACATTACCACGTTAAAAAAGTATTAAAACCAACAAGTTGAAACTTCATATTGTTTAATTTGTTTCATCTAGCAAATTATATTTTCCAAGTTGGCAATCGTTTGTCTAATCATTTAAGTTTGAAACAATATGTATCGTGACCCCTGAACGCAATGGTACATTATGCAGACACAATTTGTGGTGTTTTCCAACCGGACACCTGCACCGGAAGAGCATATGACGTCATAGGGTCAGAGGTCGCGACCTTTCACGGTAAGCTGGAGGCGGCCATTTGTAGACGAGCGTGTTTTGAAAGTAAACAATTGCATTTGTCCGTGCTTTTGAAGCCAGTAAACGCAATATATATACAGATAATTGGATTATATTTACATGTAACTAATAAAAAAGGTTTATACTCTATACTTTATTACACATGTTGTTTAATATCGTTAGAGTCTCGAATTATGAGCAGTCCAGGATAAATAAGACGGCTATTCCATCAGAAGGGTCAGAGGATTTTACACATTTTGAATATATTCGGAATAACTTTTTACCAAACTATCGGAATGTGATAAAATTGTGACACAGTGTAGCAATTAATTAGCTTGTTTATTCCAAAATCCACATATTTTATTATGACACACGCAAGGCTAAATTTGACGTGAATTGCGCATTAGCCGATGCGCAGAATTAGCCGACATGACAACATGAGAAGGCACGAATCCATGATAATTTAGTTGTGGGAAAATGCATATCTGTTCCATTACTACCATTCATGTACACAATATAACACAATGGTTTCATTTGACTGATCGAAAATGCACATAGGCGATTGTAAACTCACTTTCAAGTGATTCATCCGCCATTTTCTTGAATTTAGCCAGACTTGATTCCATAAATTACAAGCACTTCGGACCATGAACAGTTCGGACCATCAGATATGATCAAATGCATTAAACAATGCGTTAGATATAAATTTATAATCAATGAATTGATCACCATATATACGCCAGTTCGCCTGTCATTGCATCTGTCCAACCCGTTTGTATTGACTTAGTTCCTCCCAGTGCTATTTGCCATTGCCGATCCCACCAGCATCTAATGCAATAACGCTCAAGTTTGTAAAGCACCGACTTAATTTAGAGAACATTATCTATCCTTATAGTTGGTGGCAGAGAAAATCAAGGTGATCTATCATGTACGCCAATTTTCTTATATAAGTTGCAAACAGTAAGATCATGCAATATACTCACGTATCGTCCATAGCAGACGCTACGTAACGTACGGACGGTGCGGGAGTACGTATATTTCAAGAGTTACTGTTTGCAACTATTCTTAAATATGGAAACAACTCGTGGTAGCTATCCGGATGTACACACGCTGTCATGAATCTCTGCCATATGCTCCTTTTGTTTTCAGTTTGGATATGTTTTTATTCTCCCCGTAATAGGTGTGTGGTGTGTCGGCGAGGCATCCCCCACAAACCGTACAGTTGTGTACAGGTATATGAATTATTGTTTTACAATACATGCAATATAATTAACATAATGAAAACATGTCCAGACGTATGTACACCAAGAAAAATACAATATGGTGTGTGATTAGAAATGAATCGAAGAAATAGCCATATGCTAATTCTGGTGTATATATACATATCACTCTTCCTTTTCTTTTTCTTTTTTTAATTAATCGTTTTAGCACTTAAAATACATGTTTTACTATGTCTTGCAACTCTGCAGTCGGTGACCTATTTTATCAGACCACTGACTCGACGAATAGAACAATTTGCATGACACAATATTTACACCTTCCATACATTAATAATCGAAACGGACATTCAACGCACCGGTATACCAAATATACAACATTAGCCTCACGTGATGTCGCGCGACGCTGTTGATTGGTTAACGTTTGCTTGACGTCATTCAATCATATCCACGACGTTGTCAATAACGTCACTCTATTGACCGGCAACGTCACAATATGATTCTTAATTTTAACGCGATGCATATACTTGGTTATTTAGATTTTTGAAACTATCCGAAAATGCAATTCAAACATAAATAATAAAACCATGGACAGTTGCGTTTACTGTGGTCGAAAACAATTTAATTTGATCTATTTAAAGTTTAACATACACAATGTTTTTCATACCACAATATGTACACCTTCTATAAATCCATAATGCAAACGCCCATTCGACGTATTGCGTTTACATCCCAATACAATACATTAGGTCCACGTGACGTTACGCGATGTTGTTGATTGGTTAAAGTTCGTTTGACGTCATTATATAGTTGCCACGAGGTTGTCAATAACTGCATGCTATTGACTGGCAACGTCGCTGTTCCAGGAATTGCGACAAATTGACGTAAAACAAGATTATCTTAATGTTAACGCCATATTTGGTTATTTACATTTTTGAAACTACTATCAGCATATTCCGTGTAAATATAAGTAATAAAACCATGGACTGTAGCGTTTACGATACATTTGGTCGGTTTAAAGTTTTAGAGGAGTCCTTCGGACTCCATGCACACACTTTAAACAGTCCAAATTTTGTGCACCCCAGTAAACGCAACAACACATGGTTTTATTCCAACACAACGTACAGCACATGCTTTTGATAAGGCTGTTCACGTAACAAATATATAGTAAATACATGGTTAGTGCCGTCGATTTAAAAAATATATTCGGTTGATCTGTCGATAGCTTTATTGGGGCAAGTTTTAGCGAATATATTTTATATTCGACGGCACTAATCATGTATTTAATTTATACCGCATACTAAACTTAATTGTTTGAACGTGCGTGACGTAACATTTTGACGTCATTCCCTCGCCATACGTCACAAATCTAGCGACGTCATTCAAAGCAAAATGGCGGCGTCCACGCTAGCTATAGGTAGATTCGGTATGGTATCTGATTAAATCTCCGATTTATTTACGATGTCTTCAATATTGGCAGGATTCAGACTGCACAGTTGTCATAATAAGCATTGCAATCATAATGGACATATCCATGTCGTTGGTTACGTCGCATATATACTGTAATCAAAGTGCTGAAAGTACTGAAAGTACTGAAATATGTTATCTTCACAACAACTGATGACTTGAGGAACTAGAGACTGAAAGTTGCATATTTTCTCAACCATCATCAAGGGGCAAATGTACGGTGATGGTGCAAACCCATTACCATCCAAACGTTTTCTCTAGAATAAATTACTTTTCGAAACTCCCTAGGCTATTAATGTACTATATATATGAAAAGGAAATATCTAAATTGTATCACTGGTTCGAATAAGAGAAGTACGCCAATGACATTATTTAATTATAATAGAGATAGCTGTAACACCATGGTAGTTGCGGGAAGTAGCTCTGTAATACTACACTATACTACGGTACCGTTCACATGATACTAACATCATGGTAAAGCTATCAATTGGTAAATTTAGTTTCATACACTAACGTCGCCCGCCATAGGTAGTGCCTATTTCATATTAGCTGCTGTATGCATACGCACGAAACGTCTTGATTCGTATTTTCCAGAATTTAACTGATAAACTGAGCCAAAGACTGTGAAAACTATTGAGAATAGTATATGTAGAGTGTTAGATACAGAGCAAGACATACCAGAACGCCATAGGATAAGTTGGCACAGGGAACTATTATACGACAATATGGCTCTCCGCATAGAAATTTGCGTGACATAATATGCTATCTTAAGGGAGATAACATATAAAAACAACAAAAGACTCACAAAAGAACACCCTGAATGTAACACAACACAATACAGGGTCATTAGTCGCATGTATGTGTGAAATATCAAGGCACCTGCTGTAAGGAAACAGAAGTTATAAGAAATTTAACCCAACACATCCGTGTAGTCTGATCAGGGTCTGTACTCTTCGTCATGCAGGCAATTAAACACTCGTCACTGACTCCAGGAATGGAAGTAACAAAGGTAGTTTGCGATTGTCATGCTTGTGTGAATATGGGTATATGGGTAATCAATTGCCTGCCTGTTTCCTATATAGAAAATCGTCCACCCCCTTTTACCGCTAGTTGCGTATTGTCCCGTGATACCTAACTATAATAGCTGCTGTATTCAATACGTGCGAACTGTCTTGATTCGTATTTTCCAGTATTTAACTGATAAACGCATCCCAAAACTGTGAAAACTATAGAGAATAGTATATACGTAGAGTTTTAGATACAAAGCAAGACAGACCAAAAACGCCATAGCATAAGTTGGCACAGAGCTTTATTTTCTTGATCGTACTCGCCGTTTAGGCGTAGTACGACAATATGGCTGCCCCCATATACATTTGCGTGACATAAATATGCTAGCCCTGCACACCCGAAACTCTTCCGATCTAACTTAATTATACTTATAATCTATATCAATTAAATTTGATGTTCAGCATCAATCAATTATATGTTCAAATAATAAATACATGCATGGTAACTAAATATTTATGAAGACACCCACAATGGTGATGTCTGGCACCCAGCTACATCAACAGACTATTCAAACGATTGTTTCACCGTGTATGAAAACAACAACATTAATATTATTGACCAAACACCCACACCATCGCACCACTGACAATAAGCCAACATTACTATATCCTACTATTTGTGCCTGGGAGAGAATGAGCCGAAAATGTAGCGGCTGGATCTAACCAACAGCGCAGGAAATAATAATCCCTCGACCGTGACAGTATCGGCGTGGCAGGTATGCTGCGTGGTTTCCGGTGGCTCTGTCGATTCATCCATAGCAGCATCGGTATGTCATATGTGGTGCGTGAAGTCCGGCAGTCATCAGGCAATGTAAAAAATATAGCTGTTGTATTCATACGCACGATATGTCTTGATTCGTACAAAATTTAACCAGAGATATAAATAGCCGTACGTTAGCCTATATATATCTCTGATTTAACTAATAAACTGAGCCCAAAACTGTGAAAACTGTATAGAATAGTATAATGTAGAGTTTTAGATACAAAGCAAGACAGACAAAAACGCCATTATAAGATAAGTTGGCACAGGGCACTATTTTATTGGTCGTACTCGCCGTTTAGGCGCAGCATGACAATGGCTGCCCCCATAGAAATGTGCGTGACATACTATGCTATCTCCAGGTCCAAGGGAGATAACACATACAAATGAACAAAATTCAGAGAATCCGACAGCGATTTCGATTTTAAAATTCGCCGCCATCTTCAATTTGCTGTTGACACTGACCAATCAGAGGCCACGATTAGGGGTCAAAGGTAAACAAATAAAGGCAAAAACGGCACTTCATGTATATTTGGCTACTTCAGGTATATTATAGGTTACTTCAGATATAAACAGCATTTATTCAACCCCCTTAATTATGCTACACGAAGCAATGGTTGAGGTATAAATGTCGATAGCAGCAAAATAAGCAGCATATATGGTTGTGTAAACATGTCTTAGCATATGGACCGCCGTGCAAGGTGACAGCGCCCCATTCATGGCCGCGCGCGTACCCAGTTTATACAACGACGGAATGCATTCGTTTTGTATATATACAATATCACATAGTATCATTGAAATATAATATTTGGAAATTACTATAATTATCACTCCTTTGTGAGGAATATGGAAGGTGAATTAGCAATTCTACACCTACACATTTGTCCGCCCTTGCATCAACATATATCGCATAAAACACTTTCGGCCTGTTTGGACTTAAATGTCCGGGTATGGAAGGTCTTCGAGTCAATTCCAACCCTTAACTATAAGCTAAATGAAAATGGATCCTTCCATGAGCGATTACTATAATAACTCAAGAGAATTGGATTATTCTGTTGAGTTATAATATTATAGCAAGTGTTCATGGAAGAGTCCAAATATATTGAGTGATAGTAATCATTCATGGAGGATTCCATTTCAGTGAACGATAACTTAGTTGTGGGCTGTAACATAATTGCATTCTTCCGCCCGGGACACTGCGTGGAATTACAGGACCGAATTGGACATAATTAAGCCGTGTCCCATTTCGGCACACAATTATACACATTTGTCCGCCCTTGCATCAACATATATCGCATAAAACACTTTCGGCCTGTTTGGACTTAAATGTCCGGGTATGGAAGGTCTTCGAGTCAATTCCAACCCTTAACTATAAGCTAAATGAAAATGGATCCTTCCATGAGCGATTACTATAATAACTCAACACAGTTGAAATCTCAGTGAGAGATTATTATAATGACTCAATTGAATTTGACCCTTTCATGAGCGATTACTATAATGACTTAAACCTAGTTTGACTCTCAATGTGCGATTATTATTATGACTATATAGAAATTGACCCATCTGTGAGCGATTACTATAATGACTCGACCTACATTGACTCTCAATGAGCTATTGCTATAATGATTTAACCTAGTTTGATTCTCAGTGAGCGATTATTTTTATGACTCGATAGAATTTGACCCGTCCATAACCCAGTTTCCATATAGTTTGGCTCTCAGTGAGCGATTATTATAATGACTAAATATAATTTGACCCGCCCATGACCTAGTTTGACTCTCAATGATTATTATAATCAAGGATTTAGGGTATATGTTTAGCAATACAGACTGAGACTCGGGTGGTGGTGTTGAACATTACGGACTGAGACTCGGGTGGTGGTGTTGAACAATACGGACTGACGACTCGTGGTGGTGGTAAACAATGTGAATCGGTAACAGGACTGAGACTCGGTGGTGGTGTTGAACAATACGACTGAGAATCGGGTGTGGTGGTGGTACAATACGGACTGAGACTATGTTTGGAACTCGTTTGGTGGTGAACAATACAGACTGAGATCGGGTGGTGGTGTTGAACAATACGGATGAGACTCGTGTGGGTGGTGTTTGACAAAATACGGACTGAGGGGGACTCGGGTGGTTGGTGTTTGAACAATACGGGACTGAGATCGTGTGGTTGTGTTGTGGAATATAACAAATATACGGGAACTGAGACTTGGGGTGGTGGTGTATGATTACTAGGACTGAGGGGGGGGATCGGGGTGGTGGTGGGTTTGAACAATACGGACTGAGACTCGGGTGGTGGTGGTGTTGACAATACGGACTGAGACTCAAGGGGTGGTGGTGTTGAAAATACGGACTGAGACTCGTGGTGTGTTGAAAACAATACAGACTGGAGACTCGTTTGTTGGTGGTGGTTGAACAATTCGACTGAGATCGGGTGTGGTGGTGGTTGAATGTTTTGAAAATACGGCTGAAGATCTTCGGGGTGGTTGGTGTTTTGAACAATACGGACTGAGACTCGGGTGGTGGTGGTTTATGTTGAACAATAGGACTGAGACTCGGGTGGTGGTGTTGAACAATACGGATGAGACTCGGGGTGGTGTTTTGAACAATACGACTGAGATAGGGGTGGTGGTGTTTGGAACAATACGACTGAGATCGGGTGGTGGTGTTGAACAATACGGACTGAGACTCGGGTGGTAGAACAATACATACTGATACTCGGTGTGTGTTGAAGCAAACGAGAACTGGAGACTCGGGTGTAGGTGTTGAACAATACGACTGAGACTCGTGGTGGTGTTGACAATACGGACTGGAGACTCGGTGGTGGTGTTGAACAATACGGATGAGACTGGGGTGGTGTTTTTGAACAATACGGACTGAGACTCGGGTGGTGGTGTTGAACAATACGGACTGAGACTCGGGTGGTGGTGTTGAACAATACGGACTGAGACTCGGGTGATGGTGGTGTTGAACAATACGGACTAATACAGCTAGTACACCACCGCCTGCGTTATTCTTGACGATATTTGTCAATTTATTTATTACAAAATACTTACACATTGTGTTTGAAACCAAGCAGCTTGATTGGCTCAGCCTGAGGTGGTGTACATGTACAGAGGGGGAAGTGTTATTTACATCTATTAATTTTTTAGTAATACTATCTATCATTTTGTAAGGAAAAACAGGTCGTACAAAACAAACACATCGGAGGGGGTGGGAGGGGTCATACCCCAGATCCCCCCCCCCCCCCCCCCACACCACCAACTCGCCGCGGTTCACGAGTCTGTAGAAAGTTTTGTACATCCTGATTTTCCTTACAAAATGATAGATATTATTATTGAAAAATTAATAGAAATGTCGTTGAAACACTTAGCCATTTTGTTACGCCGAAAAGTTTGTAAGAGCTGCTCCAACATGGTATATCTTCAATATTATGCGAAGGACTGCTTCAATACTTGGAAACTTGAATCACCTGAACATTTGTCACACACTCGACCCACCATTAACACGACCTTGCCCTTTGTCACCTTTGAAATTTCGCTGAAGCACTTAAATTAGCCATACATAGTACTTGAAGGGTTGCTTTAATATTTGGACAGTTCATTCACCTGAACATGTGTGACGCAATAACACCACCAATGACATGACCTTAACCTTTGTAACCTTCAAAGTGGTGCTTAAACACTTAGCCATTTTCTTACGTCAAAAAGTGTGTAAGACTTTCTAAATGACTTTGAAACTTGTGTCTTCTTTTTTACACACCCTCTGTAGTTAGAGTCTAGTATGCCATGGGGGCATATCCATGTTTCACAAACATAGTTTTCTACGGCTATACTGTGGCCAATTGCCCTGTGGAATTATACACAGATTTACGATATGCGAGGATATCCTTTTCAAATGTGCAGTAATTATTCACGATTCTACAGACAAATGTCTTGTCAAAAGAAAATGAAGAACGCATGTAGATTATAAATGCACAATAAATAAAAATGTGTCAAAACAGTAACATTTCTATAAATGCCAGGTTTATATTCATAGTTCCTGTCATCCGAGTACGAGCAAATTATTCTGTGGGAAAATGGGCAGTTGATCTGCCGCAAATATAAAATACGGATACGCTCAGGGTTTAATCATGGGAATAACAATGATAATCAAAGTGGTTATTAAATATGTTACAATAATGTGAAGCATGGCTATAGCCTGATAGCATCTGCCGACCTGGCAACTGTACATGCTTTACAACTGATATATAGGAAATAAATAAGTAAGTAAGTAAGTAAGTAAGTAAGTAAGTAAGTAAGTAAGTAAGTAAGTAAGTAAGTAAATGCCTCAAAATTCCCCAAACGTGATGCTATTTGGAATATTTTAAGTTTATGTGACTTGGCGGGTTGTGAAACATTTTATCGGCATTTACATTATCTACAAAGGTCAATGTTGTGATCAATCATTTGAACCACCTCACGGAGATGATCAAAATGAGACATACCACGCATATTTGAGGAAACAATAAATAGAAACACAACTTGCACAATATGTAGATTATTTTCTGACAGATAATTATGTAGCTAACCAAGCGCAATAATAGGAACTTTCATATAAATTTCAAAATAATTTACTACAAAAGCAATTTTCAAATTCTGGAACTGGCAGGCCAGCTATATACATGTAGTCTGTAAGAAATTAAAGTTTCATAATACAACATAGTCTCGCTTAGACGGTGTATTGATTAATTAGCACAATGGCGAATTAATAGTATATATATCCATACAAAGAACAGAACGCGTGCGCTTTCCATTATTGTTTAACTGGACACTTAATTGTGTACTGTTTCGATGAGTGATTTTAAACATATCTTGTTTAATACTATGCTTATTTGAAAACAACGCAAAACAGACGTTTACTTTCCAATAGGCTTGTTTACAAATGTCAACAGTGACTAGAAACTTTGTATAACGCAGTGTATTTAATAAAATGTAAATACTAGTACATCCTAATTCACTATAATACTAGTTGTATATTGCGGTTGGCTGTACGTGTGGAATCAAAAAAGAAGACAAAGGTAAAGCGGACGCGATTTATCAGTACCGGTAGTCATTTAATACTTAACATATTCAAACAGGTAGGAATAAACAGGTAAATTGTATACATGTATTTAGCTCGCGATATGCTATGTACAGTGCACCGAATTGTATCTTCAAATTATGTTGAATGTCTGCTTATATATATACTGTCGTTAAAAGCAATTATTTCCGAAAAACAGTCTGATCAGGATCTACACTGTTCACCATTTTATAAATGAACACATGTGATACGTCTAGCAAGTAAGCAACATAGATCGCTAGCAGGCTGCAGAAGTGTGCTATTTGGCCAAGAGATACACTAATCACCAATCACATAAGCCCAATTTCCCCAATGACAGCCATATTTAAAGCTTTACACAAACGTGTGAACATAAAGGAACTCCTAATGATATGCCAGCAACTTCAAAAAGAAACACAAAATAACACAAAACAATTACGTGCCAATTCGATTCAAACAAATGTCAAAAGTGCATACTTTGAGCAGGCCTATACAGTGATCTTAAAAATTGACATGATCGACACCTTAAAGCTCCAGCTTACTTTGCTGTCCTTCTTCCGAGAATAATTGTTTCAAATAGTACGAAAAGTTTGCCACAAATGTAACAAAACTGTTTTCAGTATATTACATTCAGTGGTTTGTCACATTCTGCATTAGGTAAAAAATAGAGGTCGACATTCGACGATATATATGGAGCGAAGATCAGCCATAGTAACGTTCGATGTATTTTTCCGCAGTTGTCCTGCCGCAATCTGCCACCGTTTCAAGATATGGTCATCAAACGATGGGGCCGATTGGACGATTTGACATTGTTCTGGACCAGAATAGGGCATTCTTCCCCGGCGAAACTGTGACAGGAAACGTCACGGTAGTCCCCAGTGAAGACATACAAATCAAGGGTAATGAAAAGAGCATGAATGCTCTGTAGCCTATTTCACCAAAATTGCAAAATATACTTATCTTGCTAAGTACACATTGAGGGAGAAATTTTCAATTTAAGGATAAATTTATTAATATTTATTATACTGAATTAATTACATTGTCACAGCCATTTTGGCTGTGATAATGTAATACATTCAATATACATGTAATAAGCCTGCATACTTTCAATCATCAAATGTATGCAGTCGTTAGTTCTATATGAAACAATGTATTTTGGGGAAAATAAATGATTACTCGCTCAAAGGATAGATAGATAATTATGCTTTGCAATTTTGATGAAATCGGCTACTGGCCTCACTTGGCGTGCATGTAAATGTGAGATAAGAATGTCACACATGCACTTAATTGTTTGTACGTCGCAAGCTAATATGAGACAAGTCATGTGATTTTGAACATTATGAAGATGTGGGATATCTTATGAAAACTGTTTACAAAAAATACGATACGTCGCCGTGGCTTAGTGGATAAGGCATCCGCCTTGCAACTGGGAGGTCGAAGGTTCGAGCCTCTGCTCGGACTGATGTGGCCGGTTGGTTAGCCGCCAGCTAGTTAAAATATAATGGTACCAATTGCCATTCTGTCAGGTAAGGAATAGGAATTGGGAAGTACTGATTGTTCGATAGAGTGTCTCGTAAGTCAAATATGACTGGCCCTTTCAATAGCGCTGACACTATAAGAAACAAAATTTACTTTACGTTCCGTAAATGTCTTTGACAGTTCACGACATGCGGAACAGAACATTTCAATTTTATAGTTACTACAACAATTACAACAAGCCAGATTACATGGTAATTACTGAAACACCAAGATATAAAAAACCATACAAGGTCGATTGTACACGAATCATCTGTGCGAAGGACAAGTGATTAAGTATTCATCGACAATCTGTGCGAGGCAAGTGGATTATTACACTCGTTCATCGTGAGGATGCGATGTATTACACGTTAGGAGGACGCACAGATGAAGGTGTAATACAATCGCATTGTATTGTTTTTCTTGTGAGGTGTCGTAAGTCTGCTGGCCCTTTCATGCGGACACTAGAAACAAATACTTTAGTTCGTAGTCTTTGACAGTTCGCATGACGGAAGAATTCAATTTTATAGTACTATCACAATCAAAAAAAAGCCAATTGATATCATGGAATTACTGAACACAAATAATAAAAAACATTACAAGCGATTGTAACATGATATCGCGAGGCAAGTGCGTATTACACTCGTTCATCGTGAGGACAAGTGCGATTGTTTTACACTGTTCTCGTGCGAGACAAGCGATGAATTCACACTCGTTCAGGGTGTCAATACGAAGTGTCGTACATCGATTGTAATGTTTTTTATTCAATCTGTGAAACCATGTTTTTTTTCTCAATATAAGACTCATTATGCTGTCTTTGCAAAAGAATGTGCTATTCAAATTATATTCAATTGTTTTGATCAAATTTGCAGGTATCGGGTTGAACATTTTTGGTCGAGCATTTGTCGTCTGGAGTGGCTTCAAGAAAGATAACAGTGACAGTTTCACAAGGTAAGTTTAGAATTACAAATACATGTTAACTTTGTCAAATGTTATGCGCAATGATTATGAGGCGATGATACAATAACTATAGACTATAGTTATGTATAATACGACATCAATTGTCAATACTGCAATATGAGGTACCACATACATCATAGCCAGCGATCTACGATACCAACAAGTCAAAATAAATATGCGAATTGGTAGCTACAACATACTTTGTCCGCATGTTATATACCATAACTAATGATTATCGGGAGTACGATGGACATACACGTCCCTGTTTCACATACATACATACATACATACATACACTCTTTTTGTAGTGTCCACGTGATGTAATAAAATATAAAAGTAGTTGTGTTTCAGCCAAGATGTCTACATGAATGGCATAAAGACGTTGGCAGTTGCATTGGGTAAGCTGACAATTTGTACTGGCTCAACATGCAAATTGCATTTCATTCACATTTATCGTTAATCCTCGACGTTTTCTCAGAATATATTTACCTTTATACGCCATGCTGTATAATGCAGGATGCGATAACGAGCTATCAGAGGGCAGACATATCGAACCTACAATAATCATGCACACAGCTTTATGTCATTGCGCATCACGTTTACATTTGTATGTAACTGCCGCACACGTATCCACCAATATGTGAGAAACGGCGCTTATGCTAATTTGAGGTTTTTGAACCCACAACAGCTGGTAGCTCCTGATCAAATAGCACACTCATATAGCTTGATCACGATCTATATTGCCTGTTAGAAGCATAACGGGTGGTTCATCAAATGATATGGCGAACAGTGACTGTGCAGATCCAGATCAGTCTGTGCGGATGCACATGCTGATCCGGATCTACACTGGTGACATAACCCATACGTCACATTCACACTTGTGTTTCAGATACACCGAGTATTACATTGACGAAGGGAAAGCATGTCTACTACAAATTCGACGTGAAACTGCCAGATGAGTGCCCGTCCTCCGTACACGTCGCACACGCCTCGAAACAGACAGTCATTGATCATGTAATTACTCTACATGTACATGTACTGTACTTATATTCATCATCATGTTCTTCTTCTTGTTACTCATCACCATCTTCTTCTTCTTCTATTCTTCTTCTTCTTCATGTAATTCATCATCATAATTTTCCTCTTCTTCTTGAAATTCAGCATCTTCTTCTTCTCTTTTTGTAATTCATCACCATGTTCTTCTTCTTCTTTTGTAATCATCTTCTTCTTCTCTTCTGGTAATTCTTCTTCTTATTCTTGCAATTCATAATTTTCTTCTACTTGTAATTCATCACCATATTATTCTTCATCTTCTTGTAATTCATCACCATGTTCTTCTTCATGTTCTTCTTCTTCTTCTTCTTCTTCTTCTTCTTCTTCTTCTTCTTCTTCTTCTTGTAAGTCATCACCGTGTTCTTCTTCTTCTTCTTGTAAGTCATCACCATATTCTTCTTCTTCTACTTGTAATTCATCAACATATTCTTCTTCTTGTAATACATCATCATGTTCTTCTTCTTATTCTTGCATTTCAATTTTTTCTTCTTCTTGTAATTCATCACCATATTCTTCTTCATCTTCTTGTCATTCACCACCATGTTCTTCTTCTTCTTGTAGTTCATCATCTACTTCTCTTCTTGTAATTCATCATCATGTTCTTCTTCTTCTACGTGTAATTCGTCTTGCAAGTCTTCACCGTGTTCTTCTTCTTCTTCTTGTAATTCATCACCATGTTCTTCTTCTTCTTGTAATTAATCACCATGTTCTTCTTCTTCTTGCAGTTCATCATCTACTTCTCTTCTTGTAATTCATCATCATGTTCTTCTTCTTCTACGTGTAATTCGTCATCCTTTTCTTCTTCTATATGTAATTCATCATCATCATCAGCAGCAGCAGCACCATCATCTTCAATCAACGTTTGACTATTTGGTTATACATGGAGTGTTAGAATAGTGAACATGTACAGGTCTCCTGATATCCCAAGATGACAAACCAACATGAAGACAAACTGGTGCTGTCGGCAATACAATTAATTATATTCTTATTATATTATAGTCTACACTATTACATCAGAGTTAACCAACATTTTCTGTCTATAACGCAGTAAGTCGCCTTGCATTACAGACAGACAATTCGGGTTACATTCGGGTCTGCAGGAAATGTTGTTGTTTTTTTTTATAAAAATGTGGCAGATAGATAATCTTTATTTCGTTTTATACCAGTGTGACAAGTACATGATAATAAACACTTCGACAGAACTGACGCGGTAAGTGGAAACAATGGGATTAAGTCTTGAACTAGTCCCCTTCTTACACCCGCCTCTTCAACTGTTAACCGATAGCAAAAAATGCGAGTGCAGGTTTGACTATTATCTGACGGGTTGTTTTCACCAGGGAAACATAGAATACTCTGTAACAGCGACTATCCACAAGTTTCCATCTGAGACGGAAGTGCGGAAAAAGATAATCACAGTGGCCAACCTTCTGGACCTCAACGATATTCCAGATATGCGTGTAAGTACAGAGAAGAGCTCATGCGTGTCACAGGTGGAGAAAGTGCACCCGTGACCTCTGTTTTAATGTACCATCACTTCTTCCACATAGTGAAGTACATACCAACCGTGACATACTCCCCCTCCAAATTGAAATTAGTCCCACAATTCCATTTTTAATTCCTCCCTGAATTCTATATTTTGATACACTTTGGGGGAGTATTTATCAGCCACGGTCCCTAAGTGAGGGATATATACATATGTTATAGTGTGTAGGCAAAACCTACTGACAGTTTCATGCTGGTACCATTGGCATCATGTTTACTGCTATCGTTCTTCAACGTATTCTTGTTTCACCTCCTGTGACGTTTGTTTGTTCCGTTTTTATAGATGTTCCTGTAATTGATTTTATACAATATCGATTTCTTGTCTGTTTGTTATTTCATTTTGGAAACGTAGTCATATATTGTGGATTGCACCTCTGTGTGTATTGAAAATAATGTAATGACCGCTGTACGCTTACGCACATACGGAGCGCCGCAGGGGACTTGGATTTTTATGCCCCACCTCGATAGTAGAGGGGGCATTTAATTTTACCCTTGTCCGTTCATCCCGTCCATCCTGTCCGTCCGTCCGTCCGTCCGTCACCAACATTGTAAGTCGTAAAACTTTTAAACCGTAATAGCTACAGACCCGAAACTTGGTACGTAGCTTCCATATGATGTGTAGATGCGCAAAGTTTATTTCGATGTTTGATTTGACCCCCGGGTCATGGATTATCTACCCCTTTTCGACTTAGAATTTGGAAATTTCGCCTTGTAACTCGTAAAACTTGTAAACCCTAATAGTTACTTTATGCATACTTTATGTTTCGATTTTTTATTCCACCCACGGGTCATAAATTATCTCCCTTTTTGCACTTGGAATTTTGCCTCGTTTATTATCAAAGCGGTATGTGGGGCATTCGTGTTAAATGAACACATTTTTTTATTTTTTTTATTAATTCGTTCCCACGAAATGACAATTCGTTCCCTCAATTTAAGAATTGTTAAATTGAGGGAACGAATTGTCAGTTCGTGGGAACGAATTGTTAAATTGAGGGAACGAATTGTTATTTTGTGGAATCGAATTAATAGAAAAATGAATTCTACGTCCCCTGTGGGGCTGCGTACGCGCAAGTAAAATACATATAACTTGTAAAACGATTACATACCAGTCGCCCACATTGAATGATACATAATACTACGAATCATTCCAACCACCCACATACTTTGAATGATTCATAGTAGTATGTATCATTCAAAGTGGGTGGCTGGTGGGGTAACTTTTTGAAAGAGTCATTTTCCGAGTCCTGGTTCTTAGTTTTGACATGTGCGCATGCGAAATTTTATTTATATTGTCATAAATATTTGCGTTTAAGTTTTATCTTCGGGCATGCTGTTTTAATGTAACATATGCGGTACTAACTCTTGTTACAGCAATGGGCAAAACGTGATATGAAACTGTGACGGGAGAAATGGGAGCTTATGGGTTTTGCGACCATTGTAGATCCAGATCAGCCACACATCCGCACAGTCTGACCAGGATCTGCACTGCTCGCCGTTCCATCAATGAAACACCACCATGCCTCTAGCAAGAAATATGGATCGTTATTGGGCTACAGGAGTGTGCTATTTGATCAGGAGCTGCTCTGGTCGGGTATGCCATAAACACAATTTCTCCAGTCACAACCAGATATACAGTATTTTGGGATATCCAGTAGACGATTTCATCAACATTGCAAAGTATACTTTGAGGGAGTAATCATTTGTTTTTCCCGAAATAAATTATTTTATATAGAACAAACGACTGCATATATTTGATGATTACAATTATGCAGAATTATTATACTGAATTTATTACATTATCACAGCCATTTTGGCTGTGATAATTTAATAAATTCAGTATAATAAAAATTAATAAATTTATTCTTAAATTTCTCCCTCAACGTATACTTTGCTAGGTAAGATACCCCATAATGCAGGAAACCCCACACTGGTGTATAAGGCGCAATGGGTACATTTGTTCTATACTTCCCAGACGCCTCGTTTCTCCAGTCACAGCCATGTATTCGATGCGCGTTTCTGTAGAGAACAGTGCACGACTCCTCCACAACAGTGAAGAGCTGCCAAATCTGGGACACTGGCTTCGTGGAGACGTCCTTCCAACTGGACAAAACCGGCTTCATCCCGGGGGAACTGCTACGGGTCAAAGTTCACATCATCAACCAAAGTCGGAGCCATATGAGGACAACGACTTTGCAGTTGTACATGGTTGGTATAGTGCATGCATCTCATACGTAACCATTCCATTGGCATATACCTGCTGCAATGTGAATTTCCGACGCGATGATTATCAAAAGTTTGGTAATTCACGTAGAATATCCTACACCGAGTTGAAACTATAGGAACGAGGTGAAGTGGTTGACGACAAAAAATTCCGTATCCTTACAGACATGTTCATTATTGTGTACGCTTCTTCCCAAATATACTATAGTTGGTATTACTTTGTTTTTCATGCAGACGTATTGATGTCCTTACTATACCAAACTATATTATATCCGGTATAGTACAGCCCGTGACACAAATGCTATAAAACTGCACTTGTAAAGTGTATTTTTCTGGTAGTAATATTCAGCAAATGTAATTCCGTATCTCTACAGAAAATAAAATACTTTGGAGAAAACATAGGCGGTCCAGCGTCTGGTGAACTGATAATTTTGCTGATGAAAAACAGACGAAAATGGGATCCATTGGCGCCTAGACGTGTTGCCGAGTGGGTGGACGACAGCTTGATTCTGCCGCCTCTGCCACCATCCAGTACACCACACTGTGAATGTATTGACATACAGTATTATGTAACGGTAGGTGTCCTATCTATGGGCGACAACATACTTATGCCAACCCTGCCACCCTCCAGTACCCCGCACTGTGAACGTATTGACATACATGTACATTATTATGTAACGGTAGGTGTCCTATCTATGGGCGACAACATACTTATGCCAACCCTGCCACCCTCCAGTACCCCGCAATGTGAATGTATTGACATACATTATTAGGTAACGGTAGGTGTCCTATCTATCGGCGACAACATACTTATGCCACCCTCCAGTACCCCACTGTGAACGGTAGGTCTCCTATCTGCTACAGTGAAACATCCCTAAACCCTGAATTACAGTAGATGTGATTTGATATAATGGTGTTTAACAGCAAAGGTAATTTTAGGCCGGGTTAATGGGGTCGAATCCCAGGTTACCAGAGCTTCAAATAAGTTTTGTATCTAAAGAGTACATGCATGTATTATACCCCCAGATTTCAAATTCAATGCATATTTTACTTTTACATGTGTAGTATTGAGTTGCTGCCTTATTAAATAGAGAACAAATAAGTGCTAAAATAAGTGCGTAAAATACGGCAATACGCACCTTATCTGGAGCTCTATGTTACCTGTAGTGATGGGGCGGGGTAAACTATTTACAGAAAAAAAATATATCAGCCCTGAAATTATAATAACCAGACACCCGAGGGTGAAACCAGGGATATCGGGATTCCAGACATTGACATCAGATATAAATGAGTGAAACCCTTTGAAATGAGGTTCAACTGTATGATTATCAAATGGCTTGCTTATCCCGAACGTATTACACACATTGAATTCAAAATGTCTAAATTAATTTTCTCACAAACTGATGAAACTGATGAAACATTGTGAACTGGAACAAGGTGTTGTGACGGCACGCATGTTGTGTCATTGGATATCAAGTTTATCACGCTTGGCTCGGAAATGAGAAACTCCTACATGTTTCCAAGCCTTGCCTGATAAACTTGTTTGGCTTATATTTAAGGATGGGAATTGGCTAGAACACATTCCATACCCGGATGATAAACTTGTCAAAAGACTAGCTTTATATTTCAAATTTATCAGACCCGGCTTGGAAACAGTAGAAATTCCTCGGCTCCGAGGAATTCATACGCGTTTCCGAGCCTTGACTGATAATCTTGATATCAAGACACCAGCCTGGTATTCTCTATTTATAATCAGGTAGATGTGGGGCCCGGTGGACCGTCGGGCCGCCTCGACTTCACTGTCGGAGGTGTACCCATGGAGAGTGTGGCTAAACTCTTCTCGGTGGAATATCCGCCCAGTCTGTCGGAATCCGAAACCATAGATCCGCATAAAGGTGAGTAGTAGTTTACATGCATTCTGATACAAACTGTCAAACAAAACAAATACACTAAACTTTGTAAGACTTCAGAAGTTTGTAAGTGTAACATTTCAGTTTAGAATACCATATAAGCCGATGTTGGAAAGTCTTAAGTGGATGTGTTCACATGTGTGCATATAATAGTATAGGTGCAAACTGGTAGGTTAGTTAACCACGGTAATGGGAGAAGAAAATTAATACAAATCTTCGTACACAGATAATGATATACAATCATTGACATAATAATTATAATGATCTTTCCAAACGATCCACGCCAGAGAGTCTCCACAGTGCAGCTGGGTTAGAGGGGTGGTCCAAATGTAACTCAGATCCAGTTGTTATGTCTTAGAACCCGGTAATATTGAACGGTTAAAAACTGGTTCATCATTTGATTGAGTAACTGGGATTTTGCATATGATCAAAGAAAAGTCATTTGTGGATGTGACTGGAGAAATATTTGTTTGTTGGAGTTTAGTGGCCTATCAACAGCTAAGGTCATTTAAGGCCGGGTCAATGGGCTTAGTACTAAATCCCATATATTACCTATACAAATGGGGGGAAATCCCAAAAAGAAAACTGAATATTTACAATAAATAAACTACATATTCAGCCCTGAAATCAGAATAAGCCTGATGTGATGCCAGGTCCTTGCCACACCAGAATCACATGGCCCGCTCCCAAAAGCAGTAGAATCAGTAATAATCTTAGTACTTTAAAATGGGCAATGACCCAATTCAACTTACAGGCAACACAAGGGCCAAAGATAAAAACGTACCGGAGAGCCAATCCAGGCAAATCGTGATTCCAATAAGAAAACCATACCGTTAATTTACGCAGTCGCATTCGCCCAACCAACCATTCACACTGGATAAATGCACTGAACGTTATTCTATCAATGAGTCACCTGTCGTACTTCTAATAAGCACAATAGATCGTTATCAAGCTACAGGAGTGTGCCATTTGATTAGGAGCTACACTGGTGACACTTCCCATAAGCCCCATTTCTCCAGTCCTATTTAACCTGCTGCATTGGGGGGAGGGGGGGGGGGGGAATCCCAAAATCAGAACGGAATATTTACATCGAGAAAAAAATATATTCAGCCTTGAAATTAGAATAACCCGACCAGGTGCCAGGTCCATACCACACCAAAGTCACTTGGTCCCTTCCCCTAAAATAGGATTACGAATAATCGTAATACTCACATATGGGGAATAACCAGATTCATCTGTAACATACAAAATGCCAAAGACGCATGTGAGGGCCAAACCATGTCTCCAGTCGGAATTCCAGTAAGGATAAACCCAGATGTTAAATTACCCATCGCATACTTCCACCTGCCACCCATGAAAGGGTTAAGATACAATGCGACATTGAATGTATTTACTGTCTCAGATACAGCTAGGTCATACAGACCTCAGTTTTATGTATTATCAAAGTGCTCTCATGTCATGATTAAACGCTGGTTTACCTCTGGTATCAAAGTACAATGTTCTATCAATAGGCTATCGACTTCCTCCAAGTGATTACAAATATGTGATGTACATTGCAGTGAGACTTGCCTGTAAATGCAACCACAAGCTGGGAGTACGAGAGGACGATGGCCATATCGCGCCACTATATCCTTACTACGATATACAGTCACACCCACAGAATGCCCCACCAGGCACCGTATAGACTAAAGGAAACCACAAGCCTGGTGATAGGATGGTATAATATACAGTTTTAGATATTTAGCTGGGTCAACAGGGTCAAATCCTATATTACTTCTGTACGAAGGAGTGGTGGAATCAGAATCAGAATACTTACATACAGCATATAAATTCAGCCCAGAGATTAGATCTGGTGGCAGGTCCTTACTGCACCAGAATCAAATAGTCCCACCCCCTAAAAGTAACAGAAATATCACTAATATTACTGTATGTACTATTATAATTGGTATAACCGGATACAACTCTCATATACAAGAAAACAAAAATTGTACCCCAGGGCCAAACCAGAGATACCGGGATTCCGAAAAGGATGAACCACATACTAGTCAGGTACCCATTTATATATTTATTTAGTGGCGCTTAACAGTCTTTCAACAGCGAAGAAGTCCGGTACCCTAAGCTAATTAAGTACTAGTAGTCCGGTATAACAATCTGGGCCCGGTTGCTCAAAGCTTCTGTTAGCTGAACAGACTGTTAAATCCTTAGCATTGCTAAGGATTTAACAGTATGTTAAGCTAACAAGCTTTGAGCAACCAGGCCCTGCTTGTTTATTTCTGGCACACAATATTTGATATGCATGTTCGTATATAGCCAGTTATAAAACAAGCCCAAAAACGATACCAAACAATTCAGTAATTACCCAAATATATTAAGATTTCATCTGCAATAAGTGAATATGGATGCATATGTAACGGACCATGAGAAAAATGGGCTTATTGCCGTTGCGACAATGTAGCCCTAATGTACTTGCATATTTGTTCAGTCTAATCTATGCTAAACAATAAACCATATTTGCTGGCGCATTTGTGCAGGTGAAAGTTACTCATCTGTTGGGAAAGCCAAACAATTTAGCCACAGGTTGAAGTGACGGACCATGGTCTATAAATACATTAAATATACCAAAAAAGCATCAATAAGTGAGAGAAAATACGTAAATAATTTTATTAGCTTCTTTATTTTTCACTTACTGATGTTTCACTTATTAATGTATTTACAGATCACGGTCTGTCACTTCAACCTGCGAATTTAGGCGAAGCCAAACCAGAGCTACGCAGGTCAAAAACTCAATAAGACCATAATTGTCATGGTTTGTCCTATTTATGTAGTGTATACATGCACATCAACAGCTCTGACAAAACCTACCTTATAGCATCAATATACACTGTATTTCCAAATCGTATTTATAAAAAATCATTTCTTTTTTTAATAGTAATTTCCAATATTAACCTCCGAAGGGAATTACATATACATGTAATACATATTATTTTAATAGTCACTCTTTAATTAAATTTTCAACCAAATGGTCTTTATCAAAATAGTTATAAATTGTATTGGCAATCCTATGTAAAGTCCATATTGAAGCCGTGAACCGGATGTTATGAGCCGGACGTCATGATATCACATGAGCATAGGCTGCACATCTTATCATAAAATTAAGTTAGACATATTATTGAACACAATGTCAAGACCACTTCATGATACCCGCTACTAAAAACATGCATATAATGAATATTGTTACATGACTGTCATTGTTTAACACAGCACACAGCCGTGTTCAAACGTACAGCACGGGGGTGGGGGGCAAGCCAACACCTATGAAATGCATGTGTCTCATGACGTTAATAGAATGCGCCGGGGAGGGGGTGGGCAAGCCAACACCTATGTAAAGCATATGTCTGATGACGTTAATAGAACACGCCGGGGGGGGGGGGGTGGGGGGGGGGCATGTACACCTATGTAAAGCATGTGTCTCATGACGTTAATAGAACGCATTGGGGGGGGGGGGTAAGGCAACACCTATGAAATGCATGTGTCTCAAGACGTTAATAGAACGCGCCATTACGTCACCAGACCAGTTGACAATGGTCGCTCTGAAATTTTTAAATGGATGCGGATGACTGGGCACCTGCATCACGTGACGTGTACTACGTCCCTGGAATATGTATGTTTGTTTGTTTGTTTGTTTGTTGGGGTTTAACGGCCTATCAACAGCTAAGGTCATTTAAGGCCGGGTCAATGGGTTTAGTACTAAATCCCATATATTATGTACGTGTAAATCAGCTATTTGAATGGAACGGGTTATCAAAGTACCGAAAGTACTGCATATATGCTCAAATTACACGATATTTCCGACGGAAATGTAACAATAACGTTCGACCATGTCCTGACATGGGTAAAAGTTTGCTGTGACACTCGCGAACTGTTTGAACCTGCGGCCTACAGCCTTGGGGTTCAAACAGTTCCCTCGTGCCACGGCAAATGTTTACCCACGGCGGGACATTATTGAACCTTATACCGTTATTCGCTTAACTAGTATCGGGCTGCATAAACCAGTATAGCGGTTGACGCTGCTACTGACTGTTGTTTGATTGTTGGGGTTTAACAGCCTATCAACAGCTAAGGTCATTTAAGGCCGGGTCAATGAGTTTAGTACTAAATCCCATATATTACCTGTACAAGTACATGTCAGAATAATCCTGACCTGATGCCAGGTCCTTGCCATACCAGAATCACTTGGCCCCTCCCAAAAGCAGTAGGATCAGTAATAATCTTACTACTTTTATAATGGGGAATAACCCAAAGATAAAAACGTACCGGAGGGCCAAACCAGGCAAATAGTGATTCCTATAAGGAGGAACCACTACCGTTAATTTACGCCGTCTCGTTCGCCCGACCACCACCCACTGTTACTGACTGTTGAACCAAAACCCATGCAACCTGGGAATATTTGTAATATTCGTTTTCCAACAGAAATTATTCTAAACGGATGTCAAAAAATGTTTTATTGAGAATTTTGTTATTTATTGGTGTTTTAACGGCCTATCAACAGCTAAGGTCATGTCAACCCCGACCAACGGGTTCGATCCGGAATAAAACCATGGGCTGTTGCGTTTACTGTAATGTATAATACATTTTGTTTTATTACTTATATTTACACTGCATTTTCTGATAGTTTCAAAGATGTAAATAAGCATATACGGCGTAAAAATTAAGAATCTTATTGTTTTACGTCGTTTTGTCGCAATTCATGGAACAGTGATGTTGCCGGTCAATAGCGTGACGTATTTGATAACGACGATGAGCGTCATGTAGAATAATGAAGTCAAACAAACTTTAACGAATCAACAACGTCGCACGATGTCACGTGGGGCTAATGTAATGTACTGGGATATAAACGCAATATGTTGAATGGGTATTTCCATTATATTTACACCTTTTATAAATGCATAATGCAAATGCCCATTCGACGTATTGCGTTTACATCCCAATACAATACATTAGACACACGTGTGACGTCGTGGGATGTTGTTGATAGTTTAAATTTCGTTTGACGTCATTAATTTCCACGAGGATGTCAATAACTGCACGCTATTGACCGGCAACGTCGCTGTTCCAGGAATTGTGACAAAATGACGTAAAACAAGATTAATCTTAAGGTTGACTAAAAACCTTAACCAAGGGGAAATAACTAAGTAATTCAAGGTTAAATGTAGGTCAAGGTCAAATATAGGTCAGGGGTTGTTGATGTACATCACTAGGAGATGAAGTTGTCCAAGTATGGTGGGTGTAGGGCCAGGAGTATTCCATATACAAGCTGGACTAAAAACCTTAACCAAGGCGTGACGGTGACGCCGACGCCGGGGTGACTACATAAGCTCTAACTATTCTTCGAAATGTATCTGAGGGCCAAACCAGGTATCATGAATCCAGTAAGGATGAACCATATCGTTGAATTTACCATTCACATTCACGAGTAGAAAATTGAACAGATTGGTTAAATGGGGACTATCAGGTTGTTTGGGGGGGGTCTATATCTTTGGGATATCGTTATTCCGATGAGGGTAAATCCCATCATTAAATTTAGCCTTTACATGCTACCGAATAGCCGCCCATCAAATACTATAACAAATACATGGTATTATATGTGTAAAACAATATTTGTAATAGGTGATGACCCTAACATAAATAACGCAAATTAGATATGCTTCTACCGTGGTGGAAATTAATCCAGATATGAGTGAGTGAGTGAGTGAATAGGGTTTAACGTCCGCTTTTCTGACATAGAGGTACAAGCCTCAGGGAGTCTACACGCAGACGGGTCAACGGGGTCAAGTCCCGTATCCACCTGTCCAAGGGGGGTAAATCCCAACTTCAGAACTCAATATTTACAATCAAAATATATATTCAGTCCTGAAATTAGAACAACCTGATCTGGTGCCAGGCCCTCGCCACACCAGCATCATTTATCCCATCCCCTAAAAGTAATAGGATTAGCGCTAATCTTACTTTTATATATGGGGCATAGCCCGACTCAACTCTCACATACAAGAAAGCCAAAAATGCACATGAGGGCCAAATCCGGTATAGTGGGTTCCGGAAAGTATGAACCCAATCGTTAAGCCAGTTTAGTCGCCTTTTACGACAAGCAATGGCTACTGCAGCACTATTCTCAGGATCAGTTGATCCCGCCCTGGTGCGAACATATGAACATTATAAAAACACCCAGGGAAAATATAGCAATGAATTGCTTGTTTGTTTGTTTATTAGTGTTTAATGGCCTATCAACAGCTAAGGTCATGTAAGGCCGGGCAAACGGGTTCGATCCCATTTTAACCTGCTGCATTGGGGGGGAAAATCCCAAAATCAGAACGGAATATTTACATCGAGAACAAATATATTCAGCCCTGAAATCAGAATAACCTGACCAGAGACAAATATACAGGTGTATATCCCTCTCCCCTTTGTGTTACAAAAGGGGCAAAAACAGCCTATATATAATACAAATAGCAGGTAAATTATGTGGTCTAACCACGGTATATAAGTTAATAAATGCATGTATATAACACTGAAGGCTGTTCTAAGTACATGTACAAGTAATAAATATAATACATATGCATCAAGCAAGATACAAAGGGGTCAGTGGAGTCAGTGGAGTAAGGGAGTTAGCCCCTTATTCCACTGAGCCCTTCGTGTACATGTATCTATCACTGGAAATTCTGTGACCAATATGACAATCCTATAAAGACAGATGTGAGACGCGCCATGTAAGCTATTAGTTACTTTATTTATTTAATATTTAACAGCCTGTCTACAGCTACAGAGATCCTCCAGATTATCGGAAAAAATGTTTGTTTGTTTGTTTATTGGTGTTTAACGGCCTATCAACAGCTAAGGTCATGTAAGGCCGGGCAAACAGGTTCGATCCCGTTTTAACCTGCTGCATTGGGGGGAAAATCCCAAAATCAGAACGGAATATTTAAATCGAGATACAACATATTCAGCCCTGAAATTAGAATAACCTGACCTGGTGCCAGGTCCATACTGCACCAAAGTCACTTGGCCCCTTCCCCTATTTAAAAGTAATACCGGTAGGATTACTCTTATAAGAGGTATAACCAGATTCAACTGTCACATACAAAATGCCAAAGACGTATGTGAGGGCCAAACTAGGTCTCCAGTCGGGATTCCGGTAAGGATGAACCCCGATCGTTAAATTACCCATCGCATGCTCCCACCTGCCACCCACCCAGAAGCACCTGAGTGACTTAGATGTGTTCGATGCAAAATCGGATCAAATGAATGCGTTTAATTAACAGGTATTTTCATTTGTCTGATAAACTGACTGTCCGGATAATTCGTATGACCCCTGTATGGTCATTTTAGGCTCTGTTAACAGTGTCGAATCCCATTTTTCACCCGTATGGATAGGGGGACAATTCCATAATCAGAACTGAATACATGTATTTACAAAAATATACATGGTATATATGTATATATTCAGTCCTGAAATTAGAGTCACTTAGCCCCACACCCTAATAGTAAGTAATGTGATTAGTACTAATCTTAATACTTCCACAACAAAAATGGGCTTGTTGAGATTTTCACCAAGATAGCTCCTAACCAGCCACATTTTCTGTCGACGGCTATTAACACATTCAATCTAAAATATATTTAAATGAAGGTACTTTTTCACAAATAACAAAGTAACCATCCCAAATTTATTTTATTTGATGAATTTCCATGAAATATTGATTGTATTGCTAAAAAATTATTTTCTTACGGGAAAATGAGGTGGAGGAGCTGGGGAAGGCAGTCCAAAAAAAAATTATATAAATTGACTGGCTAGATGTAATCAAGACAACAAAAGTTAAATTTTGAAAATTGGTCCACAAATTCAAACTTTTTTTTCGCAATAAAATAAATATTTGATGGAATTTCTTCAAATATTTTTTTTTGGGGAGGGTGAAATTTTTGTTATTGATGAAAAATGTACTTAAATTTAAATATTTTTTTAGACTGAATGTGTTTAATGGCCGAAAGTTTGTCGGCAGAAAATGTGGAACAGACAGTAGTCATAAGGACTGTGTGGATGTTCAGCCAGTCTGTCTGGGATTACACTGGTCAAACACTTAACCCTTTCAACACTAGATACTGCTTTCCTAATATTTACAGTGTATGATCATAGTGAGCCAGCTCGTTATCATCTGTCACATAAAGATCTGCTCCATTTGTGGATATACATGTATTTAATTATTATAAAATGACCCCCTTTCTTGCATAATGGAACAGTCTCAAATTTTAGCATGAAAACGAACATGTCTGTTACTGAGGGATGAAAGGGTTAATAAACCCATATAATATTACGTCGTGACAAGTCACGTTTATCCTCATAAACTGGATTCTATAAGCAATAACAAAATAATTGACATTTTAACAAAAATGCAATAATATACTAGTACTACGAGAAAATAACAGTGAACAAATTCATATAACAATGAATTATGCATGTACATGTATACAATTCATTATGTACAAATTGTGTAGTGACATTACTTTAAATACATGCATGTACATGTATTCAGTAATTCATTTTATTAACTACAAATGCTAATTTTACATTCAACAGCTTGGTAATAGTTGTTTTTACGATTACGGCAACAAACAAACGTGATTGAATTGACTAGACAAGAATGCAACATGATTATGCAGAAAACAAATATTGTCTTATATATGTGGCTGTGACTGAAGAAATGTGGCCTGACAATCATATATTTTCCTTGTTAGAAGCACGACAGGTGTTTAATTGATGGAATCATGATCAGACTGTATAGATGCACAGGATGATCTGGATCTACAATGGTCACAAAACCCATAAGCCCCATTTCTTTAGTCTGGGTAACTTATTGTTTGTTTGTTGGTGTTTAACAGCCTATCAGCTAAGGTCATTTAAGGCCGGACCAATGGCTTCGATCCCGCATTTAACCTGCTGCATCGAGGGGAAAATCCCAATATCGAATGGAATTTATCACATGAAATCCTTGTTATGCCGTGTTTTAACCCATTTCATAAATATGTTATGACACGCGTGTAATGACACCTGGAGCGAATTTCAATCGCTAAGAGCATCACAATATTACATATTCGTACTATGCGCCAATGTTATGTCAAATTAATAAAATAGAGACATTCCAAATGACATCCGTAATGGCGCGACAAAGCAATGATGTATTAAACGTCATTAGAAGCGTCCATGACTCATTTAACTTATTGAAATTGTTAGAATGAGCTCCCGTTTGGTAATATGAAGTGTTTACAAAGAACAGGAACCTGTTATATGGCATATTAAAACTAGTTTTCTATGTGGAGATTTTCAACTAGATGCGAAAATAGTCAATGGTGTCTGCTCACTGAAACGTATTGGACATCTCCAAGTTTTCTGCTCTTTGGAGGCTGAAGTCATGTGATAAGCAGAATCTCAACTCGTCTCCCTTTGATATGAGATTTATGAAACTTGTCCGCAATTTTATGAACCTCGCCAGAGGTTCGGTGCATAAATTGTGTGTGACTCGTTTCATAAATATCCTATCAAATGGAAACTCGTTTGAAATCGTCTATATTTACATCCAGATAAATATGTTCAGCCCTGAAATTAGAATAACCTGACTTGGTGCCAAGTCCATACCACACCAAAGTCACCTGGCCCCTTCCCCTAACAGATGTAGATCAGTAGCCGATTTTATCAAAATTGCAAAGTATACTTATCTAGCAAAGTATACTTTGAGGGAGTAATCATTTATTTTTCCCGAAACGCATATTTCATATAAAACTAACGACTACATATATTTGATGATTAAAAGTATGCAGCATTATTATACTGAATATTACATTATCACAGCCAAAATGGCTGTGATACTGTAATAAATTCAGTATAATAAAAAATAATAAATTGAAAATTTCTCCCTCAAAGTATACTTTGCTAGATAAGTAAGTATATTTTGCAATGTTGGTTAAATCGGCTACTGGTTAGAGGAGTCTGCTATTCAATCAGGAGCTACACTGGGCACAAATCCCATAAGCCCCATTTCTCCAGTCACATTTATGATTTATTTAACTATCATTTTCCACTAGAACAATACAGGATTTACTGTATAGCTTTCATTTCTTTATAGGATTTACAAACACCAGGGGGAAATAAATCATGTTGTTCCAAGATACATGTAGTAGCTTAGAACGAGGCATGAACTTGTCAAATATAAATTGGTAGTTTAAAGGTACATGCCCACTCAGAAGGCACAACATGTTCTTTATAAGAATTAAATAAGTGTATAATTGTGTCACTATTCCACCAGTTCAAAAGTTACGAGTGCCCGCTATACAGATATAATCATTTAGTAATATTCATTTTACTGATAGTGACTCACGGTGGTATCAGGCTATTTTCATATGCAAATTAGGCATGATATATTTTAATTATGTAGGATACACGGTTATCGCCCCTGATATCAGTGTGGAAATTTACGTCAGATATAAATTGTATATATAATAATACCAATTAATACATGGGGTAATGGTGAATGAATGTTTATTTTGCCAGAAAATGTTTCAGATGATGTCTCTGATATAAAGAACAGTTTGTGCCTACTGAGTGGGCACGTAGTTTTAATAAACCCTATATATTCTGAACCTCTTGATCAATCTGATCAAAACCCGCATTCTCTACATGGAAGTTTCAACAGTATGTTTATATTACTGGCAACATATTTACATTCAAGTGTCAAAGCTCCAGATAAGTGCGTAATTTGTTCAATTTGTGGTGAAATTTTCTTATTTCTTCACCGAAAATGGCAAGTTGAGAGTCCTTTATGATTCTAAAGCATTCCCAACATGCCATTTTTGATAGAGAAATAAGAAATTTGTCCCCAAATTACGCACCTTAGCTGCAGCTCTGACGTGTACATGTATGTGAAAATGTTTAATGTCAGCCAGCAGTGAATAGAACAAACTCTCGTAACCTTAGTTAACCATTTCAGCTGACATCTATAAACAGAATATTTACTATCACAGTACATCCATACAAATAACCTCATGAACAGTCAGATGTCAGTATTGTTTCAGATGTTTATAATATGTAACCTATTTCACAAGCATTGCAAAGTAAACTTTTCTAGCAAACTATACTTTGAGGGAGAAATTTTCAATTTAAGGATAAATTTATTAATTTTTATTATACTGAATTTATTACATGTATTAAATTCAGTATAATAATTCTGCATACTTTTAATGATCATCAAATATATGCAGTTGTTAGTTCTATATGAAATAATGCATTTCAGGAAAAATAAATGATTACTCCCTCAAAGTATACTTTGTTAGAAAAGTATACTTTGCAATGTTGGTGAAATCGGCTACTGATTGATGATAGAATCCAACAGGAGTGCCAGAGTTCACAAGATACAGCCATTGAGGTAGGGTCAGTGGAACTTATTTTACAAAAGCTTGAACACAAATTTCAGTCATTTGACCTTGGACATGGGTGGGGAGGGGGCTTGGATAGGCTATAGAATCATTCACAACCCTGACAAAATGGGTGCATAATTTACTTATTTAATGGTGTTCAACAGCCTGTCAACAACTAGTCATATTAGGATGGATTAATGGGGTTGAATCCCAAAATCAGAACTGAATAATACCAGGTCCTCACCACAACAGATTCACTTAGCCCCACTGCCTAAAAATAATTTTATAATTGGCATAACTAGATTAAACTCTCAAGTAACGAGAAAGCCAAAAATGTAACCAGGGATATCGGGATTCCGGTAAGGATGAACTCTCTCATATAAATATATGAACTATCAGATATGCAAATCCATGATTAACCCATAGATCGCTACTCACAACAATTGTCATCTGCTGTTGCTTTTATATCTTGCCTTATTTCTCAATAAAAACATGGCTTGACAGCACTTCAGAATCATTTCCATTGGAAATGATTCTGAAGTGCTGTCAAAAAAGCATGTTGTAAATTATTTTAAAGTGCTAGACAAAAACGACAACAAAAATAAGATAGCGGTCTAAGGGATAGCGGTCTAAGGTTTAAAGAAATATCAGTTACCTATGTTTCAACAATAACATCACAATCATCAGTCAAGTTAAACGATCTCTATTTCAATGTTTGCAAACAGAGTAGATCCAGATGAGCAGGATCTGCACAGTTTGTGGATGTTTTCCGATCTCTTGCAAAATCATCCGGTTTCTAATGAATGGAATTGGGTTAAACTTGAAACTGAATAGTCAATTACAGCTACTGAGAGGTACTTGAAGAGCTAATTAGTGGGCAAGTGGCGGATGGAAAAAAAACCCCACCGTCTATGACTAGCGTGGCCTCAGATCAGAATGAACAGGGAATTACCAGTGAATATAAGTAGGTTCACAATTTGACAGAGTAAGGCCATAATAACATAGGTGTCATCGCCCAACCGACTCACTAAACTCGGTCCGACTCAATAATATTGCCGATTTTTCTTAAAAATTATTTTATTTTCGGTTCATCCAGGTGTGTAATCACGGTCAGCGTTTTAGCCTACGACTCACGCGATCCGAAATAAAAAAGAGAGTTTTCCTACCTACCAACCCAACTTGAAAATGCAGGGTCTGCAGATGGGAAACAAATATTCTATAAATTGTGGCCGAACCATACTTTTTTTACTGCTGTAAATACAGATAAGCCTTGGATTGATCGAGTGAATGTGGCTTCATGTCCGTAAATTACAAAATTGTAGTGAGACGGAATGCACATATAAAGGGATTGAATGAATGGAGCATACAGCCCGATAATAATACACAATGTTTGCTACAAGTACCATTTGTCCCATTCATTTAACATTGCATGTTAATATATGCCCACATCCAAATATTATGTATAACCCCTCGTCTCATTAATAACAAGGGCCAGTGTGTGAGATATACTACCTTATCACATCTGACATTCTTTCTAAGCTAATTATAAAGATCAGGGGCCCGCTTCACTAAACTTCTTATGACTAAAATGTTTGTAAGATTTAAGATCGTCTGTAAATTTCAATTTATGGATTTACATTTATTGAGCATAGGCTGCATATGCAGTCTATGCTCAATAAATGTAAATCCAATAATTGTTTACAAGAAAACAATGTTAATGTGAAATTTACAGACTATCATAATTTTGAACTTACGAAGATTTTAGTCGTACGAAGTTTAGTGAAACGGGCCCCTGATTACCATTAAAATGGTCTACATTTTCAGTAACTTCACAAAATATCATACTTTTTTCCAAATGAACGTGAATTATGCAGATGCGATTAAGGCAGATAACTGCAACACTGGCCCTATACAGTGTAAAACAAGGGCAT
The DNA here is from genome assembly GCA_029237695.1 of Conchocele bisecta. Taxonomy (NCBI): domain Eukaryota; kingdom Metazoa; phylum Mollusca; class Bivalvia; order Lucinida; family Thyasiridae; genus Conchocele; species Conchocele bisecta. The sequence continues at coordinate 63,488,112 of CM055273.1, read as the reverse complement.
CATTATCACTAACCTAATCACCTCACTGGCAGCTTGATAATAAACAAATGTTTTCCTTTTTAACATATTTGCTTTACAAACAAGGTGAACGCAAGTCCTCTGTGACATTGACCTTGGACGGTCGGACGTGGTCATATGCAAAAGAAATCACCATCCCTAGACACACACTGTGGCCATATATTATCAAAATCATGAGTTATTGAAAAGTGAATGGGATTAACGTAAAAAAAAACAACAACCAATAAACAATAAATTCACAACGCGAACGTAGAAACGTGCCTTGTAACTTGTCAAAAATCTTGGTAAATTTTAGGGGGGGTAGGGGGGGCGCGCGCCGGGTCCGCCCCCCTGAATCCGCCCTTGAGTTACATGTACTTAGGGGTGAAAATGTAGTCGAGCCTCATCTCAATCCACATCTTGACCCTCATCTCAATTGGCCCTCATCTCCTATTATTCTTCATTTTAGCGAGTTTCTTCAAGCGAATTTCTTCCTGCTCCTTACGTATATCCTCCAGATCTTCTTGTAGCCCGATCTTTGCACTGGTATCAAACACACACACATTACAC